>PVLA01000016.1:631161-1084106 GCA_004027455.1 Hydrochoerus hydrochaeris | reverse complement strand
TGTTTGAATGTCCACTTTGTATGCTTTAATTTTGTAACTTGAACAACTATATCCAAGAAGACAATATGTAATGTATCAAATAGTGATTTCTTACTGTTTATTTTTTTTTGAAATTCTGTATTGTTTCTACCCTTTTTTCTGTTTTGCTTCCCCCCCTCTTTAATTTTTTTAAAATGTAAAAAAATAATAATAATAATGTTAAATACCTTATTTGAGACTGTCCAGGTAGCAATCAAAACCATATCTCTAATTACCTACTACTGTGTAAAATCACTATTATGTTTATGGATTCTGTGGGTCAGTAGTATCTTTCAATAACTTAATTCATGAGTACATTAGAACATTCTGGTAAAGGTCTATGTTATGAAGACATCTGTCTACACCCAGACTTTTCCAGATGTGATAGGGATTGAGAAGTGAAACATACTTTACAAAGGAATGAATCAAAAGACAGCAAGCATAAGCAGGGGTCTCCTGAATGAAAGGGCAAATACCACATTAGAAACTGGTTGCTTTTTCTTTAATTTCAAGGTTGCTTGTTATGGTCTCTCCATATGAAGGGGTGGGTGACAGGGTGATCATTTGAGCTCCTAGGAAAACCTGCTTTGAAATACAGATGTAAAAAATGGATTCTCTTTCCATAAAGCCCAAGATAAAATGCTTCTTATGCCAGGTGGCAGATTAGAATATTCCAGCATGGGTTTATGTTGTCAGCCCATAACAATACAGCACCCCAAAAGAGATTACTCTGGCACTGTCAAGCCTTTTGTCCAACAATTATAGTTTAGAACTTGAAAGTATGCTGCCTAGCTGTATCAACACTGCAGTGCAGCAACATTGAATAAATAGAGAATTGTATGCAGAGAATAATTTTTGACATGCAAGTTTAAGTATAACAAAGAAAGGCCTTTTAAGATGTCATTGCACTCAGACAAGAAAACGTGTCTTTTATCACTTCAACCATGTGCAAGTAGCTGTTTTTTCAGTGTTTAAAAACCTCCAGGTAAAATTTCTAATTTTTTAAAAAGAAAACATTATTAGCTCATGAAGGAAAGAAATTGCATCTTTCACTAACTTAATCCACATGTGCATTAGAATATTTGATACTTTCTTTCATGTTCTTCCTAGTTTCACCTTCACATACAGCCAGTAATACATGTACCTACCAACAGAATCTGGGCATCTTAACACATGAAACTCCTTAAATCTCAGCACTTCACTGAGGATCATGAACTCTGACTCCTGAAGAAGATAAATTGGGTCATTTTACAAACCTCTATCTAGATATAACCCTAAAAATAAAGTATCTAAGGGAGAGAACAGACTTTGGTGAAGATGGTAGCAGCCAACAAAAGGTCAGCCCTGGAATATGCATCTAAGCCAATAATTCTTAGCTTTAAAAAATATCTAAACTCCCACCTGCCCATAGAAAAGGGTATGATATACTTTCTAGAAGCTCTCTGCTTCCCACTTCTACCCCACCAAAAATCCTTCATTTCAATCACAGAGAGTTGCTTGTTGCTTTTCAAACATTCCCATGGCTTTTTGAGACTTTCTCACCCTTACTGTCCTCTCTACCTGGAATTCCCTTCATGAGCTTCTCCAGCATATGTGTGACCTGCTCTATGAAGACATCTGTAATTTTCCTCACCAGCACTCACATGCCCACATACCTTCCAGGGACTCCACATGAGTACCAAAGCCTTTGCCTCAAGTCTCCAACACAAACTTCTGTCACACAGGATTGTAATTATTTGTGCCTCTCTGATATTATCCCTGATTTATACTTAGCTCTCAGAGTCAGAAGAGCACCACCCTGCTGTTTATTCAAAAACAGCCTCTGAGCAGGGGACCTTGAGGCTCTTCTGGGGTCCAAAGTGTATCACATACAACTCCTTCTCTGATGAGGTCTACAAGCAACACCTGCTTAAGGTGAATGAGAAAAACTTTGGAAACCTTCAGAGCTGAAAGGAACATTAAAAATTACCTAACGCTGTCTGATTCTTATTTTATAGGTAAGGAAACTGAGGCCTGGAGAAAGAAAGCAACATGCTTCAAATCAACACAGTGAGTCCCCGGACTATCATACATACCACCTGAATCCAAACAGACTGAGAATCTGTTTTCTCCCACTCCTAAATGGCGTCTCCTTCCATCAGTTTTGAACCGCCTCAAAATGTTGAATCTTCTCTTATTTGATGAAAATACTCAGGAGATTAAAAAGATTGTGTATCCAATTCTATAGTTGCTCTTCCAAGCAAGACATGTCACCATGCAAGCATCAGAAATTGAACCTGGCTGACTTGAGAAGAAGAAAATTTGAGAGAGTTTAAGCTAACTTAGAGAAATCCCAGGAAATCTGAAAAGAGTTGGGCTGAGAAAATGGACAGCAATAAGGTAGCTTAGGAAACACCTGAATGAACACGCTCCTAGCACCAGATAACCATTGCTGCTGTTGTTTCCCCCAAGATACTTTGTGATGCTACAGCCTCCACTGCTTCCATAATAAACTTTCCACTGTCCCTTCATCTTTCCATTGTTTGTTCTAGGCATAAAATCCTGAGCTTCAATATGATTGGACAACCCTGATTAGATAAGTCATGCACACAGATTTTAGCCAAAAAGGGAAACATTCTTGTTATTAATTGACACCTATGAACCACCCCAAAACTCAAGATTCTTACATCAGAAGAGTACATTTATTGGAGATATAAGGTTCCATGCCAGGTTGGCAGTTATCTCTGGCTGTTGACCGAAGCAACAATATCTGCTCTCTACCTATGGCCTGGGCTTCATATAGTAGGGTACTGAGGTTCTGAGAGGAAGCATACCAATAGCAAGCTTTACAAGGGATGAAACCAGAAGCTCAGAAAGACAATCTTGGAAGAGTCACAGTGTCACTTCTAATACATTCTATTGCTTACAAGTAAATTTCAAATCCAGTATAGATTCAAAGGGAGGGAACCACGTAAGGCTGATGTATCTATCAGTGAGGGATCTTCATAGAACAAGTTGGGGGAGTAGGACTGATTTACTATGAGATTGGTTCACAATTACAGAGGCTGAGAAGTCCCACAGTCTGCCATCTACAAGCTGGAGACCCTAAAAAGGAGGTAGTGTTCAGAATCACCCAATTTTTGACACCTTATTATGGTAAATGTAGGAAACTGTTACAACTTTCATAATTCAATGTTTTAAATCTTGGTAGAAGGAGTTTGGCTTCCTTTTTCAACACATAGCTATTTTAAAAGCATTTTTGAGAAAACTGAATATTTATTATGGTTGTAGTTTAGAACAAGAAAGAGGAAGACTAAACTGACATAGAAAGAGTAGAAGCCCAGGTAGTGTACAAAAAGTGTTTTTAAAGTGGAAGAAAATACTTTAAATGCTGCATTAAGGTGTGTGACATCATTAGATCTGTATTTTAGAAAACTCAGTGTATGGAATGAATAGATTTGAGGGAAAAAAAGACTAAAGGGAGGGAGATCAGCTAAGGTACTGCCAAAATGATCTAGGCAAGCTGAACAACGAGTCAAGAAAAATGAAGAAAAGTCAATAAATTTAAAAGATACATAGGATGTTAAATTAGTAAGACTTGGTAATTGGGTCATTATGTTAAGTAAAATAAGCCAGACACAGATGACAAATACTGCATCCTTTTGTAAGCAGTAGCTAAAAAAGTTGATCTCAAAGATGAAAAGAGCATGATGATGCACAAGATGGTAGAAGGAGTGACATGAAGATTGAATGACAGATTCAAACTACAGTCAGACACAAATACTCAGTGCTAGTGTTCTATAGCACAGTAGAGTGACCACAGCTTACAACATTACATATTTATATGAAGAACTAGAATATATATATTACATTATATATCTTATGAAGGACTAGAAAATTTCCAAATATGAGAATAGGACAAGGAGATAGTAAATGTTAGTTAACCCGATTTAATCATTACATGTATATATTTACTGAATTACCACACTATACCACATAAATATATAAAATTATATGCTATCAATTAAAAAGAAAATTAATAAATATATAAAATTTTCAAAAATAAGACCTAGTAATTTAGAAGACATGAGGGTAAGAAAAGCCAAAACACATACCCAAACTTTTGGCTCTGGCAGCTGATTGGGTAACAACCTACCTTGTTCTATTACTTTTATATGAACAATATGCTTTCAGATTCAATACACATATGGTAACTACTACTGCCCTTTCATTTTACCTATTGCTCATATAACTAAGATCCAAATTTACCTCTCTGGAATTTATCACTGAACTTCATTTTTTTCCCACCATTCCTAAGAAAGTTTTCTGAGTGAGAGTCATTTCTAATAACCCATTACAGTCTAGGATCACACTTACTCAAACTACCATAGCATATCACGGCAATTTAGTATGCAGATGCTGAAGCTAGAACTCTGAGATTTGAATCCTGGATCTACCACACCAGGACTTTGGACCAGTTACTCGAAATCTTGGCACCTTAGTTTTTTGACTGTAAAATGATGGTGATAACTGCAATCACCTCAAAGATTATGCTATTAATCAAAGAATATATATAGCCCAATGCCTGGGTCACATAACATATGTATGAAATAAAATTGGCTGCTATTATTATTATTACTTACATAAACACAAATTTCCCAAATGCTCATCATTGATGAGCTTTTCATCTGTCTGCTGTAAAATTGTTAATTTAACTTTATCAATTGTCTTCTTAGAAAACATTATAGATTTCCCATTTGGTCAGAGAAAAGGTAGTAAAGTACATTTCCTTTTATACAATGATACAGATAATACAGGACAGTTGTTCAGACTTTTTATGTACATATACACAAAGCAAAAATTGACAGCCATTGGCCAATCACCAAAATAAATTTTAAATTATACAATTCTGCGAGCCACCCTGATGAACATGGTAATGTCACAAAGGAAGATGTTACTAAAGTTCTGCTGTACCAGAGAAATGACACCAGATGTTAACTTGAACTCTGAGAAAGAAATTAAGAAAATCAGAAATGGGAATGAGGAGGAAGAGGAGAAAAAGCAGAAGTAAGAGAGGAGGTTGAGAAAGGAGAACATTAATATAACAAATAATAAATACATATTTGTTATCACTTCTGTCAGCTTTTTTAAAAGACATAAGATTTTTATCAAAGCAATGTTGGGTTTGTAACATGTATCAAAAGAGTATGCATAATAATGACATAAAAGGAAAATGGGAGAATAATCCTACACAGCAAAAATTTCTGCATTTCTTTAGAAGGTCGTGTAAATATAAAGTACATTTGGGGTACCAATGAGAGCAGGTGGGGATGCACAGACCAGCCCAGGAGGAACCGGCAGCGTGGAAAAGTCTGAAACAGCAGCTGGTGAGTTAGGTAAACCACCACTGAGCCCCAGCACAAGGACAGGAGATAAGAAGTGGGCATGGCCACCATCCTATAGCAAAGGGCTTGGGGAGAACCCAAAAAAAAATAACCAGCCCCAGAGACCAGGATCAGCCCCATACCCAGCACAATTCCCACTGCAAACTTGGCTGGAGTACAAAGCTCATCTCTGGGAACTGACTTGGACAGTATCTCAGAGCCGTGCACACCAGAGGAACTGTACCATTTTAATTTTTTATTGTCTGATCAGTTATCCATTTTCTGTCTGGTTGTTCCATTTTGTCTTGTTTTCTGTGGTTATTTTTCTTTGTTTTTGTGTTCTCTTTTTTCTTCCTTTTTTCTTGATTATAGTTTCTTAACTTTTATATGTTCTTTTCTTCTATTCATAGTCTTCCTCTTTTTGTCAACTATCTCTCTTGATTTTATACTTTCATGTCAGTAAATAATTGTACCTTATCTTTCTTGTTCACTTCAATATTCCTTTGCTTTTTGTTTTGTTCTTTCCCTCCTGTGTCCTCCAGTTTCCCAAAACTTTGGTGATCATCCTTTGCCCTTCAGCATTGATCCCACTATATTTGACCTCAAATATCTCCCTCTCTTGCCCTCTATCCTTCTTAATCCCAAGGGAAAAGCCCAAGAAAAAGAGAAAACAATCATAAACATATATGTATATTCATAAATATATATACACATTTTTCTCAGCTGCATGAGATGTTCTCAAAAAGAGACTACATATTAGCCTTAAAACAAACTTCAGTAAATGCAGAGAAACTGAAATCATCCCATGCACATTATCTGACCACAGTACAATGAAACTGGAAATCAATGGCAAAAGAAACAACAAAAACTGCACAAACATGCGGAAATTAAGCAACACCCTCCCAAACAACCAATGGGTCACAGAGAAAACTTAAAGAAAAAATTAAATGGTATGTACAATAAAACAATAACACCAACACAAAATACTAGAATTTATGGGACATGATGAAAGTAATCCTATGAGGGAAATTTATGACGAAAAATTCTCACATCAGGAAAATAGAACAAGCTCAAGTAAACAACCTAATTAAAGTTGAACCTCAAACTTCTAGAAAAACAAGAACAAATCGAATCCAAAGTTCATGCAAGGGGAAATTATAAAGATAAGAGCAGGAATTAATGCAGTTGAGACTAAGAAAATAATACCAAGAATCAATGAATCAAAGAATTGGCTCTTTGAAAGAATAAATAAAATTGATAAGCTGCTACCCAACCTTATTTTAAAAAAAGGAACCCTTTTCAATGAGAAAAATCTACCACCTAACTTGCCATGTTAAGAAATCAAAGCTAAAATAATCATAAAATAAGGAGGTTGAATGCACTAACAAAGATTAGAATAGAAACAAATAAAATACAGCAGAGTAATAGTAAAGATAAATCAATGATATAAAAGGTCTTTAATACCAGCAAAATTGACAAAACTTTAGCTAAACAGCTCAAGAAAAAATAATGAGTTAAATTATTAAAATGAGGAATAAAGGAGCAAAACCATTATGGACAGAATTAAAAGAACTATAAGGATATACCATGAACAACTAGATAAAATAGACAAATTTTTAGAAAGACAAAAACTCCCAAAACTTTCTCAAGAAGTTGAAATACTTGAATCAAATTTTCAAGCCACAAAGAAATATCTAGATCTTGATGGTTTCACTGAAGGATTAAATCAAACATTTAAAGAAATACTTACACCAACTTTTTGCAAACTCTTCTGAAAATATAATAGCAGGAAATATTCTCCCGCTCAGTCTATGAAACCAGTATTGCCCAGATATTACAACAAATACTATCTTAGTTTCTTTTCTCCTGGATGAGACAAAATACCCAATACTCACAGTTCAAGGAGGAAATTTTTTTTTCAATTCACAGTTTATAGAGGCCTCAGATCATAATCAACTGGCTCCAAGGCAGTGCAACATGGCAAGGAGGTACAGCAGAGGAGAAACAGTCCATAGAATGGCAGGCAAAAAACATGAAGCAGTAAACCTGTATGTGTTCATTTCCCCTTATATTCCATCTAGGCTATAAGCTTATTGGGCCACACCAAC
Organism: Hydrochoerus hydrochaeris; assembly: GCA_004027455.1. Taxonomy (NCBI): domain Eukaryota; kingdom Metazoa; phylum Chordata; class Mammalia; order Rodentia; family Hydrochaeridae; genus Hydrochoerus; species Hydrochoerus hydrochaeris. The sequence goes on along the minus strand of PVLA01000016.1, from coordinate 1,076,617 downwards.
GGTTGGACTTCCCATTATCTACACCCAGAATTATGATAAATCAATCAGTGGGCTAATTTAGTGATTGCACACCCTTAATCCACATGCACACACCTCTAGATACAGCCAACTCTGAAAATCCCCACCCGTGAGCACATGAAGTTTTTAGGGAGATAACTATGCACAAACACAATACCTGACAGAACTATCACAAAAAGAGAAGTTCAGGCTAGTATTCTTTGAATACAGAACCACAATTCCTCAACACAGTACTAGAAAAATTAATTCAACAACCTAAAAAAGAGTCTTATAAAGTGACAAAGTGAAATTTAGCTCATGAATGCAGTTTCATATTCAAAATCAATAAATACAATGTATGATATCAATAGACTAAAACCCATTTGATTATCTCAGAAGTAAAAAGTATGGACAAAACTCAATGTTTTTCCATGATGGAAGAAAAACAAAGCACTCAAATTAGGAATTAAAAGGAAATTCCTAAATCTAATAAAAAGCCTCTACAAAAAAAAAAAAAAAACTCAGAACTAAAGCACAATTAATGGTGAAAGACTGGATGCTTTTCCTCTAAGAAAAGTATTAGGAATAAGAGAAGAATGTCACACTCTTCATTTCTAGTAAACATTTGTGCCAGAGAGTCTAACCAGGACAGTAGACAATAAAGTTAAATGAAAGTCATCCATACCACAAAAGAGAGGCAAAACTATTTCTGTTCACAAAGGACATAATCTTGTAGACAAAAAAAATCTATAAAATCCACTAAAATATTATTAGAATTAATGAAGGAGTTCAGCAGGAATATGGGATAAGGGATCAATACATAAAAATCAATTGTATTTCTATATAATAGCGATGAGCAACATAAGCATGAAATTAAGAAAAAAACTCCATTTATAGAAATACCAAAAATACTTCTGGATAAATTTAATGAAAGAAGTACAACATTTATATTCTGAAAACTACAAAACATTACAGAAGAAAATTTAGACCTAAGTACAGGAAAAGATACCCTGCATCCTTTAATCAGAAGATTTAAGATTGTTAACATAGTATAATATTCTCCAAATTGACCTATAGGCTCAACACAATCTTATATAAATCCCAACTGGCTTTATGGAAGAAATTAACAACTGATCCTAAAATTTATACAGACATGTGAATGACCCAGGTCAGCCATAACAATCCTGAAGCACAAGAAAGACTGGGAGAACTTATGCCTCCCAATTTTAAATCTTGTATTAGTAAGTTATAGTAATCAAATCACTGTGCTATTGAGATAAAGAGATATATATATATATATATATATATATATACACTTTAATGAATAAAATTAAAAGTCCAGAAATAAGAACACAGTGATGGTCAATTGATCTTAGACAAGGGTGCCAAAACAATTCAATAAAGAATAATCTTCACGACAAATGATTTTTCCACAACATGAAGAAGAATGCATGCTGGATCTTTTCCTCACGCCATATAAAGGACATTAGAAAATGTTTTCATTAATCATTTCATTAGTTTTTAAGGGAAATGAAAATTAAAACCACATTCATTAGAACATCTAAAGTTTACCCAAAAAACAAAAAAACATAGGTTGCAGTGGTATGAGTGTAGAACAACTGGCAATCGCATTTACTGCTAGTGGGAATGGTGCAGACGTTTTGACAGTCTAGAAATTTCTCAAATGGTTAGCCAAAGAAATCACCTGATCAACAATTTCACCCCTAGATATATACTCAGGATAACAACATATCTAAACAAAAACATATACACAAACATTTATAGCAGTGTTACTCATGATAGCCAAGAGGTACCATCAGTTGATAAGTAGGCAAATGTATTTTCATACAATAGAATATTATTGGCAATAAAATGAAGTGCCAATGCATGCTAAAACCTTGAAAGACTTTGAAAGTATTCTGCTCAGTTTTTAAAAAGTGAGTTATAAAAGGGCATACATTGCATAATTCTAGCTATATAAACTATTCTAAGTAGGCAATTGTATAGAGAAATCAAGTATCTAGATACATCTATATCTAGACATAGATTGCTAAGGGATATAGAGTTTCTTTTGGGGATGAAGAAAACATTCTAAATTTAGATTATAGTGATGGTTGTACAACTTTTATAGATCAAAATCCTCCAAGTGGGGCTGGGTGTTTAGCTTAGTGGCATAAGTGCCTGCCTCGCAAGCACACGGTCATGAGTTCGATCCCTGGTACTGATAAAAAAAAAATTACAAAGTATAAAAAATCCTCCAGGTATACTTAAACGAGTAAAATTTATATATGTGAATTATTTCAATAAAGTATTTTTTAAAAGAACTTGAGCTACTTGAGGAGACAGAAGAGAATGTTCCACAGACAGAGAATTTTTAACCTAAGACCCCAGAATACAGGCTCAGTACAATCTGTATCAAAAGTTCAATCCATGAATGTTCCGGGTTAGCTCTAGAATGTCTGCCAAAAGTCTCGTGTTCAGAGGTGGGGCTTTTGGGGAGGTAACTGGCTCATGGGGTTACTATACTTGTCAGTGGGTTGATCCATTGATGAGTTCATAGCTTACTGTGCTCTTAGGAGGTGGAGACTGGTTCTGAGAGGTGTGTAACCAGAGGCATGCCTTAGGGGTCCCCCGACTCCTCTCTTCTCTCTCTACCTCCTGGCTACCATGAAGGAAGCAGCTGTCTTTCTACATGTCTTTTCAACTGTGATATTTCTCTTTTGGAGCCAGCTAGATAGACATGGACTGAATTCCTGAACTGCGATCCAAATTAAACCTCTCCTTTCAATTGTGGGCATCTGGTATTTTGTCTCAAAGAAGTGAACACTGACTAATATTCAAGAAGCCCATGTGACAAGAATCTGGTGAGGAAGGAAGAAAACTGGGAGAAATGTATCAGAATTGGAGGCCATTAGCTAGCACACAGAGATGTTTGTGTATTTTGCTGTCAGTGCTGGGCGACACATGGATGGTACATTAGCTCTGCAACATTTCTTCCCCCAAATTAACACAGTGGTTTGCTTTCCAAGGTAAACTACAAGAAGCTATGATGAGGACTGAATAATCTTTCAGAAGAGGAGGCTTAGTAAAACAATCTCCTTACTAACAACTACATTCCCAAAATAGTTTCAGGTTTGCTTATTTGCTGCCCGCATTTTTCTAACTCATAATTTACCCATATGGATAAATACTCCAAAACTGTTTGCTCTGAGACTAGCAGATTTTATTTGCCCTGAAAATGGCAGAAACAAAATAATTAAGTAAAAGAGATTTGCTCTTTTCCTCTTCCCTTTCTTCTCAGCCCCCACTACTAAGCTAAATTATATTGGCTTCCTTTTCTCTTACCTCCCCTAAGAAATACCACCAGTCGTAAATATTGTAGCTGTCCTTAGACTCTGGCTGACATTTCATGCAAAATTCATTTCAGAGAACATCTACCTTTTAGTGATTTATAGCCACAGTGTTAGAGATTTCAGAAAGCAAAAGATTTTAAATACAACCAAACAAAGACCTCACCTTGTCAGTCACTATGTGCTCTTTTTCCGGTGGGTGGTGGTACACTGGAGACTTATTGTTCCAAAATTAGAAACAGAACAGAACAAAACCTTTATGTTCTCGTAGAAGGGATTTCACAGTCATTAGATGAAAGATAGAAAGGAAAATGCCTGATTGCCATACCTGAGGGATGAATATTTCAGGATGGGAGAAATATCACCTCTTAAGGGAACCCAATTATAACTGAAGAGCAGACACAACCACAGCAAACTTAGTGGGAATTTACTCAGAAGCAGTTTTAATAGAGAATGTCAAGGTAGCGGAGCAGGACTGGAAATAGAGGAAGAGCCCGGAAACTTACATCTAAGGAACTGTTTCTGGTTTGGACACTAACTCTCAGCCTGGCAGTTGACCCCACCAGATCATGGTACTGACTTGCAGGAGTGAGATCCTCAAATCAGTCTTTCTTGTGCTGCATAGAAAAGTTTAGAGAGAACAGAACGGTATAAACAACCAGCAGTCTACAGAAAGAGGCTGTATTGCAGGAGGAAGCACTGCACAGTGCTAACAGAGTGAGCAATAGGAGGTGTAACAAGAGTAAATGTATTTTCACATTTACTTGCACATTCCCTCTCAGCCTTTATCGGGAACCAAAAGAGTTATATTTAGGAAGCTCAGCAACCCCGTCTATGAATGCATTCTCATCCAGCCCTCTTAACCTTGACTTGACTGTCACTTTAAATATTTAGCCATTTAAAAAAGCACTTGAACACCTGCACTATACAGCGAATGTTTCATTTCCCTACTAGAAAAACAATCAAGCGAATTTAAATAAATCGTCTCAGTGTATCTCCAGCAATGGACCAGCTGCCTGGTTATTTGTCCCTGACTTGCCATTACATGTAACGTATCCCTGCCTGGTAGATTTATCTAACAAAAGCACAATGTGTTCCTGCCATTCTTAGGAGTAAGAACACTGGAAAAGCCATAAAAGCAAAGAGAAAAGGTGACTTTTGCTGTCACTAAGAAGGAGTCTCTTTAACACCGATTCACAGCATGTCCTCTGCTCGCTCCACGCCATCTTTAGTCTTCCAAATACCACAGAGCACTCATGCGCTGTGCTTCTTAACTGAGGTCTCCGAAACACCAGCAGCAGCACTTTGGAACTTGTTAGCAGTGTAAAACCCTCTCCCAAGAGCTACTACATCAGAAATTCTATGGCTGGAACTCAGAAATCTGCAGTTTAACAATCCTTCCCCCGTGCCTATCCACACTTGAGTTTAGAGCCAGCCACCTGAGTAGCAAAAGATCATCACACCTGTCTCCAATTTCTTTCCAGAAAGCTCACATATTCAAGTTTATTGCCTCCCAAACCTTTGGAAGCCACTTTAGTTTGGAGAATTTTGTTTGTAGTTGCAAAACAGTGATGAACCTACCCAGAAATCTAAACCAAATTGGGTTAAACAGTATTTGGGGGCTTTCCTGCTTTTATAATTCAACTCTCATAAACATTGTACAGAAATAGCCAAATCCCCCGTCAAAAGAAAGGGAGCTGATTCCGGTAATCACATGCCCACTCTGAGCTTACGCATAAGAGAAACTCTCCAGGCTCTTACCTTTCAGCATGTTTCATACACGGACCGAGAAAAAAAAGGCAGTTCGGCCTCTGGAGTGCCTGCTCCGTTCACAGGCGTCCCCTAGTGGGCACAGTGCAGAGAGAAGGCCCGGAAGAAGTCACCCTAGGCCTCACATCAGCAAGCGGTTGTGACTGCTGAGACCTCACTTTGCAGTAAAATGTCCCGAGTGGGGGAAGCTAGAACACACTGCCACAAAAGGGAGGCTGGGATTCTAATCAGGCAGGTTGCTCTGATGTAAACTGGGAAGATGACAGAGTATGTTTAAAGAAAAACATGCTTAAAATACCTTTTTTAAAATACCGCATTGAAACACAAAAACCAAGAAGTTTATCATATCCTGATTTTTGGATATTAGAAGCAAGAACCATGACAATAAAGACGCGCGTCTCTCAGCTGACTTTAGCCAAATGACGCAGTCCTGGCTTCGTGTCAGTGTGTGATGTCCTATGAGAACTGCCAGTTTGGCCTGCCCACTTTGCTCGGAATGGTTTTTAGGAGGTAGTGATTCCCCTGAGTTCCCTGATGTGACTATTAGCCCATGACTTGTAAGCCCCTGTGACCCCTAAACCATGGTCTCCACATCCTGCTTTGTCTTTGGGTCTGTTGCTGGCTGCAGCTGCTGCCCGAGGTGTCTCTTTCTCTGTGACTCATTAGTGCTATAAACTGGGTTTACGGCACCATGCAGACTCAACTCAAGTCCTGTGGGAGAGGGTGGAACTTCTTGGATAATACAGCACTGTTTTATGTGAAACTCTGGGGTGACCCTCGCAAAGGTGAAGAGGAGGGTCTCCTCTCGGGGAGATGTGTGCCTGAAGATGTTTTACTGTGGGTGCTGTAGCTGGGTGTCACCGAAGATTGTCAGAGGGAATACTAGAGTGACATTTCGTGACACCAAGTTGAATCTTTAATGCTTGAAAAAGTCCTCTCTCCATAACAATTATGGGTTAGATGTTATGACATCTTAACTGTTTAAGAACTTTTTAATATTTGAAGGGAAAACAGTGTTTTAAAATTTGTTCCCTAAAGAAGTAGCTGAATTTCACCAGGCAAGATTATGGCAAATGTAAAAATTTATGACTTTCCTATTACAGTTTGTATCTGTGTGACCTCCCAAAGCCTCATGTGCTCATACTTGGAGATTGTGCAGGGTGACTAAATGGTAATAGCTAAATGTGATGTTTGGGTGGGAGGTATAGTCCGAAGAGGCAGAACACTGGCTTATCACCTGGTAGAGTACATCTCCCTTCCCATCTCCCCTCTTCCCTCTGCTTTCTGCCTTTCATGACCTGAGCAGTTCTCTCCCGGGCCCTTCCACCATGCTCACCACTATGCAAGTTCTGAAAATTCTGAAACATGAGTCAAACTAAACCTCCCATCCTTTAAATTGCCAGTGTCTGGTATTTTGTCCCAGTAAAGAGAAAAGTAAGACACCCTTTCAATACAAGAATAATTTCAAAATAGACAAGATAAAACCCTGGGCAACAACCCATGACACAAGCTGCCTCCCACTTTAACGAAGAGAGTATGGTCTTAAAGACAAATGGAACCAAGTGCAATTTCCAGCTCTATATTTAGGCAAGTGAGTCTCCTAGCTTTAGTTTTTTTATTTCTAAAAAGGAAAGAAAAATCTAATCTGTGACACCATTGATAAGAATAATAGATACTCGATAGTCTCTGTGGTCTTTTTTAATTGCTATATATTTATTGGAGACTCTTTCCTCAGGCCAGTTACCAGGGACCCCTGCAGTGAATCCCTGATCTCCTGCCTTAAGTTCTGTTGTACAGAGGGAAAGAAAGAGAAAAAGAGACAAGAATTGTTGTGGAAATGGTGTTCAGGGGTAATCAATGCCCTGGGAACAGACCCAGAATCTCCAGCTAGCCCCTCCCAGAGGAGGGGTACAGTGCTTCTCCCGGAGCAGCAGAGAAACAGTGGTTGAATAGGCAGGTTTAACATTATACAGGAAACAAATATAAATTCATTCCCACACCCATGTGCTAGTCCCTGAACTGTCTTCAGCTGACTTCACCCTGCTCTGTGAGCCTCACTAACCAAGCGGAAGCAGGATTTCCACATTCCAAAACTGGTCCACAAGGCACAGCAAGGAGGGCCTCAGACAGATTCTACATCAATTTATTACTTGTGATCCCTGACACATATTAACTATGACAGAACAATGTTATCTATTATACGTAGTTGATTTAATACCAGTAAAATGATTTTAGCAGTATTTTCGAAATGCTCTGTGTGCCCTTTTCCATCTTCCCCAGATAATTAGCTCTTCTCCCTGCCCAGAGTCTACCCAATCAGCTCTTTAAGGAGGCCACCTGTTGTATTCATTGGCCCAGGAGAAGTCATACTAAAGGATTCAAAGTCAGGCCCTCCTTCAGACTTGAACCCTCCCATTCCTGAATAGCTCACCCCTGGTGTTCTAACCTTTGACTTCATTGCTGACCCACTGACTGATTTTGAGAATGAAGGTCAGCATGTTCCTTGCTTTTTAACAAGCAGCTTCTTGGCACTTCCTGGCCCAACCTAGAACAGGCCACCAGCCTTTTATTCCCAACCTTGCCTCAGTTTTCCCACACTGAATCATGACCCACCTCAGTCCAAAGTCTCAGTATGATGGGTAAGCTCTGCCCTCAGGCTGAGTGGGCAGAGGATGCCAGGTGAATGAGTGGGAGGAAAGGACCCTTGGAAGATCATCGAAGTCAGGAACACAGGAGATAAATCTCTCCTCACTGAGGCCTGTTGGTGCTTGGGAGTAAAAAGTGAACCGGATCCCACCACCAAAAAGACAACACACTGGATCTTGAGTCTTACACTCCAGACTGAAACATCCATTTAGTGAAATGGTGCAGAACTCTGCAGTTGTGTTGAGGTTTCAGCATACATAAGCGCAACAAAGATGACAGTTTCTTTTCTCTGCATTTTCACTTGTTCTGTCTCTCCATCAATCCCCTCCAAGCCAGCAGCTCACTCATATGTCCTCAGAGCCATTTATATGGTGCCAAGTCCCCACAGTCAAATGAAACCATCTGGCCCACAATAATGAAAGAGGCCTGTTTTTAGGGCCTCAGGACAAGCCAAGGGAAGGAGACCTGGCCTATGCCCAGGGGATGTTTGCAACATACCAGAGATATACGGTCAGCCGAATTGAATATGAGCGAGAATATAAAGTATGGAGCCACAATTAATATGAGACAAATCACAGTTGTGTAGCTATTAATCCCCATGGCAAGTGTTTTCAGAGTGTGATCCCTAGACCAGCACTTGGAAACTTGTTAAAAGGACCAATTCTCAGCAACCTCTCAGACTTACTAAATCAGCAGTTGAGGAAGGTAGAAGGGACTGAGCAAACTACTTCTGCCCACTAAGATTGAAACCCACTGCTAAATAGAAGTATCTCTCGACCTTGACACCATTGGCATTATTGCTGAGTGCTGCCCATGCACTTGGCATGGTTAGCATCTTCCCCAGCCTCTACCCACCAGATGCAAATAGGAACACACGCCTAGTTGTGGCAGTATAAAACATCACCAGACATTGTGAAATGACTCCTAGAGGGCAAAACTGTTTCGCTTGAGAGCTACTGAGTAATGATAAAGCATTGCCTGGTGTGATTGAAATTGTTATACTAGATTATCAATAATAGTATAGAACACAAAAGCATACAGTTATACTTTTCCATAATTTTGAGGATGACAAGAGTTCTGAAAAGACACTCAAAGGACACCAACTCAGTACACACTCTGGGGAAAGCTCTAGTTCCTGGGTATCTTTTAGTTATAGGATTACAGATGGTTTTCTTTTCTGTAAGCTTTTTATATGTATTACTTTCCAAGGGTTCCATTCCATATATGTATTATAAATATAATCCAACAGAGGACTTAAAAAGGAATAAAACACAAATGACTAGAATAATTATTAGAAATATTTTCACATAATTATTTATTCCTCTACTTCAACCTATGGATAAACAGTCCCAAATGACACATGTACTTTCTTGCCAAGTCTGCTCTTGCTTTACATGTGAATAGCTAATACTTACGTGTAGTAGTTTACAAATTACTCCTTGATTTCACATGTGTCCTCTTACTTGATTATCACTACAGTCTTTTAAGAGTGCTTGAATCACCAGGTTTCTGGCACAAGACAGTTTCAGACCTGCAAACTTTAAAGTCAGGTGATCGATCATTCCAAGTATTTTCTATGCCTAAAACCAGACTACGTCCCAACTGGGACATACTGAAAAGCTCTGCTGTTCTTCATGGCCAAATCCTGGAACAGAGCTACACCTTAGAATCCCTCGAGAACATATGGTCCCCAAACTAATAAAATAATATCATCTGAAAACTGACTAGAAATGTAGAATTTCAGTGCCACCAGAATCACTTTCCTTTCCTATTTAGCTTTCAGAATCTACGTATTCCTTGGCGGGTCCGAGCAGTGTAGTGTGTTCATACCAAATCTTATGCTCTCGCTTTGTCCCTCTCCCTCCCTCTTCTGCCTCCCCTTTTCACTATAAAACACTTATAACTACTGGGGATCCAGCTGGATTCCCCAAAATAACTTCCTCATCTCAAATTCCTCACATGTTCTAGGAATTAGGATACGGATATCATTTGGGAGAAGCAGATTAAATATGCCGTCTATGACAATTAACGTATGCTGAATTGGATTCAAATGTATGATGGCTTACCTCTCCCCTGCCTCCTACTGTCGAGCACATATCTCCCTGCTAGGCACTCAGTGTTTCCTGAGAATCAGTCATCTCCCTGTCATTGTCTCCCTTTATAGGCACAGTTCTGTCTGGACTGCAGTGTTCAGTGCTGGCCCCTTGTTTTTTATTGGCACATGTGTGCAGTACGTAATGATTGCATGTATTGTGGGGAGCTGGTTACGTAGTACAGGTGCGTAACACTTACTCTTCTTTCTTTTCATCCCCTTCTCTCCCTCCCCTGTCTGCCACTCCCTCCCCTGTCTGCCACTTAGGTCTTTCAGTCTATGTCTCTGAGACTACTGGTCTTGGCCCTGCCTCCCTACTACTCCCATCTCATCTGCCCAGACCTATCCAAGCCACTGTCACCATTTCTTCCTGCTGGTCTCTCCCACTGTCTTCCTCATAGCACCTATGGCTGAGGTCACCTCCTGCCATCATCCTGCTGGCCCTGTTACCACACTTCCTTCTTTCAGCCTTCCTGAATATTCACTTTTTCTTTTTTATCAATTTTTATTTTTATTAGTACATGTTTTAATACATAATGATCACATTCCTCATGTAGAGTTGGTACATGTACATTACACATCTTCGTTAATTTCTTTAATTTCTTACCCCTTTCCTCTCTCCCTCCTAATTCCATCTCTGGGTCCCCTTCCCATTTTCAAAAGGTCTGTCTCCTTATTTCCTATACTCTGTCTCCTATTTTGCTCTTGCTTTGTATTTTGGTTTTATAATATAAGGTAAACCATACAATATTTAGCTATTTGTTGCACTTAACTTTATGATGCATCCATTTTCCTAAAAATTAGTCAAGTTTGTAAACACCATGGTTTTTTTTATTTTCTGTTGATGGACATATAGGCTGCTTCCAAGATTTAGCTATTGTGAATTGTATTTCAATAAACACGGGTACGCATGTATTACTGTAACATGATATCTTTAACTTTCATGGGGAGATACCTAGAGGAGAAACAGTTGGTTTAAAAGAAATTTTTTTATTTAGATTTTTGAAGTATCTCCATGCTAATTTCCACAATCATTGTACCAGTTTATATCCCCACCAACAATGTAGAAGGATTTATTTTTCCCCACCTAAAAACTATCAAATAGGGCCACAACTATCTCTTAAGGTGACTAAGAAGACAACTAACTTAATACTCTGGAGCTTCTACCTGTCATGTACACTAAAATGCTAAAGATGACGAAAATCACACAGTCAAAGAAATTCAGTTATATGAGAAGTCTCAGAAAAACTAATACCTTTGCTCACAGAGGCCTGGTTACCGTACCCTGAACTCACTAGGAACAGATGAAAACAATTAGGAAGCTAGACCAGATAACAACCCCCATTTCATCTTACTAAGTAATCCTAATTCAGTTTGGGTGGTAAGCAATTCAAATGCAACATTTCTTAGCCATGTTTCAAGTTAGTAACAGCCAAGAGTCAGCTCCAGACTTTGGAAACATAAGCAGAAAAAGACAAGAATTTCTGGAAAAGTTTTGGTTTCCTAAAATAAACACTGACCTTTCCTTGTGTTTTTTTTTCCCCCCTCTCTTCAAAAAAAGCAAACCTGGAGCCGCTATGTTGCACACGTGAAAAGGCAGGAAAACTGCAGACCTCTGTACAGAAATCTTTGCATGAACGGATCAATACCAGTAACGTTCTACTTTTAGGATTCTTGTTGCATCAGAAAATAAACCAAGGCTAACATTGTTTAAAGCAAGTATTCTTGTGCCTGTTCCCTGGGTTTTCCCCCCTCTCCCTCAAACAGAAGTGATTCCTTGGCAATATTGTGCCTTAAGTAAACTGAGATTTTAGTTCCTTCCCATCTTCACTCCCACAAATCCACCTCCTTCTTCCTGGTACTCTCTCCTCATTGACCCCTCCTCAGACTGTCAAATCTCCAAAACTGTAGTGCAGTCCTGAAAAGTTCTTGGATTTCACAGCATATCTTGGCGTTATATTTTCTGACTCCTAGAACAAATAAAGCAGTGGGCTAGCAACATCACATCACCTGTAGAAATGTAATGCTCAGGGACCATCCATACCTTCTGGATCAGAAACTCTGAGGGTTGGTCCAGGGATCTGTGTGTATTACCAATTCCAAATGTGCTAAAGTTTAAGAACCATTGTTATATGGCACTGTGCACATTTTCAGATAAAGAAACTGAAGTACTCATGGTTGCACTCATTTATCAAGACCTCGTAGGAACATACTGAAGACAGGCCATGGTTCCAGTCTCAGGCTTTCTGTACTACACAGAAGGACTTTAGAACCAGACACACCTGTAGATTATCTCATTCTAGAGAAAACAGCCATGCAAAAGAGAGGGAAAGAAAGAAAAGTAAATCTTGAAAACCAGTTGTTTTTTTATTTTAAAGAGAATAAAACAAAAGAGGGCAGATCTAAGCAGATCAGAACAGAACAATGTAAGCAACACAGCACTTCACAACATGACAATTGGATATTAACAGTAGCTACCATAATGTCTCTTTCTTTGAAATAGTTGAGGTTAGCTTTACACACAATAATGTCAAACATAAAAAAATAGAATAAAACCACTCAAGAGAGTGAAAGTATTACAAGGCATTCTGAACCAAATAAAGATGAACAATGGCTACTATATTATCTCATTTTCCATAAAAAATGTGTGTATACTATCATACATATTGAAATCCAATAAGGCACAACATGATGGAACCAATGGTAATAGAAAAACAAAAGCATGGTAGGATTTCAGAGCAAGATGATATTAAATCAACAATGGCTGCCATATTGTCTTTTCTTCAAAGTAACTATTCATACCATCACACATATTAAGAGCAAACAATTGATTTTATAGTATTGATTACTGATAATATTTTTGTTTTCTTTCTCAAGGGAATTTTTATTTAAAAGAAAAACACAAATCTGGAGTCAGGGTATAGCTCAGGTATACAGCACTTGCTAGCATGATCAAGACCCTAGTTTCAGTCCCCAGCACCACAAAAAGAAAAGAGAAGGAAAAAAGAAATACAACTCAAACCACAAGACATCATCCTAACCCATTAAGATGGTTGCTAGGAAGGAAAGAAACAACTGAGGGAGAGAGGGAGGATGAAGGAAGGAGATGCTAACAAATGTTGAGCATGTGGAGCAATCACTACTGCTAAAAGTGAAAATATAAAATGCTGCAACTATTCACAGAAAGTAATATGTATCTCCTCAAAATTAAAAATAGAATTACCATATCATCTAGAAGTTCCACTTCTAGCACTATACTCAAAAATTGAAAATAGAAATTCAGATATTTGTAAACAAATGTTCATAGTATTATTCACAATGGCCCAAAGGTGAACACAACCCAAATAATCCATGAATGAATGTCTACAGAGGAATATACAAACTGTGATATACACATGCAATGGAATATTATTTACATGAGTGTTCATTTCATTTCATTCATTACAAAATGAATGAAACTTGAAGACACCATGATAACTGTAATTAACCAGTAACAAAGGGTTATCATATGATTCCATTTATTAGAGTTACCTAGAGTACCTCCAGTAAGTGGGATTCATAGAGATACAGTGTAGAATGTTGTTTGTCATGGTTTAGGGGAAGGGAGATTGGAAGAGTTATTGTAAAGTGAGTACTCCTTTTCATGAGATGAAAAATTCTGTAGATGGATGGTGGGGATAGTGCCATAATAATGTGGCTATGTTTAATGCCACTGGACTGTACATTTTTAAATGGTTAAGATGATATATTTTATGTTGTGTGTATTTCACCACAATTTGAAGTATAGATATTTCAAACAAAGAGAAGAGAAATGCAACCCAACTTGTGAAACTCCTATGCACTCCTGAAAGGTAGCTATCGGAGATAACATAATCAGGGTGACTTCCTTGGTACTACTTAGACCATATCCCAAAATTAACTCTGAACTCCACACAGACTCTTAGAGCATAGGTGCAGATTAAACAACAATGAAAGTGTTTTCTTAGTCCTTATAGAAAGTGCCATACAGTGGTGACTTATTAAGAAATATTATAAATATGTCATGTTTGGAAACGTGAGAATCTTGACGAAACTGAAATTGTTGCCTTGTCATAGACCCTGTTTTGGGTAAAGAGAAGCAAAAACATTTATTCACCAACAAATGCCTCCTGTCCTTTTAATAGTGTCACTAATCTTACAAGAAAAATGAAGGAGGGCGTCTCTGCTCCTACTGAATCAGTCTCAAGGACAAATGTGCCTGTCAGGAGTGCTATTATATTAGTCCACTCCCCTGGGCACCAAGATGGCATGAGTCCAACATCAACTGACAAAATTCCACAGTATTTCTGACACATAGCCACATTTACTAAAGTTATCCCAAGTTTTTGACTCCGAAATAATTTTATCTTTACTGAAAAAATGTAAAACTCGTACAGAGAACTTTATATTCCCTCTATTCAATTTCACTAATTTTTACCATATTGCTTTCTTGTTCTACCTATATCCTTCTTTTCTTACCCACTGAGAACGTATCCTTCCTCTTAAATATTTCATTATATATTTCCTGAGAATAGGGGTATACTTTTACAAGGCAAAAGCATTCTCTAAGTCAGGAAATTTAATATAGATAAAATAGTCCCTTATTCTACAGTCCCTGATTCAGTTTTGTCAGTTGCACCAATAATGTCTTTTAGGACATTTCCCCCTCCATTACATGATCCTGTCAAGGACCTCATATTGGGTTTTATGTCCCATCTCTTTAATGTTTTTAAAGCTGGAACAGTTTCTCAGTCTTCAGTAGAAGTCAGCTATTCTGTAGAATGTTATTCAGTTTGAGCTCTGCTGATGTTTCCTTATGATGGGCTTCGAGTTACATTTGCTTAGGCACAAAGCTACACACAGTGACAATATCCTCCTCAAACTACCACAACTGGAGGCACACGAGTTCATCACTGGTGACACTAATTTTTATTACCAGGTCAAGGTGTTGTTCAGTTTTTCCCCTATATATTTATTCCTTTCTTTCCTTGCACCTAATAATCTATGGAGAAATATTTTGATAACATGGAAATATGATCTGCATCTAATTTTACACCCTAGATTAAGAACCTACTGATGATTCAAGCCTAGGACCATTTTTGTCATGATGATTTTAAAATAGTGAGTTTTCCAGCAAGAATTCTCAGTCTATATATGTTTTCTGGTATTTTTCATCAGGAAAAAACCTTTTCTCCCTTTTTTTTTTAATTTATTATCAGGACTCATGAATTTTTATTCAGTCAATTACAATGAATTGCTGTAGTGATTTCTTTTTTATGTTAAAGGGAAAAAGGGAAAACAAAATTTCAAAACAAGATAATATAAGAGTAACAATACATTGCATATGGTTATCTTTAGTTACTCAGAGTACAAGATATAGGCATTTAATTGTCCAAACAATATTAGCACAAACCTTTCTTTTCTATGAACTTAGCGAAATTAGTAGTATAACTATCATAACTATTACATATGTATAATTTTTTGGCTTTTCTCTTCCTTCTTTTCTCCTTTCCCTTACCCCAGTTTCTCTTTATTTTTGAACAGCTTCTTCCCATTTTTCAGTATCTACTATACATTTTGGATCTTATTTACTCTTTCAGCTTTTCACACTAGGGAGACAATATGTTGTTTTCATGTGTGACTCTGGTTTATTTCACTTATGAGTATGGTCGCCAGTTGTGTTCATTTACCCATAAAAATCTCCAGTTTATCCTTCTTTATGGCTGAGTAGTACTCCATTATAGAAAAATACTACATCTTTTTATTCATTCCTCAATTTATGGGCACTTGGGTGGTTTATAAGATCTAGCTATTATAAATGACATTGCTATAGACATAGGTGCACATATATCACTGGTATATGATGCTTTTAATACTTCTGGGAAGATACTCAGAAAGGGAATAGCTGGATTGAGTAGTATCTCTAATCCTAGTTTTCTAAGGAATCTCCGCACTGATTTCCACAGTGACTACACAAGTCTACAATCCCACCAATACTGGAGATAAGGTCCTTTTTCCCCACAGCCCCTCCAGCATTTGTTATTGGCTTATTTCTTGATGAGAGCCATTCTTTCCAAGGTGAGATGGAATCTCAGTGTTGTTTTAATTTACATCTCTCAAATGACCAGTGATGTTGAGCATTTTTTCATATATTGATTTGCTGTTTGTATTTCTTCATCTGAATTTGCAAATTCATCATAGACACCCATTTTTGATCTTTAAATTTGGGAGGTCTGATATTTTTTAGATCCTTATATGTTCTCAATAGTAATCCTTTGCCTGGGTGACAACTGGAAGACATTTTTTCCAAGATTTTGAGTTGTCTTTTCAGTCTTTTAGTGGTTTCTCTTGCTGTGCAAAGAAAAATTTTTTTTTATTTTTTGCAAAAAACTTGTTTAAAGATGAGGTCCCAGTTGTTGATTCTTTGTGATAGTTGCTGTTCAATCAGGGTTTTATTCATGAAGTCTTCACCTATACCAACACCTTCAAGAGTTTTACCTATTTTATATTCCACCAGATTTAATTCTTCTGCTTTAATGTTTAGATTTTGATCCATTTCAAATTTAGTTTAGTGCATGGTGAAACATATTGGCCCAATTCTAATCTTTGGCATGTGCAGAGCCAGTTTTTCCATTACCATTTATTAAAGAGGCTATCTTCCAAGGAATGTGTTTGGCACCTTTGTCAAAAATAAGGTGGCTGAGTATGTCTGGAGTTGTTATTGCATCTTGTAATCTATTCCATTGATCTTGAGGTCTATGTTTTTGCCAGTGCCATGTTGTTTTTATCACAGTAGATTTGCAGTATAATTTCAAGTCACCTCTTGTGATTCTCCTGCTTTGTCTTTGTTGCCTAGAATTGCCTTTGCTATTCTAGTTCTTTTCTGGTTCCAGATGAGTTTTAGTATTGTTTTCTCTAATTCTGTGGGATCTGTTGTCAGAATTTTTATCATAATTGCATTAAATCTATATAATAGTTATGGAAGTATGGCCATTTTCACTATATTCGTTCTTCCTACACAAGAATAAGGGATACCTTTCCATCTTCTGATATCTTCTTCAACCTCCTTTTTCAGAGTACTGTAGTTTTCAATATAGAGGTCTTTAACAAACTTAGATTGATTCCTAGGTATTTCCATTTTTTTATGCCATTGTGAAAGGTGTTGTTTCCCTAATTTCTATCTTAGTGAGTTTGTTATTTGTGTACAGAAAGCCTAATGATTTTTGAGTGTCAACGTTCTATCCAGTTACACTACTAAATTTGCTTATTAAATCTAGCACTTTTTAGTGGCATTTTTTGGGTCTTCTAAGTAGAATATCATGTCATTTGCAAATAATGATAATTTAACTTCTTCCTTTCCTATCTTTAATCTTTACTTTTTTCTTTCTCTTGTTCAAATGCTCTGGCTAAAATTTCTAGGATTGTGTTTAATACAAGTGGAAACAATGGACCTCCTTGTCTTGTTCCTGATTCTAGAGTGAAAGCTTTCAGTTTTTGTCCATTTAGCATGATGTTGGCTGTTGGTTTGAAATAGATGGCTTTTATCAGATTGAGATAAAGACCATCTATTCCAATTTTTTGTGGTGTTTTTATCATGAATAGTTGTTGGCATTTGTCAAAAGCTTTTTCTGCATCTATTGGATGATTTTGTCCTTGGCTCTGTTAATATGATGTACTACATTTATAGATTTAATGTTGAAACATCCCTGCATCCCTGATATGGATCCTATTTAGTCATGGTGTATAATCTTCTTGATGATTTGCTGCATTCTATTTGCCAGTATTTTATTGAGGATTTTTGAATTTATGTTCATAGGGAGATTGGCCTATAATTCTCTTAGTTAAGTCCTTCTCCAGTTTTGGTATCAGGGTAATACTTGTATCCAGGAATGAATTTGGGACTCTTGATTCCCTTTCAATTTCATCAAAGAGTTTGGTAAGTGGTAGAGTTAGGTCTTCTCTAAATTTCTTGTGTAATTTAGCAGTGAATCTATCAGGACCTGGATTTTTCTTTGTTGGTAGGTTTTTCATTATATCTTTGATTTCACTGATTGATATTGGTTTACTTAGGGATTTTATATCTTCTTGATTCAGCTTCAGTAATTCATATGTATCTAGGAATATGTCCATTTCTTCTGCATTTTCCATCTTATTAGAATACAAGTTTTTAGTCAGGGATTTAGTTCAGTAGTACAGAGTGAGTTCCTGAGTTTGGTTCCCAGAACAAAAAAAAAAAAATACAAGCTTTCAAAGTAGGTGTAGATGATTTTCTGGATTTCTGTGATGTTTGTTGTGATTTCACCCTTTTCATTCCTAATTGCATGAATTTGAGTCTTTTCTTTTCATTTTTTGATAAGTCTGGATAAGGGTTTATTGGTTTTATTTAATCTTTCATAGAACCAACTCTTCAATTCATTGATTCTTTGTATTGCTTTCTTAATATTTAATGGGCTAATTTTTGCTCTGATCTTTTTTAATTTCCTCCCTCATAGGAGATTTTGGTTTAGTCTTCTATTCTTTTTCTAGAAGTTTGAGGTTCATCATTAAGTTGTTTATTTGTGCTTCTCTATTTTCCTGATGTGGGTAGTCACTACTACAAGCTTCCCTCTTAGGACTTCTTTCATTGTGTCCCAAAAGTTCTGGTGTGCTGTATTGCCATCCTCTAATTGTAGCAACTGACTAATTTCTTCTTTAGTTTCATCTGTGATGTTCTTGTGGTTTCCTTTGCTATTGATTTCCAATTTTATTGCACTGTGGCTGATAATATTCATGGAATAATTTCAATTCCTTTGCATTTACTTACACATGTTCTATGAGTTAGTATGGGGCCTATTTTGTACTAGGAATCAAATTTGGGACACTGTGCTAACCAGGCAGGTGCTGCACTGCTGAGCTATATCCTCATCAATGTGGTCTATTTTGGAGAACATCCTGTGGGTAGCTTTGAAGAATGTGTATTATGATGTTCTGGGGTGGAACACCCTGTAGACATGTACTAAATCCATTTGTTCAAGAGTTTAGTTCAGTTGTAATATTTTATTGTTCATTTTTTTCCTAGTTTATCTGTCTTTTTGTAACAGTGGGGTATCAAGATTCCCCAAATACAATTGTATTAGTGCTTATTTGATTTTTCCTATCCCTTAATATTTGTTTTATGTAGTTGGGTGTACTGGTATTTGTTGTATATATATTTAGGACTGGTATCTCTTCCTCTTGGATTTTTCCCTTTTCAAAGACGTAGTGAACTTCTTTATCTCTCTTAATCAGTCTTGGCTTGAAATTCACTTTGTCTGCAAGTAAAATAGGTACCCTTGGGTTTTGTTTTGGGGTTTTGTTTGTTTGTTCGTTTTTTTCTGGTTTTCTGGAGCATGAGGCAGTGGTTTCCATTCTTTGACTTTCAGCCTATGAATTTCTTTTTGAGTTAAATGTGTTGCTGCTATGCATCATATTGTTGGATCTTGCCTCTTGATCCATTCTTCCAGTCTGTGTCTTTTGATTGGTGAATCAAGGCCATTCACATTGATGGTTATACTGATATTTATTGATTTATCCATGTCATGTTATTTTCCTGTTGTTGGCTCACTCCTTTTTTCCTCTCTCTGTTTAACTGTTTTCCTTGCCTGGTGGATTCTTTCTATTGGCATTCAGGGAATTGCAGTCCTTATTATTTCTTTCTATAATGTTCTTCAAAACATTTTGAAGTACTGGCTTGGTAGTCATAAATTTCTTCAGATGTTCTTTGTCATGGAAGTATCTTATTTCTCTGTTAATTTTGAAACATAGTTTTTTGGAGTATATCAGTCTGGTCTGAATATTATTTTCCTTTAGAACTTGAAATACTCCAAGCTCTCATTGACTTGAAGATTTGTGCTAAGAAGTCAGCTGTGATTCTGATGGGCTTTCCTTTATAGATGATTTGTTTCTTTTCCCTAATAGCTTTTAAAATTCTATTCCTATGTTGAATTTCTGGATCTTGATTATGATATTCCTGGCTGTAAACTTTTTATCATAATTAATTGAAGTTCTATATGCCTCATTTATCTGTACATCAAATTATTTTTGCAATTTCTGTCATGATATCTCTGAACAGATTTTTGTATCATTTGTGCTATCTCCTGCTTTTTCATCAACTCCAAGCAATTTTAAATTATTCCCATTTGCCTCATCTAGTGGTTGCTTGATTGATTTCTCATGGTGCCTCACTATTTTTAAGAAATCTTTCTTTTCATGATCTCTAACCACAAGCCTGTCTTCTATATCTGAGATCCTGTCTTCACATTGGCTTAATCTGTTGCAGATACTTACAATGGAAATTTTATTCTCCTGTATATGTTTTACTCTTCCTTGTGGATTTCTTTTCTTTCCTATTCTGAGCATTCATGGCTTCCATAATTTTCTTAAGAGCCTCTATCTTTTTGCCCTTCTCTTCTCTAGAGTCACTAAGCATGATTTTTATTGTGAACACCATCTCTGAAATTATTTGAGGAATTATTCCTGATTTGATTTTTTTCTAGAGCCTTATTGAATTGCTTTTTTGTATTTTTGTGTGTGTGTGGCTTTCATGTTGTCCCACCTGGGTTTGCCTTTGCTGAACTGGATATCTGGGTTTCATCTTCTTTAAATGTCTTCTTATTTTCTTTTCTTTTTTAGTTTAATTCCTGGGGTGATGCTTGTAAATTATCTCTGGGGAGTTGCTTTATGGTTAGTATTTAGAACACCTTAGTAAATGACTACTTTTCACAGGTGTCTTCCAGGTATAGCTGGCTTGGGGTTTTGAGTCTGTTACAAGATCCTATGTCTTCAATTTTTGGAGATAAGACACTGCTGCCTGTTTGGCTCAGCCTTGGGTTTTTTGGCACTGTGCCTCAGCATTTTTTTATGGCCCTTAGTCAATCTCAGTCTTGGAATACCAGGAAGAACAGCTGTTTAGAACAATTATGTCACTTTTGGCTAAAGTGGTACCATCAGCAATAACAGTAGTATCAATTACACCCTAAAAAATGACAAACTGATCTAATCATTAATTTGGCACCTTTAATTGTATGAACTAGATTTGTGATTACATGACAAAATCTAAAATGGACCAGAAAATTATATGCAGTGTATCAGTCCTTAATATGTCAATTTTATCTTCAGGGATTAAAATTTTAAAAGGATTAGGGAAAGATAGAAAAGTAAAAGAAGTGATCATTTTGGGAAACTGGTACAGAAGATTGGAGGGAAAGAGATAAGGAAGAGATAAAAAGAACAGAACAGAACAATAACCACAAAGAGGCTAGAGACCATGCTCACACTCATATAAAAACAAGATCAAACAAAGTCTACTTCCAGATTTTTATGTGCTGTCATTGGAGATAATGTGTGAAGAGTCCTGATCCATGTTGATTTATCCCATCAAGCCAGCAGTCACTTTTTAATGGGGTAGTGGATAAACTCAGACTGCACCTTCTGGCAGAGACCAGACTCACTCGGCCTGCAGCTATCAGTGCACCTTCCATGCACCTGAACCTATCTGGGAGCTGATAGAGAACCTGACAGCCTGAGTTCTGAGCTCAGCCAGCCCCTCTATAAGAAGGCTCCTGGTCAATCAGTCTCTTGCAGGCGACTGGCCCTCTGCACTCAACACCAGCTCCTGCAGTCCTTCACATCCCCATGGCTCCCCTCCATTGCTGCATCTCTCCATGGAAGCCTCTAGGGTCACCAGCAGTCACCATGGTTCTACAGGTTTGAATTGCTCCTCTCATGCAGTGAGTGCCATATCAGGGAGAAGGCACCACCAGCTACTTTCTTCTTCTTCATTGATGTTTGTCTTTTCACTCTCTCCATGGGCTTCAATTTGATTTCCAGGTCCTTCCTGGTCCGGAGGACCCACTTCTCTCTTTCTTCTCTTCTTCACATACTATATTCCAGCATTCAGACAGTAACACTCAGAGAGGCTTTCTCTGTGGTTTACTCTCCTCCACCTTGGTGTAGAGATTTCAGTCCATAGTCTGCTGGATTCAAGCAGGGTGACATAGCAGAAGGACACATCAGAACAGAAAGAGTATACAGTATGGCAGACCATTGACTTCTTTTGATGCTCAGGTTTCTTTTCATGTCTGGCTAGCTGGAGTCCCTTTAGATTGATTGCTATAATCCTCTTAGCATGTCTCCTGAGAAATTCTTTAATATCTGGCATAATAGTATATTCTAACCTCATCTTGTACTTTCTCTGTTCTAGTACCAGAGCCACTCATTTCTCAAAGGAGCTTCAGTTCAATTTCTCTATCCTAAATTTGTAACAGAATGAGGCGGAACTGGTTTATTTTGCTTGTTTTTGTCAATTAACTGGTTTCAATTTCTTTTTTTTTTTCTTTTAAAGAAGATAAAACCAAGGAAAATAAAACAGAATAAAATAAACCAATCAAAATAAACTACTATGTGGGAGATACAAGATGGCCGATTGATAGGTAGCATGATAGAGAGCCTCTCTGAGAAAAACAATTCAGATGCTAGAATCTAACACCATGGAGAAACCAGACAAAGGGAAAGGAATTCTCATGACCCAGGGAGAAACTGAGGAAAAATTTAAAAATTTAAAAAGAAGAAGCATGGATGGAGGGCTAGAGCTGGGCATGCTCTGGTAGCTGTGCTGGGCATGTCTTACAGTTGGGTGACTCACGATCGAGCTGAGGTCACATCCCCACTGAGAGTGGGGGATTGGTGAGCTTGAGATCCTTGGTGGGAGGAGGCACTGCAACAGGGAGAGGAAACAGTGAGCCAAGCTGCACAGACTTTGACAAGTGATGGGAACTGGATTCCCCAGAGAGATTTGAACAGCTAGACAACATATTGGATTTGGGTAGGACAGGCTTGAATCAACAACTGAGGTGGCATCAGTTGGCAGCTACTGGTTCAAACTGGATTGGTGGGATCTGTTTGGGCTGGGCCATGCCCCTGGTCGGGACCCAATAGCCAGGGATGAGGCTTTCTTGAACCTGTGACATCCGCAGAGCACACACTAACATGCAGAAGACATTCACTGGCCAAGAAGGGAGGGGCCGGCCCACATCGCCTGTGTGTGCACCTCACAGATCAACAGCAAACAGGAGAGGGCAGCACTTCCCTAGCCAGTACGCTGCAGAGGGACAAAAAGGTCCCAAGACGTTCACCATTCACCTGTCTGAAAGAAACCAGAAACATGAAAAGACAGAGAAACAACAAAAAGCCTCCAACTGCCAACCCAGGGAAAGTAAGTCCAGGAGAGGGAAATACAGAGGAGATTGAGGGCAGCAAACATGCAATATCAGACACAGCCTCATCGGAAATAAAGAAATGCATCTGTGACCTCATCGACAAATTTAAATCTGAAATTCTAACTCAAGTTAAGCAAGATATAAAATTAATAAAAAGAAATGCTGGGTACTCCTCAAGAAGACACAAATGGAAGAAAGGAAGAACTCAGAGAAAGGAGAGAAGCCTTTGATGAAGAATACAAACAAAATCTAGGATACATGAAATAGATCCAAGGAGAATATCCATTGAAAGCTAGCAAAACTTCTTGACAGAAACTAAAGACAGACATTCAAAACTTGAAGATAGGTTTGCAATGTATGATAGTGAAAGGAAGAATTTCTTAAAGATAACAAGGAACCAGAAAGTAACAATACACAGGCTAGAAGACAACAAGAGGATTTATAACTTAAGAATAAAAAATACGAAGAAGCCAGGACAAATACAAATGAAATAAAGAGTCTATTCACAGAAATAATTAAGGAAAATTTCCCAAGCATAGGAAATGGAAGTGATGTTCAGATATACGGGGCATACAGAAATCCAACCAGCTACAACCAAAACAGATCTATACCCAGACATATAATAATCAGGATCCCAGAAATCCATCACAAGAACAGAATATTAAAAGAGGTCAGAGAAAAGAAACAGATTACCTATAAAGGAAAAACTCATCAAAATCACAGCAGTCTTCTTGATGCAAACTATCAAATCAAGAAGAGCTTGGAGTGAAATATTCTAAGCCCTGAAAGAAAATAACCTCCAACCCAGAATGATGTACCCTGCAAAACTGTCTCTCAAAATTAATGGAGAGACAAGATATTTCCACAACAAAGAGGAACTGGGGGAGTTCATGACCACCAATCCAACCCTGCAAAGAATACTGAAGGACATCTAGAGAGAGAGAGAGAAGAAAATCACCAGGATTCCAGGAACAATGGCAGAAAGGCCTCAGTGAAAGCGGCAGACAGTGGAATGAAGGAGAAAAGTAAACAACAATGACAGAAAAATAGCATAGCAGAGATGAGACAGAGAAGATTGGCTATATTGCTGTTTTGTCTTGACTGATTTTATTCAAATCTGGTACACTTGAGAGTATCAAGTCTGAGAGTAGAGGCAACTACTCTGAAGATAACAAGATTCAATAGGATACCCACTCTGGTTTGATTGTTAATTGTTTTTGAAGTCCTATAATGTCTCTAATGTTTAGTTTTTATTAATAGTGCTATGTACTCCTAAGTTTAATTATACTATGCCTGACAATATAGGCAATTTTATTGAAAATAACGAGACAACATAGTAACTACCATAGATCACCTAGTATTGTTGTTTTATATGTCCTTCTCATTTCATATTTCTCTAGGGATTTGTATTGTTGACTTGTTTTGATTTGTTTTTCCCTCTAATACAGAAAGGCTAGGTATACATGTAGAAATTTATACATGTGTAGAACTTCTAAACAGTTTACAAGAATTGATTATAGTTATTGTAAAAAAAGAGAGGAAGAGAAAGTATTCTAAAGGATATAACTACATGTATGTTTAAGTGTGTAGGATTGATAACCATATTACTAAGTTTTTGTTGGATAGATGAACAGAACTGATTGCAGTCTCACTGTTTAAATGTCTACTTTATATGCTTTACTTTTGTAACTTGAACAATTACTTCTAAGTGGAAAATATGTAATTATCAACTAGTGATTTCTTACTGGTTTTTGTTTTTGTTTTCAAATTTTGTATTATTTCTACCCTCTTTCTGGTTCATTTTTTTGTTTAAATTAAAAAAAAATAAACTACTATTAGTGATCCAGGACTTCAAAACCTTACAAAACCAGCAGACTATAATGCCTTCTGTTATCTTCCATATAGCTGCAGATACCTTCAGTAAAAATTGAACAGAACAGAACAGAATAGAGCAGAAATAATAAAAACAAAACAATGAGTGCAATAAAGGACTTCAAATAAGCTAATGATAAATCCAAAATGGCTACCATAATATGTCTTGCTATCTTTTAAATAGCTGCTCCTGCCATTGGATTTGACATAATCAAACAAAACAGAAGAGAATAAAACCCAATCCAAGAAAACAATGAAAATGATATGGTTTCTGGGCAGGGATCACCTCCTGGTGAGGCCTGGTTCTCTCCCCACACAGGCATGAATGGCGCTGACTCAGGGAGAGAGGCTTGGGTTAGGCTGTCCCCACTCCAGCAGTGGCCCACACATCTTAGGTTTCATTTTCATATCTTACACATCTAATATGTAATTACCTTTAGACATGTTTTAAGCAATATAATAGGATGTGGATTAAAAACCTGAGCTTTGGAAAGAGATCTGGGTTTGAATGCTGGCTCTAACACTAGGTGCTACAAGAACTTTGGCAATTTTTTATAACTTCTTTCAGCCTGATCCTAAAACAGAGGAAATAATCCAATCTTACAGGGTTGTTAAAGAAGCTTAAACTACATAGCTTTAAAATTGCCCAACAGAGAGCTGGCACATAATAAATAACTCAATAAATTTATTACTTTTCCTCTTTTAGTCACAGCACTACACAATTTTAATGTGATATGCACACACACACACTTCCTCTATTGTTTCTTATTAAGCCCTTTAAAAATTAGATTTCTGACAGTGATAGTGTTCACTGAAATTTGGCCATAATCTCCAATTCCCACTTAGGCTGCCATGATTCTTTGGGCTAAAACAGATGCTGAATGATTGAACATTCACTTTCTTTCCTTTTGTACCTTAGAGTAAGAGGCAATTTGATATAAAGAACAAAATCATCTGTTGTCTAAGAATGTGTAGACAAAACATTTTTTTAATTTCAATAGCTCCAGGGAATTATGAGTGTAAGGTAATTTGCTTAACTACAAATAGAATAATGATGAAAAAACTTATATTATATACCATATATAATGGAAAATTTTATTTCCAATAATATTGGGCATAAGACAAGACTTCCAACTATCATTCCACCCTGGAGCCAAAGGTGCATGAGATGATTCCAAGTGCAAGGGGGTTAGTTTTGGAAAATCGCTCCCAGCTGGGAAGACTCTGCCCAGCATCCTAAATCACCAGAGGACACACCCAAGGGCCTTACTGAGCCACACCAAGCAATCTCCAATCCGCCCCTGGAGCTGAAGTTGTGCAAGGTCATTCCCAGTGCTCAGGGGAAGCTTTGGAGCATCACTACCAGCAAGTAAGACCCTGCCCAGTGTCACAAATAACTGGAGGATACACAGGAGGTTCCCACAGGCCTAACTGGGCAATTCTCAGTACCTCCAAGCAGCTACCAGTTGCCTGCATTCCACCCCAGGAGCTGAAAGTGCACAAGGTGATTTGCAGAGCACAGGGAAGCTTTGGAACATCACTCAAAACATGGAAATATAGGAAAATGACAATACAAACAACCAAAATGCAATCTCAAACCTCCAGCCTATCCCAAGAAAGCCTAGGAGCCATGTACACAGAAGAAAATACAAACCACACACCTGAAATGCCTGAAATGAAATCAACTGAAATAAAGAAGCAACTCTGGGAAGCCATAAAGGAACTCAAATCAGAAATAATCTCCCAGATAAAAGAAGAAATGATAAATGTAATGAAAGAAATGCTGAATACATCTAAAGAAGACATAGTGAAAAAAATAGAGGAACAATGCAAAAAGATGGAAACCCTAAATGAACAATATAAGAAACAAACAGAATGCATGAAGCAGATTCAAAGAGATATATAGGAAATCAAAAATTCCATTGAAAGTTGGCAAAACTGCCTCAATGAAAGTGAAGACAGAATTTCAGACCTCAAAGACAAGATTGCAGCTAGTGAACAGGAAAGGAAAGATCTTTTAAAAATAACAAAAAATCAGGAAATAACAATTCAACAGTTGCAAGATGATGCAAAAAAAAAAACAACATAAGATTGATAGGGATAAATGAAAAAGAAAATGACAACATAAATGATATCAAGAGACTATTTACAGAAGTAAAAGCTGAAAATTTCCCAAACATGAGAATGGAAACTGACATACAGATTAGTGAAGTATATAGAACTCCAAATAGCCATAACCAAAATAAAACTACACCCAGACATATAATAATCACCATCCCAGAAATCCAACATAAGAACAGAATATTAAAAGCTGTTAGAGAGAAGAGACAGATCATCTATAAAAGAAAGCCTATCAGAATCACAGCAGACTTCTCAACACAAACAATGAAGTCAAGAAGAACATGGAGTGAAGTATTTCTGATCCTAAAGGAAAACGAATTCAAACCAAGAATGATCAAAAGAGATAAAGAAGGTCACTACATACTAGTTAAGAGAAAACTTCAAGAGGAAGAGATAACAATTATGCACCATGATCAAGTGGGATTCATCCCAAGAATGCAGGGATGGCTCAATATGCATAAATCAAAAAACGTAATCCACCACATCAATGGAGCCAAAAATAAGAATCACATGATCATTTCAATATATGCAGAAAAAAAACTTTTGATAAAGACCAACACTTATTCATGATAAGAACCTTACAGAAAATTGGAATAGATGGTCTTTACCTCAATATGATAAAAACCATCTGTGACACAACAACAGCCAGAATCTTTTTTTTTTTTTTTTTTTTTTTTTGGTACCAGGGATCAAAGTCATGACCTTGCACTTGCCAGGCAAGTGCTTAAGCCACTGAGCTAAATCCCCAGCCCAGCCAGCATCAATTATATTATATTAAACAGCCAAAAATTTGAAAGTCTTTACCCTAAAATCAGGAACAAGACAAGGATGTCCATTATCACCACTCCTATTCAATACAGTGCTGTGAAATACTAGCCAGAGCAATTAGACAAGAGAGAGAAATAAAAGGAGCAAGGATAGGAAAAGAAGTTAAATTATCATTATTTGCAGATGGCATGATACTTTACATAGAAGACCCCAAAATTCCATTGAAAGACACGTAAGTATAATAATTAAATTCAGTAATGTAGCTGGATGCAAAGTCAACACTCAAAAATCAATAGCATTCCAGAATATGAAAGGCCCAGAGACCTCCACCACCCACCTGTCTGAAGGAGGCTGAAAACATGACAAGACAGAGAAAGAGCAAAAGGTCCCCAACTGCAGAACCAGGAAAAGTGAGTCCAACAGAGGTAAATGCAGAGGAGGTTGAGAGCAGCAAATCTGTAATGTCAGAGACAGCCTCATCAGAAATAAAGAAATACCTCCGTGACCTCATCGTCGAATTTAAATCTGAAATTCTAACTCAGGTGAAGCAAGATACAAGAAGACTAATAAAAGAAGTCCTGGGTAATCCTCAAGTAGACACAAATGAAAGAATAGAGGAACCCAGAGAAAGGAGAGAAGCCTTTGATGAAGAATATAAACAAAATCTAGAATATATGAAACAGATCCAAAGATAATATCAGGAAATTAAAAACTCCATTGAAACCTGGCAAAACCTTTTAATAGAAACTAAAGACAAACTTTCAAAACTTGAAGATAGATTTTCAAAGTGTGATCATGAAAGGAAGGATCTCTTAAAAATAACAAGGAACCAGGAAGCAATGATACAAAGGCTAGAAGATGACAAGAGGATTTATAACCTAAGAATAAAATATGTGAATGAAGATGCAGCAACAAATAAAATGAAATAAAAAAAGTCTATTCACAGAAATAATTAAGGAAAACTTCCCAAACATAGGTAACAGAAGTGAAGTTCAGATAAATGAGGCATACAGAACTTCAGCCAGCTACAACCAAAACAGATCTACACCCAGACATATAATAATCAGGATCCCAGAAATCCATCACAAGAACAGAATATTAAAAGCAGTCAGAGAAAAGAAACAGATTACCTATAAAGGAAAACTCATCAGAATCACAGCAGACTTCTCAATGCAACCCATCAAATCAAGAAGAGTTTGGAGCAAAATATTCCAAGCCCTGAAAGAAAATAACCTCCAACCCAGAATGATGTACCCTGCAAAACTGTCTCTCAAAATTAATGGAGAGACAAGATATTTCCTTGACAAAGAGGAACTGGGGG
This sequence comes from Hydrochoerus hydrochaeris, assembly GCA_004027455.1. Classification (NCBI taxonomy): domain Eukaryota; kingdom Metazoa; phylum Chordata; class Mammalia; order Rodentia; family Hydrochaeridae; genus Hydrochoerus; species Hydrochoerus hydrochaeris. Next base: position 1,047,427 of record PVLA01000016.1, on the reverse strand, counting down.
AGTTTGGGACCACCAATCCAACCCTGCAAAGAATACTGAAGGACATTCTAGAGAGAGAAGAAAACCACCAGGGTTCCAGGAATAATGGCAGAAAGGCCTCAAAGAAAGGGGCAGACAGTGGAATGAAGGAGAAAAGTAAACAACAACAGAAAAATAGCATGGCAGAGATAAGTCAGAGAAGATTGGTTATACCACTGTTTTATCTTGACTGATTTTATTTGAATCTGGTATGCTTGAGAGTGTCGAGTCTGAGAGTAGGGGCAACTACTCTGAAGATGACAGGACTCAATAGGATACCCATTCTGGTTTGATTGTTAACTGCCTTTGAAGTCCTATAATGTCTCCAATGTTTAGATTTTATTAATAGTGTAAAGCAATGCTAAGTTTATATTATATTTGATGATACAGACAATTTTATTGAAAATAACAAGAGACATAATAGTGACTACTGTAGATCATCTAGTGTTGTGTTTTTGTATGTTCTTTTCATTTTGTGTTTCTCTAGGAATTTGTTTTGCTGACTTGTTTTGATTTGTTTCTCCCTCTAATACAGAAAGGCTAGGTATATGTGTAGAGACTTATACATGTGTAGAACTTCTAAGTAGTTTACAAAAATGGATTATAATTATTGTAAAGAAAAAAAAGGAAAAGAGTATTCTAAAGGATATAACTGCATGTATGTTTGAGTGTGTGGAATTAATAACCATGTTGCTAAAGTTTTAGTTGGATGGATGAGCAAAACTGACTGCAGTCTCACTGTTTGGATGTCCACTTTGTGGACTTTACCTTTGTAACTTGAACAACTGCATCTAATAGGAAATTATGTAATTATCAACTAGTGATTTTTTACTGGTTACTCTTTTTGTTTTTTTGTTTTGTTTTGTTTTTGCAATTTTGTATTGTTTCTACCCTCTTTCTGTTTCAAAATATTTTCTTTAAATAAAAATTTTTTAAAAAAAACAACAGGAGGAAAAGAAAGTGCTCTAAAAGAGATAACTGTATGTATACTTAAGGGTGTAGGATTGATAACCATGTTACTAAGTTTTTGTTGGAATGGTGAACAGAATTGTTTGCAGCCTCACTGTTTGAATGTCCACTTTGTATGCTTTAATTTTGTAACTTGAACAACTATATCCAAGAAGACAATGTATCAAATAGTGATTTCTTACTGTTTATTTTTTTTAATTCTGTATTGTTTCTACCCTTTTTTCTGTTTTGCTTCCCCACCTCTTTAAATAAAATTTTTTAAAAAATCAATAGCATTCCTATACACTAACAAAAAAAAGTCACTCAGAGAGAAATAAGAGAAGCCACACCTTTAAATTAGCATCCAAAAAAATGAAATACTTAGGAACCAATCTTAAAAAAGAAGCAAAAGATCTATTCAGGGAAAATTATAATATCCTGAAAAAAGAAATTTAAATGGACCTCAGAAAATGGAAAGACATCCTTTATTCATGGATAGGAAGAACTAATATTGTGAAAATGTCCATCCTCCCAAAATTGTTATACAGATTTACTCTAATCCCAATAAAAATACCACTAACGTAGCTCACAGATCTAGAGAAATCACTGCTAAAATTCATCTGGAACCAGAAGAGACCTAGAATAGCAAAGGCAATTCTGAGCAACAAAGGCAGGAGGCATCACAATCCCTGACTTGAAGTTATACTACAAAGCTAGAGTAATAAAATCAGCATGGTACTGGGATAAAAACAGACCTGAAGATCAGTGAAATAGATTAGAAGATACAACCACAATTACAAACACACTCAGCCACCTTATCTTTGATAAAGGGGCCAACCACACTCACTAGGAGAAAGATAGTCTCTTTAATAAACGGCGCTGGAAAAATTGGCTCTTCATATGCCAAAAACTAAAACTAGACCCATGTCTATCACCATATACTAAACTAAAGTCTAAATGAATCAAAGATCTAAATATTAAAACAGAAACACTAAATCTGTTGGAAGACAAAGTAGGTAGAAATCTTGAAGACATAGAGGTAGGTAGAGAATTCATGAACAAGAATAAAACCACAAGGGAAATACTTCACAGAATCAATAACTGGGATCAGGTCTTATTAAAGAGTTTCTGCATGTCAAAAGAAATCTCCAGCATAGTCAAAAGGAAACCCACAAATTGGGGGAAAAAATCTTAGTGAATGGTCCCTCAGACAAAGGACTCCTGTCTAGACCATATAAAGAATTTTTTTAAAAAATCAGACCCTGAAATTCAAAGACCCAATCCAAAAATGGACATCTGAGATGAACACACAGTTCTCAGGTGAAGAAATACAAATAACAAATAAATTCATTAAAAAGTTCAGCATCATTAGTTATTAGAGAAATGCAAATTCAAATCACACTGATATTCCTTCCATCTCACTCCAGAAAGAATGGCCAGGATCAAGAAAAATGCCAACAACAAGTCTTAGAGAGGCTGTAGGGAAAAAGGAACTCTTTTGCACTGTTGGTGGGAGTGCAGACTGGTGCAACCACTGTTGAGGTCAGTCTGGAGGTTCCTCAAAAAACTGGGATTGGAAGTCCCATTTGACCCAACTATTCCACTTCTGGGCATATTCCTAGAAGAATTGAAAACACCATATCACAGTGATATATGTGCACCCATGTTTATAGTGGCACAATTTGTAATAGCCAGATCTTGGAAACAACCTAAATGCCCATCAACTGAGGAGTGAATAAAAAGGATGTGGTATTTTTATACAATGGAGTACTACTCAACTATAAAGAATGATCACACTGAGATATTCATAAGTAAATGGATGCAACTTGAGACCATACTCATAAGTGAAATAAATCAAACTCACATGTGGGTAAATACCATATAGTCTCCCTAGTGTAAGAAATGGTAAGAGTACATAAGATACAAAAACCTCCATAAATACAGTGAAAGGATAAGAATCTTCTCAAAGAGGAAAAAATAATATCTCAGGGAAAATGAGGAAAAAGAAAAAGGAAGGGAAAAGAAAAAGTATCTAAAATTATATAAACACACTTAGGATAAATAAGATGATTGTGCTACAAATTCTATAAATTCTTGGAACAAAACAGTTAACATTCATAGGATTGGAACAATTGTGCATGTTACTGTATGGTGATCTGAGGAACTCTTAAAGATCATTATGTAAACTAACAACCCTAGTTATGCTCATACCACCTTGTTTTGAAGGCCTGTATTGTCAGTGTTTTGGGCTCTTTGCTAATGTTAACTATTTGTCTTTTTTCTTTCATGTTTTTCTAGGAATTTTTGTTTTTTTCGGTTTTGTTTTTCACTATAATACAGAAAGGATAGGTATACATGTAGAAACTTACACATGCATAGAACTTCTCCTTAACAATTTATGAGAATTGATTATATAATGCATAATGAAATGAACAGCTACTTTGAAGAAAAAGAGACATTGTGTTATCCATTGTTGATTCAATATCATCATGCTGTGAAATCCAGTAATGCCATTATTCTTTGTTCAGAGTGATTTTAGTCTGTTTTGTACTGTTTAATTCCAAAATATATGAAGGTATGGACAGGTATTTTGAAGAGATTGAGAGACTTGATGGCAGCCATTGTTGATTTCCCTATTGTCTGGTTTTGAAGGCCTATAATGCCTTCATTACTCTGTTCTGGTCAGTTTAGTACTACTTTGTTTTGTATGAATTCATTGTGTGTGGATATGGACAACTATTTAGAAGAAAACAAGAGACCTTATGGTAGCTGGTGATGTTCTCCTGTTGTCTTGCTTTGAAATCTGTGTCATTTACATTGTTTTCTTCTGATCAGTTTTGCTCTGTTTTGTTATGTTTAGTTTTACCCTCTTTAAAATAAAATTTACTAAAAAATTTAAAAAGAGTTCCAATTATCAGTTCTCCATTCAAAATACTTCAAGAGAATCTCAATGATGCTATATAAAATGAAATAATTAAGTATAAGTATATAATGGAAATGGTAAGAATGCTGTTTGCAGACAATAGTACTATCCATACAGAAAATTCAAGAGAATCAAAAAACTACTAGAACACAGTTTATCTGGTTGCAATATAAAATAAATATACAAGTCAGTAATATTCCTCTACTCTGTACTAGCAATGATGATCTTGAAAATAAGATGTCATTTAATAGTAACAAAATTATAATTTATCTAGAAATTAGCAAAAATTGCATATGATATTTACAGAATAGTCTATTAAAAGACAGAAAGGAAAGGCTGGCTAAGAAAAAGTCATCAATTGTGCAAAGAATGATATATCACAGTAAAGTTATAAATACTCCCCAAATTAATCTACCTATTAAAAACATTATCAACAAATTTCCAAGAAAAAACATGTTTTGGCAGTGCTGAGGATTAAACTCACAGTCTTTGCTCTGAACTACATCCACAGCCTTTATTATTTTTTATTTTGAAACAAGGTCTCATTAGGTTACTAAATTGCCCAGGATGGGCTCAAACTTGCCATCCTCCTATCTCAGCCTCTCAGTGTTGGGATCACATGGCTCCAGAAGAATATTTTAGGAATGCCAAAAATTCATTCTAAAATCTATATGGAAAAGATGAATAGCTAAGAATATTTTGAAACAGACAGACAAGGAGGGGATACTTATCCACTAGACATAGATACATATGGCAAAGCCATAAAAACAGCATGGTATTGAATCAGTGTTCCTGGACCACTGGGAGAGAATAAGGCTTCTAAAGTAGTATCATATATAAGGACCATACATATATGAGAATTTCATGTAAGATATCACTGGTACCATAAAACAAATGGAAAATGATGAATAGAAAATTATGAGGAAGAGAAGTCAAGATGGCTGACCAGTGAGCAACAAAATACAAAGCCTCACAGGAGAAACAATTCATACACCAGAACAAAACACCCTGGAGAGACCCAGACAGAGGGAGATGGATCCTCGTGACACAGGAAGAAATTAAAACATAAAAAAGCTCATCAAATATTTCAGTACTACAATTGAAACAGTTAAAAATTACGGGACGCAGTGTTTTCACGGCAACCCGCCAAGTTTGCGCCAGCCTGAATTTGCATCAGCTTGAATCCTTTCCAGCTGGCAGAGCCACTCAAACTTGTTCCTGCTGCCACTCACAGGAAGCACAGCAGTGCTGAAGTCAGGGGTTGGTGAGCCCAACAGAGAGCGGAGCCGGCAAAGGGACTTTCATTCATCCACAGTCAGTGCTGGGAATGAGCACCCCCCACAGGAAGGGTGCAACCAAATGGGCGACATGTTGGAATCAGGCAGGAGGAGCCTAAACTTGGAGTGACAGTGACTTCAGTTGATTGCTCCCTCACCAGAGCAGATCCATGGGATTTGCTTGGACTAGGCTGCGCCCCTGGCCAGGACTCGATGAGTCATCCCAAACTGATTCCCCATGCCTAGCACACACTACCCGGGTGAAGGCCCTGAAGTTTGGCTGGCACGGTGGGGAGGAGCAGGCAAGAGAGGGCGGAAGTCCCTCATCAGTGTGCTTCAGAGGAAACGTGACCAACAGGGAAGGGGGCTGGGACCTGCACTATAACCTGTGTGGAGGAGGCCAGGACCATGACAGGAGAGTTAGGCAAGAGGAGACCCACAGCACAGAACCCTGAGAGCTCTGATCCAGGAGAAGGAAAAACAAGGGAGACTGAGGGTGGCAAACACACAACATCAGACATGGCTTCAATGGACATTAAGAGATATCTTTGGGACCTTGTAGACGAGCTCAAAACTGAAATATTAAATCAGGTAAAGCAAGATATGAGTAGAGTAATAAAAGAAATACTCTCAGGAAGCATCTCTCAGGAAGGTACAGATGGAAGAAGGGAGGAACACAAAAAAAGGAGAGAAACATTCGATAAAGAATATAAAGAAAATATAGGATACATGAAACAGATTGAAAGAGACTACCAGGAAATTAAAAACTCCATTGAAAGCTGGCAAAATGCCATAAAAGAAACTAAAGATAGACTATCAAAACTTGAAGACAAGTTTGCAATGTATGATCATGAAAGGAAAGATCTCTTAAAAATAACAAGGAAACAGGCAGTAACAATACAAAGGCTAGAAGGTGACAAGAGAATCTACAATTTAAGAATAAGAAATGTGAACAAAGAAGCAGGAATGCATACAGGTGAATTACAAAGGCTATTCACTGAAATAATTAAGGAAAACTTCCTAAGCATGAGAAAAGAAAATGACATCCAGTTATGTGAGGCACACCAAACTCCAGCCACCTACAACCAAAACAGAGCTATACCCAGACATATAATAATCAAGAAACCAGAAATTCAATATAAAAACAGAATATTAAAAGCCATCAGAGAAAAGAAACAGATTACCTATAAAGGTAAGCCCATCAGAATCACAGCTGACTTCTCAACACAGACCATCAGATCAAGAAGAGCTTGGAGCAAAGTATTCCAAGCCCTGAAAGAAAATAACCTCCAGCCCATATGGATGTATCCTGCAAAACTGTGACTAGAAATTAATGGAGAAACAACATGCTTTCATGACAAAGAGGAACTGGGGGAGTTTGTAACCACCAATCCAACCCTACAGAGAATACTGAAGGACATTCTAGAGAGAGAGAAAAAAATAGCAGGATTTTAGGAACAGTGGCAGAAAGGCCTCAATGAGTAGGGCAGGCAGTAGAAGGAAAGAGAAAACTAGACAAACAAAGGCAGAAAAATAGCATAGCAGAAATGTGGCAGAGAAGGATAACTAGAATCTCTAACATAGATAGCCTTGATACACTATATTGTTAATAGTGCACCAGGATTTAAAACCCACATTACTCACACTACTCTGCTTAGATTGTATTATATTCTGTACCAGTCATTCTACCTGTACTAGATGTGAGGGCACAGACAGCAATCCCAAAAATAACAGGATATAGTACAGTAATCATCTTTAATTTCCTATTAACTTAATCTGAAGCTCTGTATAACCTACACTGTTTTACCATGACTGATCATAATCGAATCTGGTTTGTTAGATTGCTGTTTTGTATTGATAGATTTTATTCAAAGCTGTTATGATTGATAGTATCAAGTCTGCGAGTATAGGCAACTGTACTTAAGATGACAAGATTCACTAGAATATCCACTCTGGTTTGCTTATTACCTGCCTTTGAAGTTTTATACTGTCTACAATGTTTTATTTTACTAATATTGTTATTCACTGCTATACTCAATTACACTGCTATATTCAATTATGCCTGATGATATAGACAATTCTATTGAAGATAATAAGAAACAACACAGCAATCATTGTAGATCACCTTGTACTGTGGTTTTATATGACTTTTTGGTTTCATGTTTTTATAGGAATTTGTTTTGTTTTGTCTTGCTAGGTTTTGTTTTTCCCTCTAGTACAGAAAGGATAGAAATACATGTAGACATTCATGCATGTGTAGCTGTTTACACTGTCACTGTTTGAATATCTACTTTGTATGCTTTAATTTTATAACTTGAACAACTATTTCTAAGAGGACAATATGTAATTTATCAACTAGTGATTTCTTATTGTTTATCTCTTTTTTTGAAATTCTGTATTATCTCTATCCTGCACATGCTTTTGTTTCACTTAAATAAAAAAAATTTTTAAAAATAAAGAAAATTATGAGGAAAAAGTGGGTCCCTTTGATGAGACAAAATAAGGCTGGACATTGTAACATATAAAAAAGATGCTTTTAGATAGATTAAAGACATAACATGTCAGAGGTAAAATTATAAAGAAAACATAGGAATAAGGAAAGTATAACAAATGTAAGGAAATTTTAAAGAAAATCCAGAGCAGTATATTTTTATATGGGATGAGGAAAAAACTTCCTGAATAAGACCATAAAATATAAGTGCTAAATTTTTTCAGTTTGTGGATTTATTTCTGTCAGATTAAAACCCATCATAAACAAAGAAACAAATAAGTTTGGAAGAAAATATTTGTAACATCCAAAACCATCAAGAATTTCTCACCTGTGATATGTAAACAACTCTAAAAATCAACAAGAAAAGAGATATAACCCTCAGTTGCAAAGTAACCAAAGTATTGCAGTCTATGGGGGAAGAAAAGGAGAAGTCAACAAGGAGTAAGCCCTCCCTGTGAGTTGGCACCATGCATGGGCCCTGGGGAGAGAACCAGATGCCAGCTCCTTCCAGCACACAGGCTGGGAGACAAGAAGAATTGACCTACCCACCCTGATCCTGAGAAACACAAGCTGCAGTGATAGCTATTGAAGTAAAATACAATTTAAAGCTTGTAGGGTTTCATGTTTCACTGACCTTTCAGGCCTAAAGCCAGTAGTCTGATCATCTGTTCAGAGGATAACAATATACAATGTAGCATCTATGGAGGATCTCCTTCTGAGGGTGGTAGCCATTCTTAATTACCTATTATCTTGTTTTGAAGTCCTGTATTATTTTCATTGTTTTGTTGGGCTGGGTTTTATTCTGTGTTGTTTTGTTTGATTTTATTATATCCAATTACATGAGCAGCTATTTCAAAGATAACAAGATATATTATGGTAGCCATTTTGGATTTACTCTTGTTTTGAAATCCTTTATTGCAGTTATTGTTTTGTTTTTATTGGTTCTATCCTGATCTGTTTTGTTTGATTTTTACTGTGTCTGAAGGTAGGGGAAGCTATTTTGAAGACAACAAGAAGTATTATGGAACCATTGTTGATTTTCTATTATCTTGTTTTAAAGTCTTGTATCATTACACTGTTTTGTTTTGATTGGCTTTATTTTGTTTTATTCTGCTTAGTTTTATTCTCTTTAAAATTAAAAATTAAAAAAGAAAAAGAAAGTATTAAATAAGCAATTCTCAGAAAAAGTAGATTAAGTAACTAATATGAATATTCTTAATATACAAATAAGAATATGAATAAATGTTCAATATCATTGATCATTCACAAAATGGAAGTTAAACCAGTGCTGAGATTCCATCTCACCCCAGCAAGAATGACTATTATTAACAAATCAACCAATAACCAGTGCTGGCAAGGCCATGGGGGAAAAGGAACACTTCTCCACTGCTGGTGGGAGTGTAGACTGGTGCAACCACTGTGGAAATCAGCATAGAGATTTCTCAAAAAAAAATTAGGGCTAGAGGTTACATTCATCCCAGCTATTCCCCTTTTTGATATCTTCCTGAAAGAATTAAAAGCATCATACTCATGCTTACATGTTTACAGCAGTACAATCTGTAACAACTAAATTCTGGAAACAGCCCAAATACCCATCAATTGGTGAATGGATAAAGAAGATGTAGTTTTTGTGCGCAATGGAGTAATACTCAGCCATAAAGAAGGATAAACTTCAGACATTTCTAGGTAAATGGATGTACCTGGTACATACCCTTACGTGAAATAGACTTGACACATGTGTAAATACCATATTGTTTCTCTGGTATGAGAAAATGAAAGTGTAAGTAAAGCCCAAAATGTATAACAGGTATTGTGAAATAGGAAGAAAATGTTCAAATGGAGAGGGGAAAAAGGGGAGGGGAGGAGCAAGAAACGGAAGGGGCAAAGAAAAGAAGGAAAAGAGAGAGAAGGAGAAGGAGAAGAAATGGAAACAAAGCTTTTGGAAATGGGAGGAGAGGATGAGTTGAAGGGAGAGTAGGGGAATGGGGAAAAATAAATAAGTTGTATTGTGTACAGGTATACATTCTCTAAAAAGTATCAATAAAATCTGATTGGGGGAAAAAAGAATGTTAAAAGTTTTCAGATTCTTTCATCAATTAAAAACCTCAAAAAATTAAGATTATTAGAATGTAAAAAAATTGAAAGATAGCTAATTCCAGAGACTGCCAGATCTAACAAAATGGCAAGTGTGACAGTTCATGTCTGGATGCTCCTCAAAGCCTCATGCACCTTAAATTGGGACTTTTTCAGAGGCCACTGAATCTAGAGCTTGTGACTGATTCATGGTTCAGTGCTAAGATTAAGGATTCTAGAACTAAGGGTGAGCGATTGCCACGATCAGTCCATTGATTGGGTTGGCACTGCCATAATCCCAACAGCAGTCTAGATAAAACAAAAGGGGCACAAAGAGGTTTGTCTCTCCTCACTTGTTGCTTTTGCTGTTTTCTGCTGCCATGAACTGTTGCCCCTCTGCCCTGGAGCCAGCTGATTATGGACTAAAACCTCCACAAACTGTGATATAAGTAAAGCTTTCCTCCCTTAACTTGTGGGTGTTGGGTATTTTGTCTCAGCAATGAGAAAAAAGTAAATAAAACATCAAATCTGGTATATTGTTGAAGACACTGTAAATTGGTACAGTTGTTCCAAAAAAACAATGTATTTTTATCTCCAAAATTTTCCTCTGAGACTATGTCAGAGAAATTTTTCCACAACTTCATAAGAAGATCTGCATGAAGCGATGAGATGTGGTATGGTTTGTGCAGTGGGTCTTGAAAACAATATCAGTGCCCATCCATAGGGAAATTGTAAAGTATACCAGGTAGCATGGTGATTCCCAAGGGCTAGAGATAAGCAGGCATGAGGAGCTAGTGTTTAATAGAGGTTATCTATCTTCTGGAGAAGATAAAGTTTATGAAGAGGGATAGGGTGGTGGTTATAGAACAATGTGGATACACATAACACCAAGAACTGTGCATACCAAAGTACCTAAAATAGTAAAGCTTTACTGTCAATATTGTACCACACTTTTTTAAAGATTTAAAACTAGAGTGACTGCACATTATGCAATGCCTTGAAAGAGTTAAAAATAATAAGCTAACTATAGTTACAGCAGCATTGATCTAAAAAACAAGATTGAATGATAAATTTGAAACAGAAACATGTTCTAAGCAGCACTCAATATTTTACTAAAACATGCATTTTTAAAGACTCATTATCAACACATTCATTTAGAAACTTACTGGGTAGAGGGGATTAGGAATGGAGATTGGGGATAACAAAAAAACAGTAAAACAAGAGTATTATGTGGTCCAAAGATGAATTGCCGTAAGTTATTACACACTGTGAGGTTTGCACTTTCAGCAGAAAAGAAATGACATCATACACACAAAAACCCTTTGAAGAATAGAAGACTTTATGGTTTGTAGTGTTATTTCCTTCATTTGTAGTTTGAAGTTTGAAATGACCAAATTAGACATTGTCCTTAATATTTTGGATCTTCAGCACATTCTGGCAAATGGTGATTTACACACTGACTAAGCATCACACAATGGAAGTTCATCAGTATTTTATGAGCTTTTAAATATCTCCAGTGATTGCTCAATACTACAGATTTCTTCTTTCCTGTTTTCTGTACTCTGTTTCAGGAGAGCTGGATTAAGGTGTGAGCCAGACAGAAGTTTCTGGGCTGCTAGTATTTAAGAGGTGCTATAAGTATCACTAGCATTATAGCAAGACAGAAAAGATTAATTCTCTAGCACTCCTGTTACAGAAAGCACTATGTAAGGCTAAAAAGAATCCAGCAATAAATTGAGTGGGGTGGGGCTGTGTGTGGCCCCTCTCCTAAGGAAATAAATGAGTAATAGTTAAGAGTTTTTTAACCTGGGGCTATACAGTCACGGTGCAGAGTTATGTGCAACTTCAGGAAGTATCCATGGAAGCCCTGTACAAACTCCCTTCTCAGGAGGTTAATTTAACAATCTGAGTGAACAAACACTGTATCCCACTGAGTCAGAATGCAGGGCTTTTGTTTTGCACAATGGATAATCATACTTGAGTTTGGAGTGCAGTTGTTTGGGAGAAAAGAAAAGAAACTAAAAATCGCTGCTAGTAGTTCATCTTTCTCCCATCAGCCTAATTAAATATTGCAGGCATATTTAAAGACTATTCAGAAACCAACTCGTCAGTGTTGGAGAGCTTTCAAGCTGAATCCACGTGCAGGGCTGTGGTATGGCCTGGGCACGAATGAACTGAGAACAAGGAGACACCTCAGGAGGCAGGAGAGGCCGCAGCTGAGGCCATCTGGAGACTCTCTGCATAGTTTTCCTCAATTAGCATCGTCTGTTGCTCTGAGGGGTCCTTGAACCCCTCCCAAGATCCTATTTTGGTCTCTTCCATTGTCCACTCAACTCTTTGCTTGTTCTGATTAAGTACGGGCTGCCTAGTATCAGTTGACCGGCCGCCTAGCAGAGTTGCGAGCTCTGCCGAGGATTTCACTCCTCCTGCAGCCCTAAAGACCATGCCACGTGTCTCATTCCTTTCAGCCTTCACAGTGCACCCATTTGGGGAGTTGGGATTCTAGGTACAGACCCCAACATGTCAGCTGTCTGGGGAGCCATCTATTTGTGTCTGGTTCTGCTTCCAGACAAAAGGGGACAGGGTCACAGGAATTCCTTCATTTTAGAATAGTGGAGCCCAGAACCTGAGGCAGGAGGACCTTAAGTTCAAGTCAACCTGAGAAACTTAGCAAGTTAGCAAGTCCCTGTCTCAAAAAAAAAAAATTAAAAGGGGTTGAGGAATATCTCAGACTCAATCTTTAGAACTTAGAGAGAGAGAGAGACAGAGAGAGACAGAGAAGAGAATGTACCATCACTCAGTTTGGCAGGCAGTGAGTCTATGTCCTTTGGCCATCTTACCTTCCTTCAAATGGTGGTGAAGGGGTCATCTGTGGATTCCATCTGTTAAGGAAACAAGGTCAGCTGTCCACACCTAAAACCAAGCCACGAATCTTGGACTTGTTCTCTAAAAGCACATTTTCGAGAAGAGGAACCTGTCATGTTTATCTTAATTCTTAGGAAAAGGGAATGAACTACCGTAATTCCCAATGACATTTAGATGATAGTAAAAGAACTGTTTGTTTGCCTGTGTGCTTCTCTGTGGGGTACGTGGCAACCTATAATTCTTTAACCTTGATTGTTAACTAATTTAACACAATTTAATCTGAAATGTAAGTAAGCATCTAAAAAAGTATTTTCTGACTGCTGAAGAATAAATTGGGATTCCAGCCATATTTTCACACCTTGGTTAGCAGTTTTTCTTAATATCCCAATTTTTGGCTCATTTTCCATATGAAGCTGATTAATCACGTGTGACATGCAATAAGAGTTCTTAGTGTTATGCTTAGCGGCTCTTCACAAAGACGTCTAACCTGAAATGCAGAGCAAAATAATGATCTCTTCTGGCAACAGGTCTAACATGCGCCAGTTTCATTCCCCAACTGAACAGATCTACACCAGGTGTCAGGCACTGTAGCAGGTGCTGACTGGACCACTAGGAGCCACACGTTGGTGGCGCTAGAGGGTGATGACAGTATAGTTTCCTAAAAGGGGCACTGGGCTAAGGCTAAAACATCAGACACTGTGAGATATTCTGCTCATCACCTTGGGAAAAGCCCCTGTCCAACCAAAAATGAAGATTTCAAGCTAGGTAGCTTCAAATGACCTTTCCCACTTTGGAATTTGAAATTTTGAATGTTGCTTTTTTATGTATAACGAATTGTCATTTTAAAAATAGACACCTACACTGGAGCACTAAACTAAGCATTCTGATTGGTTTTCTTTTGGGGGAGGAGGTGGTACAGGAACTCAGGTAGGCCTGACATTCCCAGGTTTCAGAACAGAAAATCGTGGAGTACCCTCCTTAAGGTCACAGAAGGTGGGATGGAACACAGCCCAGGTCTCGTGAGACAGAACTTTTTGCTGTCTCTGCCTTTTCTGTCTCTGAGGTGTGCTGCTATTGACCAGCAGTATCTTTTCCAGGCCCACTGGACCACTCTCTGCGGTTCAGTCACTTACTTCCTACCTGTGAAACACACCACCTCCTTAGGAGGATCCCGTTGTACCAGGCTGCAGCCATTGAGGAACCAGCCTGTGAAGGAACAGACAGAAAGCAGGTGACTGACAGCAGCACCGTCCACGCTCCTGGAAGCTCACCAAGCCCGAGCGATGTTCTCATAATTTACATGCTCCACTTGAAATATAGATGCTGAAGCACCAGAATTATACATCTGTTCCCTTGACTTTTTAACCAAAGAGTGCTAGTTTATTGCTGAGCTTAAGGATAAAAGAAGCAAGAAATGAAAGTTGGATTGATTTTTTTTTTTTTTAAGTTTCCTCCACACTAAGTACAATCAGATGTTGGATCCTCAGCCTGATACTGAGCCCACATTCACTTTGCTTTTCCTCTTGGTTTATCAGCTCATCTTTTGAGTTAACGCTTTTCATCACAAAATAAAAGTGAAGGGATCTACACAAATATTTTCAGTTAAGCGCATCAAACAGTCTCAATGGTGTAGTGCCAGAAATAAAATAATAAAATAAAACAGGAATGATACCTAAACTGATTTATGAGGCTTTGTAGGGAAACAATTGTCCTTTCATCTCTGGATATGGTTTATCTTTGACCCTGGAGTAGTCACTGGAATTCTGGGTGAAGGGCACCTATTTAGAAATAATCTATCCAAGACCTAAGGAGCTTCATCATGAACCAGAGATCAAACACATTTTATGTTCCTTCTGGTCAAGGATTAATACTGCAGACCTATTGTATTTTAATGTACCAATAAAGAATCAATCGGGAATCTGCTGCCTCAGCAAACACTTTCATCCAAAAGAACAAGTTGTGTGTGTTATAAAACCCAAGAAGGGTCTCTATTGAGTGCCTCAAAGATAGAGAGATGGGTTGAGACTCTTTTGAATGCCAGTAAGGTAAATGAGTATGTCAGTGATTTGACAAGCCTTTGGTGAACAAAAGAAAGTGTCAGAATGCTCAGGTGGACACTGTCACTAAGAAATGAGTGTTCCTCTGAGACACATGGTACAAGACACTTCCCTACAGTTTTTCCACACTTTCTTTTTGGCCTAGAGAATATTTTCCTCTAGGCCAGAGATTTAGATGTAGGATGCAGGTGTATCAGCCAGAATTTCTCCATATTTCTGTTCTGAGAGATCAGCCAAGAAGCATATCAGATAGGGCTCACGCATTGGGAAGTGGGGAAGTGTTTTATTTTCAAGAAATGTGAGAAATACTGGGTCCTAGTTCTTTCCAAAATGTATATCATTTTTTAGCCATTATAATAATGGCAATATACAGAATACTATCCCTCCCAAAATTTCCTTTGTACCCCTTTTTAGTCATTTAGCAAACCCCTGCTTTACCCCATGGTAACCACTGAGCTATTTTCTGTTGTGAAAGTTTCATCCACTACCTAGTGAAATGTTAGTAGGATCTAATAACTTGCCTGGATACTTCAAAAAGACTATTCCTTACAGTGCAGCCTATCAAAAGGCCCTGGTGAGCTTCTGTCTATATCTTTAATCCTAAAATAGCTAATGACCATAAACATGTGACATTGATTCCCAGCATGGAAAATGAAGACACCAGCAATTGGGAACCAATCCAGTTATCACAGAATGCATTGATTATACAATAAAATGATGCCAAAAATCTATATTTATATCAATACCAGACAATTTAAATAAGCTACAGTACTTTCAAATAAAAAAAAACATTTTATATACTGATATGCATGCTCTCTGAGATATTTTTAAATAAAAATACAAGATGAAGGAGAGCAAATCATTTGCTACTATTTTCATTAAGGAGGAATAAGAATATCTGTGTACATTTTACATGTATACTAAAAATTTTTTAGGAATGAGTATTCTGCTTGTACCTGGAAAGATGAGCCAGGTAGCCAAGGGAAGTGGGTAGGAAGATGAATTTTCATTAAATACACTTTCATATGCCTTGAAGTTTGAACCATGGAAACATACTGTATATTCAAAAGTGTTCAATGTACACTAAAGAATATATTCATTAATTACAGTGTACCATCTCTTATCCTAGAGCTCTTTGGAATGGAGATCGGTCTGTTACCTTATTTCTATCCTCTTAAGTTCTATACCATTTCTCTGTACCATTTATTTGGCTATTAATCAAGTTTTCTATCTTATCTTTAATTGCCCAGAAGTATTTAGGAACTTATCTTTTTATAATTCACATCTTATATATTAAAATAATATTAATTCCTAGAAATAAGTATCATTTTACTATGTAAAATTTTGTCTTCTGATTTGGGTCAAAATTTTTAAAGCAGTTTTTTACATTTTTAAAGCACTTCTATATTATACAAATGTGTTAATACTATCCCTTTATAAAATAAACTGGTATATTTTACTCAAGGTTGGTGGAAATGTAAACTAGTGCAACCACTGCGGAAATCAGTATGCGGATTCTTCAAAATCAAACAATAGAAACCCCATTTGCTCTAGTTTTTCCCTTCTAGGTATCTTCCTAAAAGAGTTAAACACATCGTATTACAGAGACACATGCATACACGTTTATATCATGAAAAGGCCTATATATCCATCAACATATGAATGGCACTAGATTCTTACAGGAGCGGGAACCCTACTATGAACCGCACATGTGAGGGATCTAAGATTCTTATAAGAATCCCATGCCGGACGATCTGCGATGCAGCTGAGCACTAGGGAGCAGCTGTAAATATAGATAGCATTAGCAGAGGAGTTTGACTCCCCAGAGACCATAATAGCTCAATTGCCTGCAGACTCAAATCAAAACCCTGTTGGTGAGTGGCAAGTAACAATTAAGCTGCATCTGGTAGCAGGCTTTACATGGGCAAGTGAGTTGACACGCTTCAATCATACAGCTGCATCTGCTGGTGGGCTTTACGTGAGAATCCAGCACTTCCTTTAGTCTGTGCTTGGCCCTTCCATTACTCTATTTACCGCTCTGTCTTCTTGCTCACACTACTCACATGTCTCAGGCACTGTGTTGGTAATCCCACAACTTAACCCTCCCCAAAATGTGAGGAAAAAAAAGATCTCTGGAGAGCTTTTATCAAAAAGGGAAAAGACCTAGGGACAAGACAACAAGAAACTCTAAGACCACCAACACAAAGAAAATGCCAAGAGTCCTACTTAAATTACAGGTGATTGCACCTGATGATTCACATTCTCCAAGACCACTTTGTATATTATGTGGCACCCAGCTGTCCAAGGAAGCCATGAACCCTTCAAAACTGCCTCACCACATGGAGACCAAGCACCTTGCTTTAAAAGACAAGCCTCTGGAGTTTTTCAATAGAAAAGAAAAGATAAATATGAAGAACAGAGTAATTACTGGAGGCTATCACTTCATCGAATCTGTTCACACAAAAAACAGCAAACAACAGCATTCTTACTAGCTCTCCTACTAAACTAGCTCTCCTACTAAACTAGCTCTCCTACTAAACTAAGCTCTCCTAGCTAAAGCTAAGAATCCCTTCACTATTGGTAAAGAACTGATTCTACCTGCTGCTGAGGACATTTGCCATGAACTTTTAGGAGTTGCTGTAGTTCAAAGGTGGCATGTATTCCTCTTTCAACTCGCACATAACTAGAAATGGCAGAGCATGTGACACATAGTTGCTAGAATTAATTAATTGGTCACTGTGGTTGACAATCCAGGTTGGCAAGTCTAGGTAATAGAGACAAAAGCCAAAGATGAACACAGAGAAAAATGTTGAAGGGAAGTTACAAAGGAAAGAAAAATAGAGAAGAATCAGTAGGGACCACAGGAAAAGCGGGTAAAGTCAGTAGAATCCTCCTTTAGCATTCACCTGCTTGCAAAAGAGACTCAGTAGAAATGGCTTATGCACATAGTAATTTATCACCTATAAAACATGAACAAGTAAAGAAAAATAGTCCAGGACTACTATTCTCAAACAGCATAGGCATCTTGTGTTCTTTGATCTCTGCTCCAAAATCCCTTGAACATGGCTTCCAGTCTCAAAGTCTTAAAATGCTAAAAGAGATCCAAAATCCAGAGAGAAAAAAGATGAAAGAGAATGATCAAAAGGCGCTCTTGCTCTTCTCTGTTGAGTCTGTTTTAGGAAGATTTCCTGAAGTCCCTTCCATGGTCATCCACTGGCAACCACTGACAACACCTAGATGCAAGCAAGACTGGAAAACGCAGACTTGCAGCTGGACACACAGCCAGGCCAAACAAAATCCAGGCTCTGTTGCGAACACAGACAAGAGCAGATATTGAAGAGGCAACTAGCAGTTTCTGATACTCTCTCTGGAACAAGCATTTAGCTGCAAAGGATACAGGGTGCAAGGTTGCTGACCTGAGCTGCGTCATCTCTTAGTACCCTGACCGAGTTCTAGATGGTGAGCACCTTCTGAGGATTGAGATTCCCATCTTTCTTATTCCTTTCTCTATCCTTAGAATAAATTCTTACTTAAAAGATAAAGTTAGCCTCTAGGGCTTTTTTTATTCATTTGTTTGTTTGTTTCTCACTTTGAATAAACTAGACACACAGGCTTAGTTTTGAGCATGCATCTGGCACATAGAAGGTTCTCAAATATTCATTAAAGTGAACTGAACCCCATGAGTAGTCACATTGCTGTTTCTTACCACCTGCTCACTGCAGGTTGGAAATATGACTTCAAAAGACAGTCATACAGCTTTTGTAGTTGTTTTACACTGGGATTTTGCATATTTTTCATACAAATCAGCCTTAATAGCAAGTGCTTAGGTGCTGTCTGGCTTTTGGATCACACCGGGTTGGTAGTTTTTTTAGTAGATGAGTGGAAGCATAGGCCTTTGTTGGTTTTATGGCCGTCATTACCAACCTTGAATTTCATAGCAAATTGTGCCAACGATGCTAAAACCACTACTTCCGTGCAGGGAACTCTTGAATCTATAGGCTCATCTAAAAAATTCTGATCACAGTGAAACATGGAGAGAGAGGGAGTGAAAAAGACCTGAGTCACATCTGAACAACCCATAGCTGAAAGGGCAGGAGGTAACTCTGAGCTGTAACCAAGCAGCAGATAGAGGAAGTTGGAACGAGAAGTGTATGGAGAGAAGATAATGGGAAACTCTGGGGGGGCACCAAGTAGCCTTTGGGAACCAGAACTTGGACTTGCTCTACCTAACATTCGTTTTCTCCTCTTCAGCTGGAGTCCAGGCTAAGTGTCCACCCCAAAGGCCCCAGCGCAGCACCCGTGGAATCCCAACATGATAGAACAGGTGTTGCCCCCTTCAAGAATGTGTTCAAACACTGTCAATTGGAGTTAATGACAAGACAGGATAAAATACATAAAATGGGTAAAGTCAGTAAAATTGAATAAAATTTGGAGAGAAGGGATAAAAGGAGAGAGGACGCCTACCTCCTGTTTAGGAAGCACTGTGCTACCTGAAATTTTCTGAGAATGAATTTTGTTACTCTATACATATCTACATTCATCCTGCATCAAGAAGATATGCTGAAAGTGGCAGGCACTGAGAATATAAAGGTTTATTTTATTGAGGAACAGTAAACCTTCGGGAATTGTACAATTGGGGCTATCAAACTGCTTAAAAATCAGGGGATGCAACTCTACCTTCTTTTTTTCTTGTTGCTGGATTCTGTTGCATCTAAGAAGACTTCTTTCCTTCATTGGGTTTGCTCATAGCCTGCTGACTATCACTGTCCTCTCAAGACAAGAGAGGGCCCTCTTTCTTAACAAATGGAAGGCCTCCCTCAGGTTGAGGCAGTCGTGGTTTATGTGTCAAACATGTCCTCCTCCTCTCCCTCCTCTGCCTGCACGGAGGAGACCCAGGAGGACTCCTGCTTGTCTTCCAGCTGTAGGTCTTCTCACTTTCCATCTGCTCAGAACAGGATAATGAGTTCCATCAGCTGAGGCCTCCACCAGGCCTATCTCCTCCTCTCCTGGGACACATATATGTTGTCTCCTCAGCAAGTTCGTGCTCCTTAAGCATCAGAGACATCTCTAGGACTTGGATGGTGTCTTCATTTTCCAGTGACTGCACTTGAGCAAGTCTTGACATTTATCATGTTCTTCATAACTGACCTGAGCAGAATGTGGAGAGGGAGCCGCTGCCCAACTGGAAATCTTCCTGAGTGGGTTGAGCGAATCCAACAAGGTCAGAGTCTTCGTCCTATTTCTGAATGTGTTCATCAGGTTACTAATTTTCTTCTTCATTTACCTGAATTTCTTCCTTGATCTTCTGACCTTCATTGTTCTCATTTTCATGTCCTCGGGATTCAGGGAGGACTAAGCCACCATATTTGTCATATTTCTTATTTGTTCATCAGGTTCCTGAATTTCTTCATTTTTCTGAATTCCTTTTCTGTCCTAGTTTTCATTGTCCTCTTTTTTGTTTTCTTAATTATCTTCCTAATTTTCTAGAAATGGCTTGAGGGGGTTTTCTGGCCAATCCATTGGGTAGTGAGTTAGATGACTTCCTTTTTCTGGACCCTTGTCCATCTACTGGTTGCCTCCACTGACACTCTAACAAGCTAATGAGTCTATTTTCAGAGTCCACATCATGATCCTAGACCAGGCTGGTGCTTGGTTTGCAAACATGGTTTTGGTAATCGTGAGTTTGAACTTTCCTATTGATGAATCCTCTTATATTTTCTATTCCCACTGTCATTTCAACTAGAGGGAGGTCATTGATTGAACTCACTATGCATCCTTTGTACCAGGTTATAGTCTCATACCAAAAGGTAAAACCTTTGAAGGAGGTTGTGTCTCTTTGGAACAGGTGTGGGAAGGAGAGAGATCACCCACAGAGAGGCTCTCCTTGGAATTTAGCTTCAGATAGAACTCCTCTGAGTCTGAGCAGGCACTGTCGGAGATGGAGGGTGCAGTGAAAATATACAGCTCAAAAGAAAACTATCAACAACAAGTGCTGGAGAGGCTGTGGGGAAAAGGAACTCTTCTGCCCTGTTGGTGGGAGTGTAGACTGGTACAACCACTGTGGAGGTCAGTCTAGAGGTTCCTCAAAAAGCTGGGATTGGAAGTCCCATTTGACCCAGCTATTCCACTCCTAGGCATATTCCCAGAAGAACTGAAAGCATCATATCGCAGTGATATATGTGCACCCACATTCATAGCAGCACAATTTGTAATAGCCAGATCTTGGAAACAGCCTAAATGCCCATCAACTGAGGAATGGATAAAAAAGATGCGGTACTTTTATACAATAGAGTACTACTCAGCTATAAAAAATGATCACATTGAGATATTTATAAGTAAATGAATGCAGTTCGAGAGCATATTCATAAGTGAAATAAATCAAATTCACATGAGTAAATACTGTATTGTCTCCCTACGGTAAGAAATGATAAGAGTACATAAGATACAAAATCCTCAATAAATACAGTGAAAGGGTAAGAATCTTCTCAAGGTGGAAAAAAATAATTTCTCAGGGAAAAGCAGGAAAAAGAAAAAGGAAGGGAAAAAATATCTAAATTTGTATAAACACACTTAGAATAGCTAAGATGATTGTGCTACAAATTCTATTAGTTCGTAGAAAAGAGCAGTTAATATTCATAGGATTGGAACAATTTTGCATGTTTGTGTCAGGTGACCTGAGGAACTCTTGAAGATCATTATGTAAAATATCAGCCTTAGTTCTGTTCCTACCACCGTGTTTTGAAGGCCTGTATCATTATTGTTTTGGGCTCTTTGCTATTTATTTGTCTTTTTTGTTTCTTATTGTTCTAGTAATTTGTTTTGTTTTGTTTTGTTTTTTGCTCTAATGCAGAAAGGATAGGTATACATGTAGAGGTTTATACATGCCTATAACTTCTCCTAAACAGTTTATAATAATCAATTATATTATGCGTGATGAAATGAACAACCATTTTGAAGAAAAACAGATGTGATGGTATCCATTGCTGATTTAGTATCATCATGCTGTGAAATCCAGTAATGCTTCTATTCTTTGTTCAGGGTGATTTTAGTCTGCTTTGTGTTGTATAATTTCAACATACATGAAGGTATGGACAGCTACTTTGAAGAGAATAAGAGACATTATGGCAGCCATTTTTAATTTCCATGTTGTCTGGTTCTGAAGGCCTATAATGCCTTCATTATCCTGTTCTGATCAGTTTTATACTATTTGGTTTTGTATGAATTCATTGTGTGTGAAGATATGGACAACTATTTGGAAGAAAACAAGAGACATTATGGTAGCCACTGTATCTCCTGTTGTCTTGTTTTGAAATCTGTGTCACTTACATTGTTTTTTTTTTCTGATCTGCTTTGTTCTGTTTTATTATGTTTATTTTTACCCCTTTTCTTATAAAATAAAATTTTAAAAAAAGTTTTTAAAAATTACCAAAAAAGAAAGAAAATATACATCTCAATCTTCAGTCTCATTCAGGTCCTGAGGGTTCAGAAGAAAAAATTAAGAAAAGATTTTGGGGATAAGAAGAAAGTCATGTACTTACGCAGTACTATGGTCCATTTCCTTTTTTGATTCTGAATTATCCCATTCAGATAAAAGTATACCCTACAAACCCCTCTCCTAAGAGGGGCAGAAAGGCAGTGCTTTCTCTCTCTTGAAAAATCTAGTATCACTGCATAATAATTCTCTCTACCAAACATGACTGGACTCTTCTCATTCTTTGTCTTGTGAAAGAATTTGCATCACACAAAAAAATGATGCTTGCATGAAATTTGAAAAACACGGATATGTATAAAGATGAAAACAGTTACACCTTTGATTGCACCACCCAGCAATAAGGATAAACATCATTGAACCAGTCTGGTAGGTTTTAGGTTTTTAAATAACTTTTCCTTTATCTTTTATAATTTTTTGTATGTGCATATATTTATGTATGTATGCATATATCAATACACATGGGATTGTCACAACAAGAGAAACTGAGATTGTTAAATTTTATGGTACAGCCTATGGTACTACTGCATGGCTACTCAGGTATCACGGATCAAACTCACTACCTCACACTTGCAAGGCAGGTGCTTGTGCCACTGAGCTAAATCCCCAGCCCTACGCAGCTACCCTTAGCTGCTCTCTTATTAATGACTCTTCACTAGTCACCTATTAATGACCATTAGAGTATGACCACCAGTCATCCTGTGAATGACCATTCTCCACCAGCTAATGGCATATTTAGTCAACTTTTTCCCATGATGTTCCCATAATGTTCAACATCTGAGGCATGGCCAGGAGATATGATAAATCCTTCAGAGTCCCCATGGCCAGAAGAACACACATGAGTCCATGTTCTACAACTGTTGATTAACACAGCAATATCTGAACTAAGTTATAATGGAAGAAGGGAAAGAGGAAAAAAAAAGATAGAAAAACCACAGTATTTATCCCTTTGCTTCTAAAATACTCTGTACTTACACCATGAAGGCTAAAGAATATTCTTCTTATTGGCAGAAGCACAAGTATCATGGAGTTGCTTCCCTCTATTGTGGAGTCTACGATGATCTATGTCCTCAGAGAATTTAGAGCCTCTTTAGGAGATAGACTAGTAAAGAACAGTGTGTAAGTACAGCAGAACTTAAAAATAGTGTCATGAGAGGACTTAGAAGAGCACCTCATGTAGCCAGGCAGGGAGTGGGTAGGAGCCCAGGAATAACCTCTTAGGAACATGCTACAGTCGAAAAGTTTATGGAGAAATGAAGGTTAGTGGGGCAGAAAAGAAGTAAGGCAGTGTAGGCATGGTGGCGCGTGCCTATAATGTCACACTGTGGAAGTTGAGGGAGAAGGATTATAAATTCCAACCTTGGACTAGAGAGGGAGACCTAGTGTTAAAACAACAATTGACAAGAGGTATAATAGGCATGTGAGAAGAGAGTACAGTTTAAGCAAGAATGCTGTGAGAAACCTGTTGTGTGGGGTGATCACGTATAGTGAGGTACACAGCAGAGATCAGTGGTGGTATCAAAAAACATTCTCTCAACCTATACTGAGAAACATGAATTTTAGCCTCTAATTCAGCAGAAATAGTGATATTCATTTATCAGGCATTCTTCCAAACATTTCAAAATACACTGAAATATTTCACATAATTGAAAATATAATTTCCAACTACCTTAAATGAATAAATGTTGCTGGTTAGGGTGAGGGATACAGCTCAGTGGCACAACACCTGCCTGGAAAGTGCAGGGTCATAAGCCTGATCCTGGATACAAAAATAAAATTAAATTAAAAAATAAAAAGTTATTGGTTAGCTCTAACAAGTGTGGATTTGCAGCAGAGGAAAAAGACCATACTGAGAGGAAGAAAGGATATAGAGGAGAGACAGGGAACAGTGTCTTCCCTGGAACTTTGAACCTCAAAGATGAAAAAAGCAGGAAGGGGAAGCAGAGTCAAGGAGCGTTTCCAGTGCCTGTGCTTGGGTGCCCAAATGATTCTCATGTCTCGTGGTTTCCAATGCCTCCTTCATCCCTACATTCCTGTTCTGTTCATTCCCCCAGCCTGAAATCATTCTTCCAAGGATGCTTCTTTCACTAACCTTTTCTCTTAATGAACCATGTCATTTATCTTTCAGCATCCTGGAAACAGGGTCACTCTCCAGCTCTCGGCCCACCTACTGCTATTGAAGAAATGTTCTCTTCCTGTTTGGCTCTGGGTACAACCCTTCTGATTTCTGCCAATACCTAAGAGTTATATTCATATCTATCCTTGTCTTGGTTGTTTTTCTCTCATTGCTGAGACAAAATTTCTGACACCCAAAGTGAAGCCAGGAAAAGTTTATTTATCTTACAGTTTTGGAGGTTTCAGTCCATACTCAGCCAGCTCCAAGGCAGGGTGGTGTGGCTTAGGAGCCACCGTTCATGGCAGCCACCAACAGCAAGAGCAAAAAAGGGCAAAAGAGAGAAAGCATGCCTCCTTCCAGCCCTTATATTGTATGCCAGCTCCCCACGCCTGGGAGGATACAGCACTCACATTGCCAATCCTAGCACTAAGCAATGAACCAATCACAAATGCTAGATTCAGCCATTTCCATGATTGCATGAGGCTTGTGGGGGCCATCTGAACATAAACCATAACAATCCTTTTCCAGTATCTTTGCATATGTGTTCCTGGAGCCTGCCTCACACATTCTACTTTCCTTCCTGTATCTTTTCCTCTTGTTTTCCTCAAATGATTTACTGCTTTCCAGTAAACACTTGCTTACCTGACTAGGATGAGCATCATTAGTCTTAAACCTAGGTGGTGGAAATATACACTGGTGGAAACTTTAAAAAGAAAATTTTCCAACATTTCCCTAAATTCTTATAATTCAGTATTATAGAATTTGACCCACTAATTCCACGTCTGAGGAGGTATCTTAACATGCACTGAAAACTCTAAGCAAAGATACTCATTACTCTGTTATTCATACAAGTGAACCAGGTAGTCAACAATGAGGAAAAAAATAAAACAAATGTCAAACTTAGAAGCACCATATCAAAATCTTAACAGTGGCTAAATCTGGATATATCTGTTACCTCTGGTTATCACTAGAGTATCAATATTTTATTTTCTCCTTTTACCTATTCTACTTTTTGTATTGTACCTATGATAGAATCACAAAGAGGTTATCAAAATGGAAATTTCCATCTCCCTAGGCTAGGCAATATGTATTTCTCTCTAACAATATACACACTCAAGAATGTATACATGGCACATGTATATTTACATGGCACACAAGGCTTATAGTCTGTCAAAAAACTACCTGGGATTATCTAGTTTTCTCACTGGTGTGTACTGTGTAATTTGTTTCTCCACTTATGTCAATGTATCTCAACTTTCTTCTTTAACGAAAGCTCTATGAATTTTATCACAAAAAAGTAATGAGTTCAATCTACATTAACTTTCACATTATAAATTTTTGAAGGTTATATCTTAGTTGTCACTACCTTCACACAGAACTCAACAGTGCCCAGACTACAGCAGGTGCTTAATAAATGTTTATTGAGTTAAATGACAATAGTTAACTCAGTTAAAGAATCAGATATACAGGTTCATCCAAATAGTTACAAGTAGAACTGAAGTTCAAATTTATTATGCTTGAATAGACTTGGACTTTACCTGAAGCAGTAATCTCAATTCAATCTTCTTTATTAATCATGTTAAATATAATTTTCAATCAAATTTTACTAGCTATTAAGACAACTAAAACAATGAAGCTATTTTTAAAATTCAGTATTAAATCATACAAATAACAATCAAATTAATTACAAAAGTTTATAAAATTAATCGCAAAAGCAAATCAACACATGTATAAATAATACTTTTCATATCACTAAATCTAAAGAAAACAATGATGGGAAAAAATCAACAGGTAAGGCATTTATTTACATACTTGGGGAAATTTTATTACTTAAATTGGAATTAATAAAGAGGCAATACTCTCATTCACAATGATATCTGATTTAAGATGCTAAGTTGATAGTTTTTTTATGGTGTCTTTTAAGTCACAAAAAATAAATTTTATGGTAAACAGCATCCAAAATCTAATCTCATACCAAATTTCCAGTATAGTGTTTGATAAAATATTAACTATAGTTCTCATGCTGTATATCTGACCTCTAAATAATCATCCTATATATACTGTATAACTGTATAACTTCAGTAAGTTGTTTGGGGATTTTGTTTTGTTTTGTTTTGTTTGTTGTTCTTGATGTTCTTTGGATATTTGGATTTTGGTTTGTTTTTGGGTTTTGTTTGGTTTTGCTTTTTGTTTTTGTTTTTGTTGTTTTGTTTTTGGCTCATATGTTTTGGTTTGGTTTGGTTTTGATACTAGGGATTGAACACAGAGCCTAACATATTCTAGGTAACTCCTCTGAAACTGAGCTATATCCCTGGTCCCAGTAATTGCAACCTAATATCCTTTACCTGTATCTCCTCATCCCCTAGACTGGACTCCACCCCTAGTCACCACCTTTCCACTCTTTTTCTGTGAATTTGACCTTTTTATGCTTTTTAGATTTCAAAATATGTGAAAGGACAGATATGTTAATTTATTTTATGATAGTAACAATTTTACTACATATAAGCATTTTTTAAACATGATTTCATCTAATCATCCCTGGTGATTATTTGTCATGTAACGAGAAGTTATACAGTTGAAGAAGATTCTGCTGATCCAGCAAACTCTTCTTGATATCAGCATGTGCTAGGACCTGGGATATGTATGACCTTAGCTGGGGTAGTCTAGGGTTGCTGGTTCAATCCTATGTTCAGTGCAAAGTTTCCTCTAGTTTTCCACATGAAGGCCTCCAATGCATTCTTCTACAGGTGATTGAAAGATGGACTTCCTTTTACTGTGCTTATCTGAACTTCTGTCATCCTCTTCTTAGAAACTCCCAAGGGTCTGTAATTCCCTCTTCCAAATTATCTTACTTCAAATACATGAATACACAAATCAGGCTACCTTAAGCTATATCTTCTCCAGATCACATTTCACCATTCTCACTGCCAAATTCATCAATAATCCCATAAAAATGCAATACTCAAAACTGATCACAAATTCTGAAATTTGATCTAATGAGGGGTTAGTGTTGTAGCTAACATGTTATTTGATCTGGATGCTCTATTCATGGAATCCAAGCCTGTATTATCAATTTTTTAACATGAAACACTTCACAAATTTTTGTGTCATTCTTGCACAGTGGCCATGCTAATCCTCTTTGTATCATTCCAATTTTAGTATATATGCTGCCAAGGAATCAATTTCTTAAGACTGTTACTCATTTGCAGTTCACTTTAGGCTCATGATCCTCTATGATTACCAGATTGTTTACATATAAAACCAACATTGGTTCTCTTTCATCAAATAGTTTCAAAACTTAGTGGTAATTCATTTTAAACCCAATATAAGATTTGTCCCTTTGATCAAGAGTTTTAACATAGACCAATTCCACCATCAACAACAGTGGCCAGATCTTCCAACTTAATATCATCCACAGACTTGATAAGTACACTGCTATTTATCTTCATTTGCCAGCAAAGATATGGTCAAAACAAGAGGACCCTTGAGCTATGAGACTAAAGACTTGCCTTGAAATTGATATTGATGTATCATTCAATGTTTCTTGAAGCTTTGCGTTCAAATAGCTACAAATTCCCTTGATTTTGCTGTTATCAATCCTAAAATCCCCTATCATGAAACACTTTGTTAAATGCCTTGCTAAACTGGTACATAACTTTTCAGTAACATCCTCCTGATACCTCAATAATAACTATCAGAAGAGGAACTAAACAATTTGGTGATAATTGATAAAATTGGAAAGACCCCTTGTGCCATGGTAAGAACATAAATGATATGCTCACAGGTCAAGGGATACTGCAGCTCTCACCAGCATGCAGTCTTCAATGTCCTAGTTCTAGCTGTGATCAGAAAGCAATTTCTCTAGTTTTCTCTTTTATTCTAAAAAATATACATAGTCTTCAGTATAGTTAGCATATATGAAGCAATCACACTATTGCCCAGCCCCCAGCTTTTATCTTCATCACTAACTTAAATTCTGACTCTAGTGATCAAATTCAGGTGGTTATTGTCTGTGGGTTTACTTCCATTCAAAAAAAGGAAATAACAATAGCATATATTGTATGGACAAGGGTGGAAGGAGAGGAACTCATCTGATAGGTGTGTTTGGAATAAGTAAAGGGTGCAGGTAGCTCTACTCATTCTTCTGTCCTTCCTTTCAAGAGCCAACCTGTGCGTGGGGAACAGAGACTCTCAGTTACTACTCAGTGGGCAAAGGAGATGTGGTGGGCTGAGTACTTCTAGGTGGGTGACCTGTAATTTAGGAGTTCAGTCAAGAAATCTTCTTGCTCCTCTATATAACTCACATCCTTGATGTAATGGTAGTCAGTAATAAGGTAAGAATATTTCAATCTCCAACTGCCAACCCTTTCATCTTATGTCTTGATTGGTTCAGAACACCAGACAGAATGTAGATGCCATTAGGTTCGTGAAACATGTCTAACAGTACTCTTGGAGGGGGCGTTCTTCAGCCAAGGATGCCTGTTAGAGTAATCCCAAGATGGGATAGAAATGATTCCTTTCTAATAACCCTACTCTACACAGTTGCATGATGAAAACAGTCCAACAAAGTGTCACCTTGGTGTGAATGCCACAGTAAATCCAAAGGCATGACAGCTGAAGCTATCAGTCAACATTATTTCCATAGTAGGTCTCTTCCTATTTCAGAGATCTTACAATTCCAAGAGATAAGTGTGTGTGTGTGTGTGTGTGTGTGTGTGTAACTTAATGCAGGTAAATGAGTATTTCTAAATTTCCATAGAGATATATGTGGTTGTACAAATGAAATCATACACGTATGATATACTTTATGTATTTTATATAAGGTTTAGTTGCACATAATATTTTCACACAAAAGTATAGAGAAAGATTAGGCTATATCAACTCAAGTTGCATATTGGGAAAATTCCCAAATTTGTTGACAGGTTGAGAGAGAGAGAGAGAGAGAGAGAGAGTCTTAAAATGGCTAGTTTCCAAGTTTTATAGAATTTATGTGGAATATAAAAGATAGTAAATGCAAATAAGCCTTATATATTGGAAACTCCAGACACATTAATTTGTATTTTACCATTATACCAAATGCCAAACAATTTCCAGGTGTTTCTATTCAGCTTACCCACATGTATTTACTTATTGATCTAACCAGTAAGAAACCAAAATAACTAAAAGGATGGTGAATAATAAAAGCTTAGCATAATTATTAAAATACATAAGTTTATCTATTAGTGGATCTAGCCATTTCAAAAACTATCAGCCCTTCAAATTGGACTATAGTTCTAGAAATAAACATAAACTTGTAGAACTATAGTAGAAACAAAATAAATTAATAAATATTAATGAAATTAGATGGGCTTGTAATAATCTCATCCCAATTAAAAACCCAGTCTTTATACTGAAGGATGTCTCTATTCCACAGAGAACTGTGAATTGTCCATATTTCCGCATCTTAGTCCTCAGCCATTTCTCGACTGTGCAGCACCTCTAAGATTCTGCTGAGAGAATTATGAAACATTTCTTAATGTAAGTTAAAGTCTTTCATTACATAATTGGAATTCAACTTTTAAGTGCAGAGGATCTGATAACACATAAACTCACACTAAAAGTTATACAACTGGTCTTAGAGACTCTCTGGGTACCAGCGGTATCACCAGGAACTGACCCACATGCTGGAGGAGAGGGATGGCCAGTGTCTCTGGGGAGGGAGGTAGACTCAGGAACCTCAATTCCTAGAGACAAGAAGTGGGAAAATAAGGTGGTAAGGACTGGGTGAAGAAAAGATATACTCAAGTCGATGGCAAGGTTTCAAGGAGACATTTGCACACTCTAACGTTTGGATATGATTTGAGTTTGTTCCTCACATGTTCACGTGCCAGGAACCTGGTCCCCAGAAAGGAGGCATTGAGATAATGGAAACTTTAAGAGGTAAGTACTAATGGAAATTTGCTAGATCACTAAAGGTATCACCCTCACATATTATTCAGTCTTTTAAGAAAGAAAATTGAGATATGAACCACAACATAGTAAACTATGAGAATAGCATGCCAGTAAGCCAGTCACAAGAGATAAACACATAAATCCACTTATCTAAGGTACTTAGTGATATAGGACCTGAATATGTAATATAAGGGAAATATTATAATTCCCAACCTGCTAGATGGCAGACATACCAAGTTCGGGTTTCCCAAAATCAAAGAATGAATTCTAAAGACAATGAAGGTTAAGAGTAGGAAATTTTATTGAGGAAGAGACAGCTCCTACAAGGCAGGAGAGGTCCTAAGTGTGTTGTCAATGAGTCCACTTCCCAAAGGAATTTTTATGAAGCAAAATCACTAGATGGGTACAATGTGGGACAAACTATGATCAACCAATAAGATTACAAGTATAACCAATTAGGTAATATTAATCCAGTGGAGAAATGGGTCACACAGCAAGTGTATGTGGAAAGAACAAGGGCCTTTTCTTGAACAGATGAGTCAGGAGGTCCTGGTCATCCATCTGGGTTACTGAAGTCTATCTAGACTTTATTAGACCAGTGATATCAGGTATAGTATATTTTTTATCCCTTGGGGAGGCATGTAGGCCTGGTCATTCCATCTTTAGCCTGAGGCTGAGCCTTCAACAGATGCACCTTCAGTCACAGTTGTAATGTGTTTTCATCCTCTGCACTGACTCCCGTGAGGGCCCAGCCCTGTCTGACTGTCTATAACATTTTTACCTAATTTAGCTGTCTGTAATATTAGGATAGCCAAATACATAGAGACAGAAAGCAAAATGAAGGTCGCCAGGGGCCCCCTGGAAAGAGTTATTGCTAACAGGGATGGAATTTCACTTTATAAGATCAAAAGCACTCTGAAGATGGATAGTGGTGATGGGTGCATAATAATGAGAATGTATTTTAAAAACACTGACTGTGGACTTAAACACTGTCATGCTGGCAGATTCTGTTACATGTATTTGTCCACATTTAAAAATTTAAGTGTAAGCTGGTTATCATGCTGTACTCCTGTAATCCCAGCATTCTGGAAATCTAGGGCAAGAGGGCTGCAAGTTCAAGACTTGTCTGAGCATCTTAGTGACTTAGCAATAACCTGTCTCAAATCTAAAAAGAGCTGGGGATATAGCTCAGTGTTAAGGCCCAGGGATAAATCCCAGGACTGCAAATAAAAACATATAAATAAATAAATACTAAATATACATATTATATTTTAATTAAATTGAACAACTTCTACATTGTAGAAAAAACAGAGAAGGGTAGCAAATTTTGTGTATACTTAATGTCTTTGCCTAAGTCTTGTCCCATGTTAGCCACCAAACAATTAGAAGAAATTGAAATTTTTAACACTCACATATGTATTATTATTCATGCTAGCACCATTAGTATTGTATTGGAAACTAAAATTAATAGCAGATTGTATTAAATGTGTGTTTAAAATAACAAAGCAATTTTAAAAATTAACAAATAAACTTTTGCTACTCAAAGTATGACCTGAAGATTGGCAGCATCAGCTTCTGAAAGTGTGGTAAAATTACAGAATCCCAGGCCCATCCAGACCTACAGAAACAGAACCTGCATTTTATAGAGTCCAGGAGATTCAATTGTCCACCAAAACTTGAGAAGCATTGTCAGAAAGTTTTGATAACTTCAAATAGAGAAAAAATAGCACTCAATAGGTTGAAATGGGAAGAAAACAAGATATTATTGTACTGTGAGTTTAAGAAAAAGGTACATACCTTACTATTTTTGTATTCTCAAAAATATTTAAGGCCAAATCCATTTATTATCTTTAACACAGAAAATGCTCAAACCAAACCACAAGTTTGGTTTAATGTGTCAGTGACTGTTCTTTGAAGACTAGTAGCTTTCACAGAAGTAAAATGATTTTTAAAAAGCCAAGAGCTAAGTACAAAGCTCTTACTAAGTGACTGATGGTAGTCTTGGTAGATTTACATTCCAAGAACTCATCATTACAGCAGAACTAATGCATGGTATATTAATAAACTTGCCAGGGAAAATACTGCCCCTCATAAACACTCAAGAAAAATAAAATTCTAGTCACTAGAAATGTGAGAAAAAGAACTAATACCCATAGCCAACTGAATTCACTTAATGAGATTAAAGTGATATGGAGATAGGACAAACCAGAGATCCCAATATGTTCTTTGAGTATAAGAAAGAAAAGAAATTGACAAACAAATGTATTCAAAAGCACAAAATATGGAATAAGAGACAATACATGTTTGGATTAAGAAAGTCTTCTTACTAGGATTTTAAGTGAGTTTATTCTAACACGTTTCCCTTCAATATTTCTGACAGTGTGATTCAATACTAAGTTAACATTTAACACTTAACACCAAAAAAAAAAAAAAAAAAAGAATTTCTGAGGGCTGGAGATTTAGCTCAGTGGCTTAAGTGCTTCTCTGGTAAGCACAAGGTCATGAGTTGACCTCTGGTACCAAAAAAAAAAGAATTTCTGATAGGAAGATAAAAACTAGTAACTATATAGCTAAAGTAGAGGTGACTGGGAGAGAAACTGAGTTAGCTTCTGTCTCCAACAGTAGGGCATACTTGGCTGGAAAATTTTCACTTAATGATACTCTTCAACAGTTATTGGAATCTCTGCCTGCTTTTATTCTTTCCTTACAGCAAATTTCCATTCATCTTGGCTTTTGCAACTGTAAAAATGAGTAAATTTGACTCAACAAAATCAAGTATTCTATTATAAAAACAAACCAAAATCAACTCAAATTCTGGCTTGTTGTTTTCGAAATTGACATTAATTTTAAGAAACAATTTAGAAACCTCTAGAGGTTTACATCAACTCATCAATAGCAAAATCATTTTTAAATAATTTTAAGTGTTTTCACGAACAAGGCAAAAACATCTTTAAACCACTGTGCCACTTGGCACATTCCACCTGTGCCCTGGTGTCACCTACCCCGCACCCCAGGGCAGCACACCAGTGAGATATTGGCTCCTGTTTTCTGGATTGAGACTTGGACATCTTACAACCTGCTCTGACCTGGGATTCACAGATGAGAGCATAAGAGGTGAATGCATTACTCTTGCAAATATCTCACTCTTATTTCATCAAGTGTAAGTAACAACAGTTAACATTCCATTGAGAAAAACAAGGAACTTAATAGGGGAGAAAAGATATACGACTCCCCAAGCCACCCTCATGTTGAGACAAACATCTGCAGGTGTCAGCAACATTTGAATAGTAAATGCTTTCATCTCAGAAGAAAGCCTTTGACTCTGGTGCAAATGGGAAGGAGGGAGGAAGGCGGAAGTCTGAGCCTGCTGGCTGGGCCTGCATTAAATGCCTGCTGATATCACTCCTTCCCAAACAGGGATCTACTGGAAGGCAGAAGGCAGAGGGTGTTTGCCATCACCATGAGCTGAACAGAATGCACCTTTCAAGGGAAGTTGCTTCATGAGCCCAGCAACCCAAAATCAATGAACTGTTCAAAGGAACTAAAAAGCCTCAAAGGGGTGTTCCTCTCCTGAAAAGGAGGCTTGAGATCCCAAACCCAACCTGAACATGGAAGAAAACTGGGCCCAGGGAGTTGGAAGAAAACCATTCCAAAAACCCACGTCATCAAATAAACAAGATATTATATTTGATTTCCTTTCAAATTATTTCAACTTTGTCCAACCACATGAAATTGATCCCATGATAAGCAAACGGCCTTAATAGTCTCCTTAAGCTGTTTTTACCTCAGTCTTGAACAGCTAAATTTATATGTCCTTCCAAACGCAAAGCTCAATCTGGGGATACAGCTCAGTGACAGAGTGCTTGTCTAGCAGGTACAGAGCAGGAAAAGAAAGCAAAACTAGAACATTATAAGACTTCTCCAGTAGCCCCCAGTGACCATTAACAGCACTTGAAAATACACAGAAATATAGAAAAATAAAGGGCACATTTCACAGACACCAGGTGTTTAATCTAGCCGTGGACAGCTATTTGCTCAGCAAACACTGGATCTTTTAGAAGACAGTATTGGTTTTATTCCTTTTTGAAATGCTATGTAAGGCATAGAACTCTACAATTTGCACATTAAGCAATTTCCATCTTAAGTTTAAATATATTTATGTGATAAGAAAAGGTACATGCATATGAATATATAGAATTTTTAGAAATCATCCTTATTTACATTAAAATTTTCTTTATACAAACATTTTAACTTTTAAAAAGAGTAAGTATATGGCAAGAACCGTCTGAGACGGCAGCAAATCCACCTTTCCATTTAAGCAGCCTTTCACTGGGAGACGTGAGTGATGGCAGATGAAGGCCTCTTAAGAATAGACTCAACAGAAAATGACAGCGGTTCATTCACCGAGAGTTTTGTTCCAACTTGTTTGGCTACGAAAAGGTCTTTCGCACATCTATCTATTGTAAATGTGTATTTCTGGTTCTCCTTGACCAAACACTCTCGGTGTTTCTTGGGGGCCTCTTCCAAAGCCTCTTTGACAAATGGTGTTTTCAGCTCAGGACCTGATTTGTCATTAAGCGTTTGCTGGAATAAGGAGTGGAAGGGATTATTTTTAAGTGGCAGAGGGTGCCTCGAGTTTTCTTTGCTGATCTTGGTTAAGACATGCCCTTGAGCTGCCAGGGAGTCCGAGTCAACAATGGGAGAGAAATTCCGTTGGGGTGGGGAGAAAGCAGACCTCTCAGGGATGGTTTGGTGACCCTGAAAGTCGCTCCTGGAGGTCTGGACCTCCGGAGGGTGAGGCAGTACCAGGGAGCTTTCCAGTTTCGGTGGCATCATGCTGTGATCTGCACTGAGCCCATCCGGGACCCTTGTTCCCTTCCAGTCCCAGCTGCCTGCGGGTTTCAGGGCTTGAACTGATGTGGTGGCATTTAGAAGGCATTGTTGGTAGAGAAGGGTGTCACTAATAGGGCCACATTTGGGCCAAACTAAAAATCTTGAGGACAAAGGATATTGCCGGTACGTCGTCGTGGCCACACTAACATTGGAGGAAATCAGTTCCATATTCCCAGATCCTGAATACTGCATGGTGAGATCAAGGCAGGCAGGCAAGAAACTGCAGAAGTCCTTACTGGGCAGCTCCCCTGGGGTGGGGCTGTAGGCACTTTTGTAGGAGCTGTATTCAGGTCCAGGCGCTATGCGGTTAGGCAGGAACAAAGCAGCTGCTTGGGAAGTTTCCAGCATCTCCCTTTCTTTATACTCTCTCTCCAGCATAATATTCTCCAACTCTTTGTCAGCAAAGGCCCTTCTTTTTCTCATTCTGTCACTAACTGGGGGAGGCAGAGATAAGGTTCCTCCTAGGTAAGTCTCTGCTGTTAAAGGGCGGTAGCCTAAAATAAGCAAACATTACACAAGAAACAATTAAATCCAGGGAAGAGAAATCTGGAAATTCAGAAAGCAAAAGAAACCATAAATTGGCAGGATGAATGATTACAGTTCTATATCACTAATACTTTCATGCAGGAAGCAAAAGTATAGATTCAGTGTAAAGTAATTCCTTTTGAAGGATATACACACTGTAGCAGTTTGTTACAGTTTTTGTTGATACCAGTTTATTTGCTCTCTTGTTAGGACAAATGTACTTGATCCACTGAGATTTTATTATTCTTCCCAAGTCCCTACATATTAAGAGACAAAGCTGCCCATCTTGCTTCAATCAACATCTTATTATCCATGTCATCTTTCCATTATTAAAAAAGATATCTATACCTAGAGCTGATGTCACTTTTATTTTCTAAAGATGGCTCATTATGTACACATTGTTACAGTTGTAGAATAATCCAAGGAGAACTAGGAAAAAAGAGAAAGAAGTTATAGGAGATTAGTTAAGAGAAAAAGAAAAAAAGACTTAAGGAAACAGAGAAGCATAGAAAATTGAAAAGAGCTGTTAACTAGTCAAATGCTCTGCAATGAACAATTTAGCTGGGCCTTACCCTTGACTACAGCACAAATAAAGCAAAACAAAACAAAATGGGGGTGGATAATTTCTTGCTGCTTTGAAAATAACAGGTTTAAAGCATTTTTCCCAAGAGACAATCATGTTGGCCAGATGCCCAAATGGTTGAACAGGTAATAATTAGAACACAGATTAAATCATCCCCCATTTCATGAATAGAGACAAAGTCAAAAACAATGATTAGCATAACATAAATAAAATTCCTAATGGCATAAAATACTTGGAGCATTTTATCATCAGCAAACACTCACCACTACCAAATTTGTTTGAAGGATCCATTGTGTGATATTTGTGTTTACACAGTGACAAGCCCATCACACTCATTTGCAAATAAAATAAAATTTGAAAATGAATGTTTCTATTTCTATGATATGTGTTTGCCAGGAAGCTATTTACTTGAATTTACTCTCCCATTTAGTCCAAGAACTTCTCAAGTTGCTTTGGCAAAATTTCAATTTATTAATGTGGGCTCTATAGTTATAAATCTGTTTCCCAAATTCATATTCAATTCTTGAGGATCCACTCTAAGGTCAGAAATGCACAACAGAGGATGAGACACAAACTTCAAAACTGTCTAACTAAATTCACAAGCTAGTCAAGAAAAGACACAGCCCATATATCTGATTTAAGAAAAAAGAATCTACAATCTGAACTTTATGACATGTCAGCAATTAAAACAAATATAAAGTCTGTTTTAGTTGCACGTAAAAAAACTTTAAAAAGTTAAAGAAAACTGATATAGTCAATATATTATTTATCAAGTCAAGAAATAAATTACTCAAATTAGAGATGCTTTAGAAAATCAGTAATAGTTTAACAAACTTCAAGTCACTCTGTGCTTTAGAGAAAGTAAAAACCCGGGAAGAATTCGAGACTTCACAAAACTCAAATTCAATCTCTATTTTGCTCGTTTGATTCAAATCCTTTTTGAGATTCTACCATAGTTGTCTGAAATGCTCAAAAATGAAGTGTGGAATAACAGCAATCATCTAGATATCTGGGGAGAAACTACTAGGAAAAAGAGTAAATCTGAGGTTGAATCCACGGACTAAAGATCTTCCTGCTCACGCTTAATGGTTAAAGCCCTCTCCTCTCTGGACTCAGGTACCCACTTATCTGCTGATACCAGTGAGGAAGTGTGTATAGTCATCAATTTATTTCTTCCCATATCTGCTCCAGGATCATTTGGCTGTGTATTTTTGTACACTGTTTTGCAAATTTTACCTGCACTCCATCTTGACTCATTAACTATTCGGCAAATGACACAAGTGCTCATATTCTTAAACTGATGGGTTCAGAAACCTCAGCAGGTGAGATTAATTTTCTGGGAGTCTAATAAAAGTACCTTCTGCTCACAGGTTCATAAATATATCTGAATAATCAGAGTCATTCAACTCAATTCCAAAGGCTAAAAGATAATTTCATGTTGCTTTACCTTCTAAAATGCTTTTGGCCAGCAAACTAGGTGCCCTGACTTGCCTCTGGTACAGTGCTTTGCGCTCGAAATTATTCTGTTTCCCAGAAAGCCCTTTCTTGTCCTGTAAACACAAGAAACATAATGAATAATTCCTTGAAAGACAGTGTAACAGGGAAGGGAGAAGGCCTAAATGTATTGATTTTCTCATCCTGTGTGAAAAATGATTCTAAACAGAGCTTTGTAATCCCAGCAGTCTGAGAGGCTGAGGCAGAAGGATCGCAAATCAGAGTCCCGCCTGGATAATTTAGCGATTTATGGAGGCTCTGCCTCAAAAAAAAAAAATTAAACACTTGATCTTTCAGTGCACGAAGTGGAGTCTCCCTCCAAAACCCGCAAATGGTGAGCGCCCCTCTCCCTCCCAGCAAAAGGTCACCCTACCCTTGCCATCAGAACACCTGTGGCCAGAAGTGAGGCGCCCGGGGCGAGGGAGCTGGAATTCAGGGCCGCGTCAGAGGCCGGGCTTGGAGAGAAGACTCTGGTGACAACTCCGCCCGGGGCCCCACCCATTGGCGTGAAAGTGCCCACGGCTTGTGCTTGGGCATAAAGACAGAGTCGGGGCTCCGTGCAGAAGGCTGAGGGCCCTAGAGAGAGCGAGGTAGGAAAAGAGGCTCCGGGTCCTGAAGCAAACTCGTTTGTTCCTTTACCGGAGGAGAGACGATGAAAACTAGGCTGGGAGACAACCAGGAGCTCAGAATTAAGGGACCCCTGACGCGGGCGGTCACCGCCAGCCCAGCCGGCGGCTGCGAACCCAGAGCCAGCACCCCCGGGCGCGCGCCACCCGAGGGTGAGCCTCAGGCCCGGGCCACCGTGGGGTCCCGCGCGCTCTCCAGGGCTGGGGGGCGGGGCCGCGTTCTTTAGAAGTCTCCGACCTCGGTGTGCGGGTCACACACTTCCCAGCTCCTCTCTGCCAAAACAATGCAATCAAAAGTCCTCCCCAGGTTCCAGGCAGAGGACTGGGCCCCAGCACCTCAAAAAGCAGAAACACAAACCCCTGGGTGAACAGAGACGCTCGGAAGCTTGGGATGCACCTCATGGGTGCAGCGCTTTCCCTGGGTAAGTGAGGTCGTGGTGCTCTATCCCCAACACCAGAAAACTAAAATACGAAAATCTCCCTTGCTGAACCTGGGAAGAGGCTCCTCCAAGCCT
Organism: Hydrochoerus hydrochaeris; assembly: GCA_004027455.1. Taxonomy (NCBI): domain Eukaryota; kingdom Metazoa; phylum Chordata; class Mammalia; order Rodentia; family Hydrochaeridae; genus Hydrochoerus; species Hydrochoerus hydrochaeris. The sequence continues at coordinate 1,008,603 of PVLA01000016.1, read as the reverse complement.
TATTTGGGGCACCCCGCTTGCAAAGGTTCACGAGCCTCGGTCTTAAAATCCCGGCTCTCCTCACAATCCGACCCTCCTCGGGTTCTTCGGCTGCGGTCACCTAAACCGCCCCCGCCCCGCCTTTCTGTCTCATCCATAAAATGGGCTGCGAGCTCCGCCTGGTTCCAGAGGCCCAGGAATCCGAAGAGCAGAGAGCAGCGCCGTGCGCACTTTTGGGGTCCGGCGCTATCCGTGCCACTGCAACACCACACTCCTCTGAGCCCCGGACCTCTGGCAAAATTAACCTCGGCGACTTTCTCGCACTGTTCCAAATAAGCCTAATTACTTGCACGGCCCTGCTCCTCCCTCGGTTTCTAAGACGGAAACTTCGGTGAATCTCCCAGCGTTGCCCTCGCTCTACCTGCGTCCTGACCTTGCGGGGGTCAGGAAGTGGCGGGCGCCGTCGGCCCGAGCGCGGGTGGCCCGGTTCCCCCTCCCCGCTTCCCCGCCTCCCAGCCTGGCGCGGAGCGCGGCCGCTGGGGACGCACCTCGGTGGCCTGCTGCCTCCGGAGCGCCACCTGGGCGGCCATGACGCGCTGGCGCTCCACCACCAGCAGGCAGTTGGCGCACTGGCAGTCCCGCCAGCGGCAGAAGCGCTTGTGGCCCTTGAGGCAGGACACCACGCCGTGGTTGCGGCAGCGCGCGCACTTGGGCGTGCGGCTCAGCTTGCGAGGCTCCGCGGTCGCCACGCGCTCCGGGGGCCCGGCCGCCGCTGGGGCTGGCGGGGCTCGAGGCACGGCCTGCGGCCTCGGCGACTGTCGCTCCTGCTGCTCCGGCCCGCCCGGCGCCCCGAGGGATGCGCCCGCCTCCTCCCGTTCGCCTTCTTCCTCTGCGTCTTCGTCCTCCTCCTCATCGTCCTCGTCGTCCTCGCCGTCCCCATCGGCCAGCGGCGGCGCCCCGCAGCCGTCCTCCTCCAGCTCCAGGCTCTCCACGTCGATCTCCCAGTCGCCGGCCCCCGGGCCTACGAGCCGCTCCGCCATGGCGCGCGGGGCCTCCGCGGCTCCGCTTCCCACACCCTGGGGAGACACAAAGAGCCCCCGGGACCCGCACACCCGTCAGGGACAGTGCCTGCGCCTCGGGCCCCGAGCTACCGGTCCACCACCCTCTTCCCTTGTGTCCCGGTTCTCTGCGCCTCCTCTGCACCACAAACGTCTTCCGTGCATCCCTCAGGGTCCCAGGGATCCACAACCAACAAGGATTTTATTTTATTAGTTCCAAGTGCTCTGTGAGCACCTGACCTTTAACCGCAGCCCTCTCTGGCTTTACACGGGCTTTCCGGACAAATTTCTTAAGTAACTCACTGACCTCACAATGTATTGTGTCCAACTAGGCCGGCTAGACCACTTGTCAGACTTGCCCTTACCCACTACCCACCGCCATCATAAATATACAAATGTCGGTGGAGGGATGCTTTCCTCTGATGACAAGGGACCCTCCAGACCATTCTATGCTGGCTAAAGGCCTCTCTCATCGGTCTACACCACCCTAAGGACCATGGCCTTGAAGTGGTCTTCTACTTCCCACCCCGCAGATAATGCACTAAAAAAGCTCTGCGTCCTTGGAGAACCAGAGAGGCAGAAAACAGCCCATATCTGGGCCTCAATAGCGCAGCACTTAGGCTGGACCGCTGGTGCTGAGCGTGGGGCTTGGCGGACACCGGGCTCGGTTTACACTCCTAGGTCAGGCATCCAAATGCAGCAGAAAAGGTAAAGAAAAATGGTTCCCGATCTTTGCCTCCCCCGGCCCTACCCGACCGGCATCACAGCACTCACCGAAATTTTGACACCCGGGCTACAGCAGAGTCAAAAGACCTTCAGCTTTAAGGTCTGGCTCTCAGGCTGCAAACCGTGCATGCACACGGAAATCGGGGTCGCCACCCTTTGGAGCGAAATCAGATCTGACAGCTGGAGGCCCGAAGCTCCCGGGATGGTGGAGGAGGAGGGGAAGGAAGGGAGCGGACAGGAGTCAAGTCCTCCGAAAACTCGCTCCGCGCATCCCGAACCCTGCTAAGTTCCGATCCGGCCCCTGCGGCCCGGCGCTTCGCAGTTCACCGAAGCAGCTTTCGGCCTCTTCTGACCCAACAGGAGCCGGAAGGGTCGGGCAGCCCTGGCCTGTCTCGGATCGCTGGCTGGGCTCAGATCACGGGCTCTCGGGACAGATTCACGCAGCTGCGCCCGGCGGCGCTGCGCCACCAGCTCTGGTCTCCAGCTGCCGCTCCCCTTCCTAGTATTAACCACTCGGGCCCCCGAGCTCCGCGTCCTCTGATTGGCCGGTTGTCAGACGGTGTGCACGCTGATTGGGCGAGACGCGCCGACGGCGTCCTCCTCCTCCCTTCCACCTCCACCCTGTGGCGCTACGGCGAGTCCGCTCCCGCGGAGCCTTCGCTGCAGCCGGGTCTCCAGCGCTGCAGCTAAACCTGCAATAGGAAGGAGCCTGCGGCGGGGGAAAGAAGGTTTATGTCGAGGGCCAGGAAACACATAGAGACGCTCTTCCGAATCGCACTGTCTGCAAGAGAAGGTAATAAATGAAGAAGCAAAGATCAGAAAGACTGACGCTGGCCTCCGTTGTCACACCTCCAGGGTTTCTGCCGCGCAGCAGCGGCCCTAAGGCTGGGTGCAGCGACCAGGCCACTGCATGGGCGCGCAGACATTGCCTTCCTTCTGTTAGAAAACGCCAGCAGTCACTGTGCACCACAGCGCTCAGCATAGAAATGACCCGCAGGCACCTTTATGGACAGCACAGCTCTTCCTCAAAGTGCAAGACGGTAGTTTCTTGTTAACGTTCCCCGAGCTTGTGAGGCAGCTGGCCAAGTCAACTGCAGCTCACTTAGGTTTTACTGCTAAGTCGATAATTGTTACAGCTAATTTTGGAGAGGATGGAAGTACATCCCATTAAAAAATTTAGGTTCAATATATTCACTCTAATCATGTAAAGCGCTTCATTAGAAAGACGATTGCTTTTTAGTATGCATGAATGCTTTTAAACAGTTTTCTTCCCCTCCCTCAAAAATCCCTCGCAAAAACATTTAAAACAAAATCAAATTTCCAGCAAATCGAAAAGAAGGCATTAGTTCCCTAAGTTGGCTCCGTAATTCTGTTTCTTGGGCTAAATTTAAACACATATAGCTGCTTTTCCGATTGCACTTTTAAACAATCGAGCCCTCTTACATAGGACCGGTTTGGGAAACAGATGAGGCTATTGGCTGCCATTGTATTGAGCACACAGTATGTCTGCAATATTTGCTGAAGAAAAGGAAATTGCTGGATGGACTCAAATATTACTTTTCTCTGAGCCTGTCTTCAGGATGTTAGAAGTTAATCTGGCTCAGAGAAGAGGGGACAAAGACAGCAAAGGAATAATTGTGAAACTAAGCTACCTGCCTCGGCCCTAGAGCTGTGGAGAGTTCTTCCTGGTGAGGAGCGCTGAATTCCCAGTGGTGTTGTGACTCCCAGGGCTGCCTGCGATGCCTGCCGGGGAAGGAAGCAGAGGAACCATAGGCTGCCATAGACTTTCTAGTCTTCCAGGGGCCTCGGAGAGTGTGACCTTAGAGCAACGGTTTCGTGCTGGCTCCGAAAGGGTGTCGAGAACTTTTTTGGATGCCTCTTGGTACCACCTAACAGCAAAGAGTTTTAGCTTTCCTGCAACGTCTTATCTCTTCAGGGCACATTGTTTTCACCTCCGTTGGAGCCTTTGAATTCTTGACCACAGAAGAAATGTGTTTTTATTCCCGGTTTTTCCATGACCAAACTGAGGTTCAGAGAGGAACCCAGAAAAGTCAGTCTCAGAGAAAGCCCTGGACTGGCAGGATCTGCTTCTGGGCTGAAGTCTCAGAGATTTTGCCAACCCCCTCGCTACTAGCGTGGGTTTTCTTTTTAATTAACTTTCAAATTTTATTTTGCTTCCATTCGTTCATTTGTTCATCCCGTCTGAGACTTTAGTATCTGCACTTGGAAAGAAGCCCTCCTGTAAAGGACCCAGTACTTTTTTATTAAATCATTCCCGGGGTTTTGACATCTCTGCTAGTTGCTACCTTTCTACCTTTACAAACAGGCGATCCAGGGCTTCTGTCGCAGACTGGAAGCAAACGCTAAATCCCTACCGTCTCCACAGCTGCACGTGTGACAAGTTGGCAGGCTGTGCTTTTATTTGTTGCTTTGACAGCTTTGTGTGGGGATACAGAGATGAAATCATTAGCCCTTCACCTGTAATTTTAAATATTAAGAAAATAAAAAATCTAGGTTGGCTGCCTTTGGGTAACTAGAGAGGAAAAAAAGGGGGCACTTCAGAAGGAATCAGGGTTTTTTTATTTTTTAAAAAAAGGCAAAACAGGAAAGAGAATAAAAACAGAATTTCAAAAAAGTAAGAAATCAACACTAGTTAATATATTGCATATTGTTATCTTACAAGTGGTTCAAGTTACAAGATCTAGGCACAGGGAATCCGATCTTAAAACAGTGTCAGCAGCAGTTTCCTAAACTGAAAGTGAACTATGAGAGCCCTGCAGCCCTGGAACTAGTTTGAGCTTTAAAAACTGTACAAGGAGAAAATAAATAGAATCTGTGTACAGTAAACTGTGGCAGCAGAAGCCAAGAAGCGAGATAGGACGAGCTGGCCTGGGAACACTCTGGCAGGGAGCATTTGCTGTCCCCCACCAGCCTCCAGCTGCGCCTTTTGGGGAAGGCTGTGCCCCAGGGGTTCAAGGAGCAGCTCAGTCCTCCAGCTATCTCAAGAGGGGCTCTGCTCCTCTCCTCTCCCGACTGCTTTCCGCCCTCAGTGAGGACTCACAGCATAGTCTCACTGCTCCTGGTCTCCGGGTCCATCCTTCCCTCTCCACTCGGGCCCTCTGTGCAGCTGTAGTCCTAATCCGCTGTATTACACACCATCCCTGGGATGACATCCAACACTGAATGTGAAATTCTGTGCATTTTTTTCTGGGGTTGTAAAAAGAATTGATAACTACACAGACTGTTTAGTAAACCAAATATTCAGAAGAAATAGGGAGAGCCTATTCAGAGAGCCTGGGCTCCAACTGGCCGTTCCACTGGCTACTTGAGCTGATCACTTATTTTTCTGGGCCTCAGTTGCTTCATCTGCACAATGGGAAAAGTAGCCTTTCCTGGCCTTCTTATTATGAAGCCCAGGCAGTAATGAAGATAGAGTATCCTTCCACTGAAGGAGGGACACAGACATTCCTTTCCTCACATGGTAGTGCTTGCAGCCCAAGAAACGGCCTGGCTGCTGGAGCCTCCAAGGTTTAACTGAAAGAGGAGGGCAAAAGAAATCCAGCTCCCCTCTCTTGGTCCCTCTCTTAAGAGGGGTCAGGCCCTGACTGAGGACCTGTTAGGTAAGGAAACAGAAGTCCTTTTGGCTTTTAAACTGACACCAAGTTATAAAGCACAATTGGACCCCCCCCCCTTGTAACTTACAAAGCAGTGGGCCAGACTCAGCCTGCAGAACTGGGTGAGGGCAGCCAGCAGGGTTTGCTTCTCTCCCTGATGGCTCTGGAGCAGAGGCTGGGGTCTCTTCCCATGTTCCCCCATCCAGTTCCCCCCAAATCACTCCCAACCTACACCCTTTCCCACCCCCGCACTGCTCAACCCATCTGGGAGAAACTCCACTTTAGCAAGTCAAGCCAAGAAAACTGAACAACAAAAGCAAAAGGGAACACAGTTCTTTTTCTTTTTTGGTATGGTGGCTTTTTCTTCTTTTTCTTTCTTTTCTTTTTTTTTTTTTTTTTCTTGACTCTTTTTGAAAAGTAAAAATAAAGAACAGAAGTGTATTTCACTCAGCCAGTTCCTCCAGTGAGTCCCATCCGGCTGACGTGGGGACCCCACAGCTAGCTCAGCTGCCTGCTTCCTGCATGGCCACATGGGCTCCAGGCTTCTACAGCCTGGTCCTGCCACCTTCCCCCTGGAGCTGAGGGTATTGTGGGAGGACTCCCCCCACTCAGCAACAGTTCAGCTTCAAGACTCGCGGACCACTGGGTCCCCTGGGTCACTGGGGTGTAGGGAGCTGAGAAGACTCTTTAGCCTTCCTCTTTGCCTCACCTTACTGCAAAGGAGACTTAACCTTAAAGGAGGTGGCTCCCTGACATGGTGGCCCACCCACATTAAACACTCAACACTTGACAACTGACTATATGATTTTATTGTTATTTTGTCTCAGCGACATGACCTGTAGAGAGCTCTAAACCTGGGGGGAATTCAAAGCCCAGTTTTCTCCTGATCCTGCCCAATCTCACAGCTTCCCACCTCCAGACGAGGAAGGGGGCCAGTAGGAACTCTCCTCTTCCCTCACCAGCTGATGTCACTATCCTAAATCAACTGGTCCCAGCTCACAAGGAGCCAAAGTGGAAACTTTGGGGTATGTTGGCAGAAGAGTTCTGCTGTAGCTACTAATGTCTCCGGTTTCTCCAGAGATAACCCTGAGTCCACCTCCTCTCATGGAAAGCTACTCCTCCCATTGTCGTCTCAGGACTATGACCTGCTACAGACCCAAGGAAATAAATAATCCCAAATGGGACTGCAGAGATATGATTTCTCAATTTACTTTGCGAAACCAAATTGATGACCTGTCACAATCAATGGGGGTGGAGGTGAAGGAGAGGAGCTTGTGAGAGATAACTACTCTTCACTGGGCAGTTAGAACTGCTCCTCCCTTCCCTGCTGTGTGTGTCCCAAAAGCAAAGGATACTTCTGTCGGGGCTCTCATCCCAACTTGGTGGGAAGCAAGGTTTAAATCAGAGGCACTGAAGACTGAAAGGGTCGCTTAGTCCATGCCTGTACATTTACAAATGGAAAGAAAAACTGAAACAGAGGAGTCAATGGAGGACACGTAGAGGAACATACAGCTATTTGGGACCCAAAAGGCCACAGTTACTTCTCTCCAGCTCAGTGCCTTCACCGTTTTTTAAATATGGCAGAGACCCTGCACATACATAGGGTCTCTCTGCCAGCCTGGCCGCTTCCACCCCCAAGCAGCTTCCAGCCTCCAAGCTGGGAATATGGCTCAGTTCACTTGCAGGTCATAAAGCAACCAGGAGATGAGGCAACCGCAGATGGATTTCCTAGACTTCTCAGTGCCCATTCCAAATGGTCCTGGGGGAGGCAGAGACTTAGGGCTGTATTGACCTGGGTTCCACTAGAGAGATGGTGGCCTTGCCGCGGAAGGCAGCCATTAAGAGGGGACGTGGCTTGTTGCCACACCAGGAGGCACAGTGTGAGAGCCTCCATGCAACTCCCCCACCCTCAGGACTGACATGGTAAACCTGTATCCTGGAGGATTTTCCATTTTCTACCGACATCCCCTACTGAGTTTAGCATTTCAAGAGGGAAATTTTATCACTCAGATCACTCTTTTCCTAACAGTCCAACCACCAGGTAGAAAGGATCAAGAGTAGGAAAAGGAAGCAAAGTGTTGGTGGGGCAGGTGCCAAAGAGAAATTTTAATTTCTCCCCTGTGTATGGACCATTGGTTAAATCTTTTCACCTTCCTAGGCCTCAGATTTCTGGACAGTAAAGTGAAGGGATAAAATTCAATTATTTGTAATTTCACTCTCTGACTTGAAAAGCTATAATGAATTTTAACCCCTACCTAATAGATTGCTTGCTCAGGTAACAAGATCAAGCACTTGAAGATGGAGAAAAAAGAATTAGAAACAAACTTTAACACTGACATTTTGGTGGCATTTCTGCTTTTTGCAACTGATCTCATCAAAGGCTCACTCAATAATGTGAAAAAAATCTGTCAACTAGGGAAAGGATGGAACCATAGCTTAGTTCCATAAAGATGCTGTTATCTAGAGATTAGGCCCAATAAGAATTCATTCTAGTGACAAAAAGAGTTCCTATAAGACACAAAAGGCCTGTGATTCTATAGCTTCTAGATTGGGTCTATTTTGGCTGGATTTTAAGCAAAAAATTACCAGATCAGTTAAACAAATCTCCCAAGCTTCAACCCACGTGGTGCTCACTCTGGGTCTGAGTTTGGACTCTGGACAGGGTTAAAATATTCCCTTTGCTATTAGCCCTGAAAAAAATATTCTTTGGAGACAGAAAGATTCCTCCTAATTTCTGTCAGAAATATCCCTATGCTTGACTTCTTTCTTTCCAGCCTGGGGAGAGGGTCTTATAGAACAAATGCCCCATAGCATAGGGTCTTGATGGGGCAGGGTATAGGAAGAGAGGATCACACCGTGTTTGGCTTTGGCTGTGGATAGCAAGCGATTGTCTTTGACATCTGAGTGGCTGAAGGGTTGCAGCCAACTGGCAAAAACAAAGAATACTGGACCTGGCTAAAAGAGGGAGTCTGCTCATCCATGAAATAAGTAACAGAAAGAAAAAGAGAACAGAAAACAGAAAAGAAAATAGGCACCGAATGAATACTCCCCTGGGATTCTCCCGTTCTACTCCTGGTTCTGCCAACTAAACTAACCCTTGACCTTGGCCCACTTTGCCCACAACCCCCTTCAGGCCGAAGGCAAATGGACAGAGTTCAGGCTGAGCAGAATCATCTCTGAAGTCCTTTCCTACGTTGTATTTCTAGATGGTGTAAAAGAAAAATGGAAAGGGTTTGCATGAGTGTTTTCCACTTGCCACCGTAGAGGGCACAGAGCGTGGAAACAGGAAAGCCAGCTGGGGCGCCTGCCGCCCCCTAGCAAGGCGCTACAGAAACTCTAAGGGCGGGAGGAAACTTCTTAGAAACCGTGGACCACGGCGCAGGCAGGTATTGAAAAGCGGGAGAGGAGCTGTTGGAGAGGGTGAGCAAGGGAGAGATGTCACTTACTGCACACAGATTAGCGCGGCCCAAGAGCAGGTGCAAGAAACTCCAGGGCGCCTTAGCCGCCACCGAGAGCCCCCAGCCTCCACCCCTGCCCCATCTTCCCGCAGGAAATTCATTGAGGAGGTGAAACCAGGCTAAGAAAACTGCACTCCCAGGCGCTTCGCGCTCCACAGGAGTGCTTTGCTCCCCCTCCAGTACCCAGTGCTCCCAGGTGCTCCTGTTGCTAAGAGCCAGGGATCCCCAGCGCGGTTGGCGGCTCCAGGACAGACGCACCTTCCCCGGAAACCAGCGGCCGAGCCCTGTAGGAGGAAACCGCGCGGGGGCGCTGTGCTGCGGGCTCCGGACCCTGCTCGGCGCCCAGCCCAGCTTGAGGCCCAGGGCCTGGAGGCCCAGAGGTCCAGAACCAAACAGCACCCACACTTTTCCAGGCCAGGCTAAAGAGCGGTGGCGAAGGGTGATCAATTTACAAGTTTGGATGCACTTTGAGACTATAGTGAAATAAACCAGACACACAATATCACATGATTTCTCTTACATGAAAATCCCAAAGTATAAATAAAGAACAAATTTTTTTAAAATATGTAATAGGAAAAAGATAGTTCTTTCTCAAATGGGAAAGAGAACAAGATTTACAGAGAAGGAAGGAGGGAGAGAAGGATAAGTCAAAAGAACCCATTTATGCTGAAGACTGAACTTTTTTGAATTTTTGCATGAAATTCATGTATGTCACCTAGAAAGATTCAACGGACAAAAAGTTGAAGAAAACACATTTCATTACCTTGGGAATTCCAAAATTTAACTGCTAGGCACTGAAGGGCTTAAGGTGTGTCCTGTACTGATACCAACTCCCTGTTATGTTCTGCAAACGCGTACTAAGTAATTTTTTTTTTTAATTTAGAGGATCCTTAGCAAGGAGGAGATGAGGGTATCTGCTGCTCCTTCCAGCCTTGAAGCATCTTCTGGGAAGAACGGGGAGGCAGGACAGTTGGGATGACTTTGCTAGGACAGAAAAGGGGAAGAATGAAAGTTAGTGTGGGGCCACCTTTTGTCAGATTCTATGCCACCCTTAGCCTGCAACAGCGCCCAGATCTCAATGCCAAGCCATCCCATTCCCCTTCACAGGTAGCTAGAGCAGCCCTCAGGGACAGGAACCTGGGTCCTAGCTGCCCTGCGCCAAACCTATCTCGACCTACCCCGCACCTCCAGGGTTTTCTCCCGGAAGCTAACTTCATTTCCCTGAACACAAATTTCAGCAGGTCCTTGTTTAGAACTGCACCTACCCCACAGCATATCACTGTCTTCATCCCTCAGCCCTCTCCACATGCACTGCCTACTCCTGCCTCAGCTTTGCAAGTCAGAAACTGCCCAAGGGGTAGGGGGCATTTCTGGTGGGAAACATTTTTCAGAGATTCACTTTATAGCCAGTGAGGAAGACTAAATCGTGGTGGTAGGAATAAGGCAGGGGTCACAGGAAGCTGTGTAGAACAGCCATGGGGGTTCTGAAATCACAGGAAACCCAAATCGTTTCTGGGACCTCTGAGAAGGTCTGCATTTAACCCCTGTAAACTTATTATGTGTTTTGTAAAAATGAAGATAAAATGTTTCTTGCCTTTATTTGTGGTTTCCCAAGTTCATAATGAAAAATAAAGTATTATAATTCCTTGAAAATCAGAAAGCATTTTGATTATCAACTATCAATGACATCATATTTTGTTTCATTTTAAGTTCCAAACATCATGTTCTGGGTAATAAAATGATAAGGTTATGAAGTCTGCAAAGGACCACAGAGGAAACACTGGTGCTGTTTTATTAATGATTGTTCAAGCAATGCCTTTCTCAAACGAAGCTGCTATAACACTGCTTCATCAGCCAGGTAAAAAGTTCTCCCTGTGGAATAAGGCTTTCAGATGTTTACAGAGTTCTTCCTCCCTCTGGAAGCATTAGGAAAGAAATGTCTTTCTCACTTTCAAGAAGAAGATGCAACAAGGTAATAAAACCTTTCTAAGTAAACACAGTGATCCACATGCTTTTCATTGCTCTTCTAAGGAGATTGTGTAATTGTGCAGGAAGGAATGGGCTGTACGTCAGCATTCCTGGTTCAGTTAGCTAAGGCTGGTTTCCAAGTGGAACTCCGAACTGGACTGTTTGCTTTTCCTTTCCCTCACTTATCTTTTCACTATGGAAATTTTTAACAATGTACAACAGTAGGCCAAATTGTGTAAGCCCACTAACATAATCTAATAGAATAATATCTCTAATATCTTACATATCAAATGATTATAATATGTATATATCCATCAGCCAAATGCAACAATTGTCATTGGCCATTCCCACACACAAGCATGCGTCAGAAAGTCCCCTGCATTTCTCACAGCTAAAACATATAGTCCCGGTGACTGAGTCGGCAAGATGTGATTACACCAATTGAATGGAATTTCTGGAGCCTCAGATCTGATAGTCTGCAGAATTTACAATCAGGAAATATCATTTGGTCAGGGCATTGATTAACTGGGTACCAGCTTGCTGCCATTGGACTAGGAACATGGACACAAGTAGCAGACATGAATCATGGCTCTAGATTGAGGCTAGAGCAGCGGTGGTGAACCCACGGCACATGTGTCACAGCAGGCTGTTTGTACCACTGAGCGCTCTAACAGGCTTGCCATTTCTGTTCTAGAGTCTTAGAAACTGAATTCTGTGCCACTTGATTTTCTAAATAACTTGGAATATTTCTTATAAAATAGTTATGACTACTTCAGATGTTCCATGATTATTACACTGTAAGGGCCCAAAAATTAGTTCCTTTAGCAGAGAATTTATGTCAGCCCTGGCTTTAGAGCTATGGACTTGTTGCACACCTCCCCTCTCGAACTTTGACTCTCTGCCCTGCCAAAAATTCTAGTTCCACACCATTCACATCAACAGAATACCTCTCATCATCTCAAAACAACAGAATTAATGCTTTTGTTGTTTTGTTTTTATGAGTTTTTCTTCATCTCAGCTTGGACAATGCATGCAGACATCTGTATGCTTAACTTTCATTCATTTAAGAATTACAAAGACAGTAGACTTGGTTTATCTTTTCCAAAAGAACTAAATGTGGTCTCAGTGAGCGTCCAATACACGAAAGCATATAATCAGGTCCCCAGTGATGGCTTTCTCTATAGTATTCCCAGATGCTGTGTTGTTTGGCAAATATACAATATAATAAACATTGATGGTTCCTTCACATGTGGTGGTAAGATTAGCTAAGCCAAAGAAATTTTTTTTTCCACTTTCTTTTAAAAATATGTCACTAGGGTCGTTGTCCTGAAATTAGTTTGTACTCTGGCAGCTTTATTTAAATGTCAATCAGATGCAGAGTTTCATTATAATGTTTTCCTATTTTTTAAATTTTTATTTGTCCCTGTGGATTGTTGTTGTTTTAAAACATTTTTCTTTAAAGGTCTTTCTGTCTGTTCCTGGCTGAAGATGAAATATTTCAAAAGTCAATGAACTCCCTCACTTAACACGTTTTAATTTTCCTTTCTGGCTACAAGATCACGGTTCCCGAATTTCAAACGTTTTTCAAGTCAAGACACAAGAGGAAGAGCTGCCTAATTGAGTGAAGCTTACTGTTACTGAGGGGGCGTCTTTTGCACAGCAAAAGGGACCTGTCAGTTATAGTCTTTTCACCCTGCATTTACAGTCACACACGCTTCTATTCAAAGCTCCTGTTTGCACTCTTTTCCAAAAATATTATCCTTCTGGGGGGGAAATTTTTCACGCATAAACTCAGCTGGACCGTTGAGATTTTTTCGGCTTTTTTTTTTTTTGAGAAAATTTGAGAAAACGAATTCTTACTTATTGGAAAGGGTTAACACATACACTGTTTTTTAAACCTAGATTTGGCTATGTCGATCATTAAAAATTGAAAGAGGAGAAGAATCCAAGCATTTAGCCTGCAGAAAGATTCCTGACTTTTTTGAAAGTTACCAAATACTTAAGGCAAAATTGCTTTGTAAATCATTTTAGATTACAGCTCCTACAATGCTTATTAACTATTTAAAAGGATAGATGGTTTATTTCCATTACTCTGAGGTGCCATAAATATAATAAGCAATCATTGCTATAGAAGTATATGTATTTGATAGTTCAAACAAACAACTCTAAGTTTACTATCACAGCTACAGAAAAGGTTGTTGCTGCTTTTGTTCTCTTTTTTTCCTGTTTAAAAAAAAGCACAAGGAAATAAAAACAGCTATGACTCTATGTTGTATGGAAGCACAAACTATGAACCCAGAAATTTTAGAATATTTACCAAATAATTCATATTGCACACACATGGCACTTGCCGGGATGATACTAATTCTAAAATGTGGAAATTATTCTAGAAATTTTGATAAATTTACAACTTAATGGGGTTGACCTCAACATGTTTTTATCTGTATGATTATGAAACATGAAAATTTTAGTAACCAAATTTTTCATGCTAAATACAAGTCAGAAATATTATTTTAAGACTATTTAAAAGAACTTTTATTTCTGTTGTAAAATCAGTTTCCCTCAATGTATAAAACTAATTAAATTAACATTAAAAATATTAAGTCTGTGGTACATGGTTTGGGGAAAGAGATATCCCAAGAGAGCCAACCATTTCATTTCCATGTCTTTTTGTTTGCAAAATCTCAAATGAAGACATGCAAGATAGACTATTTTTAAATTATTCGATAATTACAACAGTCTAACAAAGGAACTTGAAAGGGCAATTTATCATGTGCACTGGGGTTACTCAGAAGCGACAGTCAAGGGATATTACATGTGCTGCCGCTTACTTAGCTACTGTGTTATTCGATATGCTCAGGGACTCGTCCCAGTCTTGCCTTCCTTTGGACTCTCATCCAACCAAAAAGTAATTAATCTCAATCCAAGTCAGCCCTACTAAGCTTCAGTAGAGTCATGCTGAAATGTTAGGCAGCTGCTTACAGAAAAATCAGAATGGAGAGGAAAAGCTGCACATAATACTGTACAACTTACTTCCTTGGTGAAAACAAATCCTGACGGGCTTTAGCAGGCACTTCTATGAATGCGTTTCTTTCCACTCTTACTCTTGTTATCACCTTAATCTACTTAACAGTGAATAATACTGAAGGAGCTTCGTTCCTTCGCGTGCAATGAAGTGATTTCTTTTAATCCAGCTGTCAAGGAAATTATAAGGAGAATGTTAAGACCGAATTTAATGGTGCTCCATGATTCTAAGACATAAATAAATTATTCTGTGTTTGGCAAATTAAATTCACATCCATCACAAAGGCTGTTAGCAGAACACCCAGAAGGCTGTTGAGGTAACAGCTAAATGACTCATCTGGAGACTCAAACTACTCTGCTTCTGTCGCTTGGATTTGGGAAACTGGGGGCAGGCTATGTCTCCAGACAGACATGAAGAGTTCTTACAGCACAAGCCTGTAAGAACACAAGGCACAAGATCTCCATGGATCCAATAGGAACTCAGAGACCAGCAAAACATTTGTTTAATTTCATTCATGTACCTTGCCAGCAGAAAAGTTTCAAAGCAAAATACTTATGAGCACTGTAGCAAAACAGCTAAAATAGTTAAGAAACAAAGCCTCTCTCTCTCTCTCTCTCTCTCTCTCTTTCTTTCTCTCGGAGACTGAGATAAACAAGTGACTTGAACTAGACTTGTAAAAAACAAATCCTGCTGTAATTAATGCGTATAAAACAAAAATTTACAGTTAATATTTATACATTTTTAATGTTTATAAAATCTCCAGACCCAATTCTCTGCCCCTCTGTAAACTAATTTTTAAACAAGGATTGTAAAAGGTATTACAAAAGTAGGTATCATCATTTTTGTCTTGGTAAAGGTACCAATAAGCTATGAAATAACCAAAAGGCTAAATGTTAATACAGTAAAGGAAAGATAAAAAGAGACAACTGGCCTGGGCCAGTCCCAGACTCCCTAATCAGCCTGTTTAGTCGAGTCCATTTGCAAGGCCAGCCTTCCTCTTTGGTGCATGGCTCAATCTCCTAGTCCTCAGCCTGGCCGTCTCTGTCACCTGGTCTATCAGCAAATCTATCCAAGCTTCACTTTCCTGCACATTTCAGCCAAAGATGTCACTATGGTCCACCCTCAAACACCATCACCCTTCCCAGTGCCACCAGTCCAAGACCAGCAGCCCTAACTCCTGTCTAGCTTTCAAAGCCCTCCATGCTCACATTTTCCACCTTTGCCTATGAGAATCACCCATGCTGGATGGGGACGCTGGCTAAATCCCCTGCACATCCTACTGACACTTTCTCTATGTCCTTCCACTACTGTCAGCCCTGGTTCTCTACCACCTGCAAGCTCCTAGGAATTGCTTAATCCCATGTTCTATACCAACATATTTCTGCTCACCCCATGCAAGAATACCTTCCTCCTTTGACCTCTGGTTTATCTTAACATCTGTACTCTTTATAACCTACTACCTTGCATGTTTATTTATTTTATATTGTATTATTTAGGCTTTATCATTTTGATAAATCACTTTTCCAAATCTATGTTGCAAATTTATTAAGAGTAAAGATCACATCCTAATACATTTCATTGTCCCAGCAGTACCTGGAATAATACCTGGAAGAAAACATGTAGTCAGTAAGTGCTTGCTGATTGGAAACATAAGTCATTAATTTGTGAGTAGCAAATAAAAGTTCTGTATTTATTAACCCAAGAGTCATTCATGAAGTACTTTGTGTGTTAAACCTTGCTCTAAATTCTGAGAATAAAGCATTGATTAAAACAAAGCCTTTTGTCTTGTGAAGGGAAGACATACGAATTAAAATTGAGAAAGTACAAAATATGTCAAATGGTGATGAGTACCATGAAGAAAAACCTGAGTAAGAAAGCTATGAACAGGCTGGGTAAAGTCTTAGGCTGGGCAGGAAGATAAAGTGATAGATTAGTGGTGTGTACCCAGATACACAAATGAAACAACCCAAGTGAGTTAAGTAGGGGAGCATGATGTGAGAGAAGGGCATTCTATCTGATTTTACAAAGAAATAAATTGTAAGAAGCATCAAAATTTATACTAAGCAGGTTAAAAATCTGTGTATTCCCTATGCAATCAAAGGAGCATTTGGACCAAGATGTCTATAGAAAGACCAGTTTTTACACTATTTATTACCTTACCTAATAATGCTAACCTAGTTATCATGTAGCTTATCAAGAACATCACAGTAAATGAAAATATTTTAGTGTAACCTTCCAGCAGCATCGAAGTTAACAACAATTAGCTAATTATCACAGTGATTACTGTACTGACACTGTGATTCTTAATCTAATGGGTTGCACATTTAACTATTGGCTACTGACTCTGTTATGGACTTTTAGCCTCTGATGTTTTTTCGAGGTTGGAAGTGTGACACTGTTTTTGTCTTTTCTCTCAAGGCTTATTTTTGATTGGTTTTAATATTCTTTTGAAGTGCCCAAATAAACAAGCCCCTGACTAAGACTATGTGAAAAACCCACCATCTCCAACTTCCTGATCTTTAAAAATATTTAAGCTATTTAGCCTTGTCTAGCATGTGCAAAGGCCCAGGTTTGGTCCCTGGCTCCACTCAAAAAACAGAAACTTCAAAAACATTTCATCAGAGAATACAAATCATTCTTCAGTCATCTTTCTCTTACCAGGCAATACAACTCCTAAAACTATTTTCTCCTATTTTTATGGAATTGTCATATATAATTTTTAAATACTATATAATATCCTAGATGGTGCACAGTTGTTACCTTTTTTATTTATTCATTTTTTTCTGTGCTGGGGACTGAACCCATGGCCTTGTGACTGCTAGGCCAGGGATCTATCATTAAACTACATCCCCAGCCTCACTGTTTCACATATATGATTTTTTAAAAAATATTGTAATATCTTACATTATGCATAACTGTGCTTTTCCCTCTAATGTTAAGCCTGCTTCAACGTGAAAAGACTTGTGACTCTGTAAAGATAATAATGAACCCCTCCCATGGTAACACACACTCATGCAATTACCTCCTAATGATGCCAGAGAATGATGGGTTCATAAAATTGAGAGCTGGGTGAGGGGGACATTAAACATCATTTTCACAAGTGATTTAGACATATTTACCTCAAGATCTCTGTCTAAAAAAGTAAGCATCACAGAAGACCCCAGTGTGAAACTAAAATTCTAAGGCACACCAATCAAATCAGAGGTGAGGATGCGTGGTTTCCCTTCTTCCCAGCCCAGGGATGCAGAGATTCTTGAATTGAGACACCGATTTAGGAAAACAAGGCTTAGCCTAACACTACTTACGCAGCACTTATTTGCAGATATTTCAGCACCTGACTAGGAACACTTTGTCATATGTCCCCTGGCTCAGCCCATTCCTCTAAACAGAAAAGCATTGCTCCCTCCTGAATGTGCATTGCATGTATACTCTTTAGTTTTAAAAATAATTTACCCTGATGGATTTACTGCTGAATTCTATAAGAAATTTAGAGAACACCTAACACCACTACTTCTCAAACTCTTTAATGAAACTGAACAGGAAGCAATACTTCCAAATTCATTCCTGGAATCAAGTATTACCCTGATTCCAAAACTAGAGAAGGACCCAACTAAGAAAGAGAATCACAGGTCAATCTCCCTAATGAACATTGATACAAAAATCCTCAGTAAGATTCTGGCAAACACACTGCAGCAAATCATCAATAAATGGTACACCATGATCAAGTGGGATTCATCCTAGGGATGCAGATATGGTTCAACATATGTAAATCCATAAATGTAATACATCATAAGAGCCAAGGACAAAAATTATATGATCACCTCAACACAGGCAGAAAAAGCTTTTGACAAAGTCCAGCACCCATTCATGATAAAAATACTGCAGAATATTCACTAGATGGACTTTATCTCAAACTGATAAAAGCCATCTATGACAAACCAATAGCTAACAACATACTAAATGAACAAAAACTGAAACCTTTCACTCTAAAATCACGAACAAGGATGTCCACTGTCTCCACTCTTAGTCAACATAGGCCTTTAGTTGGTGCAATTAGACAAAAGAATAAAAGAAATAAAGATAGGAAAGGAAGAGGTTAAACTATCGTTATTTGCAGATGACATGATACTCTACTTAGAAGACCACAAAAACTTCACCAAAAGAGTTCTACATTTAATAAGCAAATTCAGTAACATAACTGGTTACAAAGTTAACACTCAAAAATGAATAGCATTCCTGTACACCAATAACAAACTCACTGAAAGAGACATCAGGGAAACAATACCTTTTATGATGGCATCCAAAAAAAAATGAAATACCTAGGAATCAACCTAACAAAGTATGTAAAGACCTTTATATTGAAAACAGTACTCTGAAAAAGGAGATTGAAGAGGGTATTAGAAAATGGACAGATATTCCATGCTCTTGGATAGGAAGAACCAATATAGTGAAAATGGCCATACTTCCAGAACTGTTATACAGATTCAGTGAAATCCCAATCAAAATTACAATAGCATATCTCACAGAATTAGAGAAAACAATCCTAAAATTCATCTGGAGCCTGAAGAGACCTCAAATAGCAAAGGCAATCCTGGGAAACAAAGACAAGACTGGAGGCATCACAATCCCTGACTTGAAATTATACTATAAAGCTACTGTGATTAAAAAAAAAAAAAAGTGTGGTACTGGCGGGGGAAAAAAAAAAAGACCCAAAGATCAATGGAACAGATTAGAAGATGCAGAAACAACTCCAGACACACTAAGCCACCTTATCTTTGACAAAGACGCCAAACACATTCACTGGAAAAAAGATAGCCTCTTTAATAAATGATGCTGAAAAAACTGGCTCTATACTTACCAAAGATTAAAACTGGACCTATCTCTTTCACCATGTTCTAAACTAAAATCAGAATGGATCAAAGATCTTAATATTAAAATAGAAACATTAAATCTACTTGAAGATAGAGTAGGTAAAACTCTTAAAGACACTGGTGTAGGCAAAGACTTTGTGAACGAAACTCCAATTGCAGAGGACCTATCACAAAGAATTAACAACTGGCATCTCACCCTACTAAAAAGCTTTTGCATAGCAAGAGAAACCACCAAAAGACTGAAGAGACAACCCACAATGTGGGAGAAAATGTTTTCCTGCTGTTCCCCAGACAAAGGATTACTATCAAGAACATATAAAGAACTCAAAAAAAAAAAATCAGTCCTCCCAGATTTAAAGACCCGATCCAAAAATGGGCATCTGGGATGAATATACAGTTCTCAAATGAAGAAATACAAACATAATATAAATATGTGAAAAAAATGTTCAACATCACTGGTCATTCGAGAGATACAAATTAAACAACACTGAAAGTCTACCTCACCCCAGAAAGAATGGTTACAATCAAGAAATCAAGCAATAACAAATGCTGGAGGGACTGTGGGGAAAAAGGAACCCTTCTCCACTGTTGGTAGGAATGCAGACTGGTGCAACCATTGTGGAAATAGATGTAGAGATTCCTCAAAAGACTAGGACTAGAGGTCCCACTCTACCCAGCTATTCCCCTTTTGGGTGTCTTCTCAAAAGAATTAAAAGTATCATACCACAGTGATGTATGTGCACCCATGTTTATAGAAGCACAGTTTGTAATAGTCAGATCTTGGAAACAACCTAAATGTCCATCTACTGAGGAATGGATAAAAAAGATGTGGCATTTTTATACAATGGAGCACTACTCAGCCATAAAGAATGATAAACTGGAGACTTTGATAGCTAAATGGATGCATTTTGAGAACATGTTCATTAATGAGATAAATAAGACACATATCTGTAAACATCATATTGTTTCATTAGAGAAGCTGAAAGAAAAAACATATGTATATGTGTACGTACATGCATATAAAAATAATAGTTAAGATAGTTATACTACTGATTTCTCTGAGTTCACTGGAAAGAACAATTTGTGCTGCTGTTCTGAAAATTGAATGCAGATGTCTCCTTCTCTGGGTGAATGACTTGGGGATGACAATGTGCAATGTATGTATCATTGTTGCCCCTGATTGATGTGTTTTGAAATTTTGTTGTAGCTTTTTTAAAAAAAATTTTTAGATGTTTATCCTTGAAATAAAATGGATTTGGAAAAAAATTTTTAAATATAAAAGAGAAAAAGGGAAAAAAGAAGTGATCTGTAACAAGTAAAATATTGATAATGAAAAAAATAATTTGTAAGTTTATATCTATAATCACTTAGTGAGAATAATGTCATTGGAGAATAATAATATGATTTGACACACAGGATTACGGGTGTCATATTAGCCCTGGCTTATAGTGCTACATCTAGATCTTCTTGTGCTTAAAAGAGACATCCAGATCTCATGGTTCATTCAGCTGGGCAGCCACAAAAGATCATTTTATAAATGTTCTTATCAAAGGAGAATTTACATACAATGAAAGCTGGGGTATTAAGTGTACCATGAAGTGGTTTTTGATGAATGTACTCTAATCCCAAGAAAGACACAGATGCATTATTTACTGCTGTCTGCCTAAACTGGAATGATTAAAGGCTTTTTGCAGTGTGCAGGTAAACCAGCTCTCACTAGGGCAGAAGGCCTTCCATGGAAGATCACTTAAGAGCGGGAACCAGGCAGGCCCTGATATCCCAACAGGAACAGTAGCCCAGGGGGTCAGAGGAAAACTCCACACTCTCACCCAGGCACAGCTGGGGAGCCAGCTGCCACCCTGGGAACCCAGGCCCTGTCCACAAGTAGACAGTGGGCACCCCTGCTGATGACACAGAGCAGCATTCTGTGTTTGGTGGAGCAGGTCAAGCCAGGGAGAAGGGCTGCAGTTCCTTTTCCCAATGTATGCTCCCGCTAAGTCAATAGCGAGATTGTTATGGGAGCGAAACCAGAGCCGGGTAATGTGTGTAGGATCTGTGGCTTTATTGTGTCCCTGCTATGTTAATTAGTATTAGGAGCATGATGGATTGGCAACACGTGTGCACTCTGAGTCTTAAACCAGCCCTGAGAGTTTAGCACTCCATTAGTTACACATCACAGAAACCCAGGGGATGTTTATTCAAAAAGAGGATCACTTACAGGAGGGAAACATGCTAATTCATTCCTGATACTCTCTGGGGAGAGGGACACCCATCCCCTGCTTGCGAGTAGTGTAACTCGGCATCCAAGACAGAGATGGAATTAGAGGCTGGCGGGAAACTACAGAAAAGCCTGGGCCCCCTGGCCTGGGAACCCTGAAATCTCAAATCCTCAGTTGTTCCTCCGTGAATCCCTCAGAGACAGAAGTTCAGAGAAGGCTCTGTGTTGACGTTTCAATTCTCTGCCCTATTCCCAAAGCAGGAAGCCCCTGTGCCCTCTGTCCCACACCCTCCCGGGCCACGGAGAAGGTGACTCCAACTCTCCGGTCCTCGCCCAGTTTTCCAGCAGCTGCTGCCTCTTCGGCCCAGCCTGGCTGAACCTATCCCGCCGCAGGACAAGGTGCCAAGATGGCTGGGACTCCTTACAGTGGGTGATCGTGACAGGCTTGTCCTTTATTAAACATTTAAAGTAATTAAAGTTGTCTTTTTTAACTAACTCAGATGGCTTTTGAGAAGATAAACCTGAAGCTCCTTTCTGACAGTAAGATCCTGGAGTTTTAACATTATCGAAGTAATTTTTGAAAGCACAGATGTGGCTGAAGTATTAATGAACTCATGAGTGGTGCTGGCTTTAAACGGCAGTACAATCTGTGTGTGACTCTGCTGAGAACAGATAAGGTACGTAGCTGTACACATACATTTCACTGTGCGGTACTGGCCACAGCGGGTGAGGTGGCAGCAGCAGGGCAGACGGGAGCCCTGATCCACAGAGCTTGCCAGCTCCTGCAGAGCAAATGTTCCCACAGTGCCTGACCCAGCTCCCAGCCTGACATCACTGAACAGAGTAGATGATGATAGTGTGTAATGGGCCTCACTAGCCAGCATGAGTAGGTCCAGCACACTAATGCAAGTTCCATAAATACACTGGAATAAAAGTCATCTCTGTTCCTCCCTTCCCCTCTGATCTTCTGCCCCAATCAGAATGTCTAGGTTCACATCACAGCCCTTGTCTCTCCTCACTCATAAAATTGAGACTTTGGGCTGGGCCTGTGGCTCGCTGGAAGAGAACTTCGCCTACCAAGCCAGAGACTCTGGGCTCCACCCCAGCATGACATTAAAGAAAAAAAACAATCTTGAGACTTTTAAAAAGAGGTTCCACTCACACAGAGTAGAAGAATGGTTACTACAGACCAGGGGATGAGGGAAATGAGATGATGCTGGCCAAAGAGTATAAATTTCTAATCATAAGATGAGTAAGCTCTAGGGATAGAAGGACAGCATGATGACCAAAGTTAACAATATCGTATTCTTGGAATTTGCTAGGAGAGTAGATCAGAAGCAGTCTCGCCCCAAAAAGGGAACCCTGAAGTGATGAATGTGTTCTTTAATTTGATTCACAATGCACACATAAATCATCACATTGTATACTTTATACACAATTTAATGTGCTAATTGTACCTTAAGCTAAAAAATTTTAATGGAGATGTCTAAGACCCCAGTGTTTACTGAGCATCCACTGAAACAGTGGCTCTCAAGCCTTGTGCATCAGAATCACCCGGGCAGCTCTGACATGCAGCCTGCTGAACCCCACAGAGTTTCTGGTGCAGCAGGGTTGGTTTGGGGCCCATGAAACTACATTTCTAATGCATTTCTGGGTAGGGCCTGGGTTTACATTTCTTAAAAGGCCTAGGCTGGTCCAGTACCTACACTTAGAGAACCACTACCCTGAAGGTTTCACTACGAATTAATAAAATATAGGCTTTCTTACCACTTCCAAAAGATCAGAACTCTCAGTAAAGAGCAACCACAAACACGACAGGCCCTACCTAAAGGAAGGTATGAGTCCAGAAGCATTCCGCTCAGCCTGCATGAGGAACTTGCACTGCACTTGAACAAGGAAAAACAGGGACAACTGCTACACTTCCCTTACTACTATATCCATCAGCCAGTCAACAAACCAATCCCAATTCATATCCATCATGCATGCCAGTTCTAAAGTGATGAACACTCAGGCACGCTACTGTACTCCTAGAATCCCAATACTCAAAAGGCTGAGGCAAGAGGATTGCCATGAGCTTGAGGTCAGTCTGGGCTACATAGTGAACTCCAGGCCAGCAAGAACTACACAGTGAGGCCCTATCTCACTACACACATACACATGCACACACACATACACACACAAACACACACAAACACACATATACACATGCATACACAGTGATGAAGATCAAGTAGAGCTAAGAGATACATAGTTTGTAGAGGCAGGAATCAAAAAATGACCTGTTCCTGAGGACCCTGGACAATAGGAGAAACTCCCCAGAAGGGATGCAGGGTAGCCATCCCTATATCTGCCATTCACACCTGCTATGTCATTTGTTTGCATTAGCTGATCATATATATGCCTGGACCACACTAGTATCTATTGGTGACAGAGAACACTCTTAATCATCAGATATTACTACATCTTGAGAGAAGCACCAGGACTTAATTCATATTCTGTATCACTAAACTTTCATAAATCCTCACTGTATATTTTCCAAGCCCTACCCTTAAGCAGCTCAGACATATGTCATTTCATGTAGCCACCTCTCATGACAATTACTGATCAGCTCCAGCCCACTGTATTGTGCATAACCAAGAGAGGAGGTAAGGATGTATAAACATTTCTTTCCCCTGGCTTCTTTAAACTAACTTATAATATTTATACATATTTATGGGGTGCAATGTGTGTCTTAGTTACTTTTCTCTCACTGCTGAGACAAAATACCTGACACCCAAAAATAAAGAAGGAAAGATTTATTTAGCACACAGATTGTGGTGGTTTCAGACCGTAATTAGCTGGCTCCAGGGCAAAATGGCAGGGCAGAGGAGTAACAGTTCACGGCGGCGGTGGAAGACAGCAAAAGCAATGAGCAAAAAGGGAGGAGCGTGAAAGAAGACGCTTTCTGTCCCTTCTGACCCCCTCGAGAGGGTGGAGCACTCACACCCATAATCCCAGCACCGAACCAGGAATCAGTCACAAAGTTTAGATTTGGCCACCTCCGAAAAGCACCCACCCCCACAACTGCCTGAGGCTTTGGGGGACATCTAGACACAAACTTTAAAAATATAATAACTCAATACGTTTTTACAATGTAATGAGCAAATCTAGGTTCCATGTTCTCATGTTTACCATTTCTATGTATTTCAGACTCTTTTGAAATATAGAATAAATCATTCTAGATGGCAGTTACTGTGCTATAGACTACTAGAATTAATTCCTTCTATCCAACTGTATTTTGGTTATTTAATTTCCTTCCACTGTTCCTCTCAGGAATGGTTACATTTTCATGATTTTTTAGGTCAATTATGTTACTCTATTAAGTAATTATTTTTTATTAAAATATATCACACAAGCCACACCCTAGGCTTGGGCCATAAAATAATTAGCTTAACACTTAAAATAACCGGAAGGGAGAGTAGGGCTCATAAGCTGAGGAACAGAACTGCTGCGACCTTCACTCCCCTACACTGGTGAGCGGCCCGGACTGCAGTTCTGGCAGCAGGGCTGGGACGGCTTGCTCTGTGTGATTACATAGCAACCAGCATCATCCCTGTACTCGGCAGCCACAGGGAGCCCAGTGGAGTACTGCACACCCGGAGGGGAAGGCCTGGGGAGGCAGGCCCTTCAGATTTTCCATGGACCTTGGCCTTCTAACACCTCTGTGTTCGGATTGCCTGATACACCCTGAGAAGCCTGGCCTAACATTTCCATCTTACTTTAATGGCTTTCCTCCTTTCATGTAATACAGCCCCACGCTGGTGCCAGCACAAACATCCTCACATCCCCACTGTGTACCAACCCCTTAAATAGGGCTCTTAGGCCAGCTGTGCCAGGGCCAAGAAATACTGACTCCATCCTTCCTCTCTTCCGTATTTCTCAGTGAGAAAGCCGTCGGTTCTTCCAGAGGCATTCACTACGGTAATCCGCTTCCTTCCTGCAGCACTCAGCCAGCTGCCCTTCCCCTGCCCACCTTCATGACAGCCCCACACAGGCGCAGAGGGAAAAACAACGACCCTGCTGCCGTCTGTTCTCCATCCCCAGGAACAAAGACACAACACCAGAAACATCGGCACTAAATCGTTCCTGTCACACAGTGAACTTGTAGAGCCACCAGAAAATCCAAAAGTCACTATGGAGCAAGGTGTAAACCAGTCAGCAACCTAAAACAAGAGCCTTTCCCACACCATGCGGAGGTACCCGCTCTGCCCTGTGACAGGTATGCAGATCCATAGGCTTATGGTTTACAAAAAAGTCAAAGGAGAAAAGCAACAGAACTATAGGAACACTAAAACAGAAGAAGAAGAAAAGGAAGGGAGAGAGAGAGGAAGGGAAGGTCGGTGGGGAAAAAAGAGGAAAGGAATAGTAGAGAAAATTTTTTTGCAGCAAATATGATAAAGATAAGCAAATAAGATAACCAGATAAGCATTACTCAACTAATAGAAACTAGGAATAAACCCAATTCACAGAATAACAAATATAGCTAGTTATCAAATAAAGGAAAATATCTTCACTGGAAGTCAAATGTAAGATTAAAAATCAAATTTTGTTACTTAGCTAATAAAGTAATAAGAAAGAGTTTTATGGGAGGCCCCAAGCCAGTAAAGGCAAAGTAGAACTGACATTCAAACACAGCTGGGAAGACAGGGTGGAAAAGGTGATGAAGGGAATTCCAGGCAGAGAGAACAGCAAGAGTGAGAAAGTCCCAAAAGAACATCAGAGCTGAGAACGATGATGTGATCCCAGCTACTTGGGAGGCTGAGGCAGGAGGAGTCCAAGTCCAAGGCCAGTCTGGGCATCTAAGCAAGACCATGTTGCAAAATAAGATACAAAAAGCTGGGGATGTATGTAGCTCAGTGGCATAGCGCCCCTGGTTTTAGTTCCCAGTACCACAGAAAAACAAAAACAGGAAAATATGGCCAGAAGCATTAGCAATTGGCACAATCTCTGTTGAAAAGCAGCTCAGAAATATATATCAAAGGACCAGGGATTTAGCTTAGCAGGATAAGCACCTGCCTGGCAAGCATGAGGTTGTGAGTTCAATCCCCAATACCAAAAAAAAAAAAAAAGAAAGAAAGAAAAGAAATATATATCAAGTGATCAAGGGCTGTAAATTTCTTCATAACTTTTGACCCAGAAATGTCGCTTCCAGAAGAGGACATAATGTAAAAGACAGAAGCAGCAGCAGCTATATGTACAAATATATTCTGTGTATCACTATTTATAATTTTTTAAATGGAAGCAATCTAAGTCCACCCTCAGAGAATAGTTAAGTAGCATCTACTCAGCTAACATTTCTTGATGACCCTCCATGCCCAGGGTAAATATTAAGGAAATGCATGACAACTGTCCATGAGGCCCACATAAGTCCTTAGGGCTTCTGGATTGGACCTTAAGAAAACCATGGCAGATACCAGAGCCAAGGACTTGCAGTACCAATTC
The DNA here is from genome assembly GCA_004027455.1 of Hydrochoerus hydrochaeris. NCBI lineage: Eukaryota > Metazoa > Chordata > Mammalia > Rodentia > Hydrochaeridae > Hydrochoerus > Hydrochoerus hydrochaeris. Next base: position 982,205 of record PVLA01000016.1, on the reverse strand, counting down.
AGTACCAAGAACTCAGTACACTGCTTCAACCTAAGTATTAAGAGACTTCAAATGAGGCGCACTGAAGCCCTGGAGTGTGAGCAACAGTTGCTGTCAAAGAGCTCCAGGAAATGATGACACCCTGTCTTAGGGGGGACAGTCTGGTGATGACACAGCTTTAACCTTTATTCCTTTATAATAGTCCTTTAGCCTTTTTTCTGTGTCTGACCCAGTAGCCGGCCCTCTAGAGGCCATGGCTGCCCAGGAGGAATCAGAAGAACCGACTATGTAGGAGGAGCAGCTAGCCTGTCTTGGGCCACACTGGTCACCTGAGTCCACCAAAGATACGCAAAGCCCTGTAGGCTGCACGCCTCGCCACTGCCTTTGAGAGCCACAGGCTCTCTCCACAAGAGGACAGACACCTGCTTCCGGAAATGAATCAAGGCAAGGCTGCCCTGCTCAAAGAAAACCACTTTCCATGTCACCTAAAACCTAGGATACCTTTTCAGCAGGAGAGAGCCCTTCACATCATAATGAGAAATAAAGCTTAAAACCAATCCACTCCTGGCACAGACAAAAGTTCTTTATCATCATAATAAATTAACACCTGCTATATGCCAGGTGTTATTCTAAGAGTTTTACACAGAATGATTTGTGTACACAAACCTATGAAGCAAGTACTATTACTTTCAATCCCATTTTACATGTGAGAAAAAGTGAAATATACATTGAGTAATTTTCTGACTAACTGGGCTTTTGACCCAGAAATCCCAATTCTGAGAATACGTTAACCCAAAAGAATGAAAATCTCTTTATACAAATAAATTTACAGTGGCATTATTTAACATGTGAAAAAGTTAGGAACAGCTAAGGAGGGTAGCAAGTAAGAATGGCTAAGTCAATGCTTCCACTTATCTATGGGCTTGTAGCAGGCAACTTGGCTCTAGCACTCTTTAACCACCACACAGGCCCCCTCTCTAGGAAGAGAATAACTTTATCAAAATCATACTGCAGGAAAATGGTTAATGCTGGGTCCTTCCTGCAAGCAGCTTTGGAATGTGGAGAAAACTAATGCCAGAAAGGGGGAGATGGAGTGGCAGCTGAGATCAGGCAACATATTTTGATGAGCTCACTATTTTGAGTATACTGGGTCTGTATACACTCCTCCTTCCAGCATCAAACAATTACATCCTCCTTCTCATCTTCAGAATCAGAAATAAGCAGGTATTAAGCTGGCTACTGACCAAGGTTTTAAAAGAATTAAATGTGCTTTCATACTCACCCAAAGCCTCAGAACCACAAATCTAATCTAAACCAAACCAAAACTTCTTAGTGTTGGTAAAGAAGTAGTAAGTAACACATACTTGTGGCAGTCTCAGTTTTAACAGCTATGATTCCAAGTCTCCAGGAATGATTTGGAAGACCCAGGGTAGGCAGGTTTTGGTGATTTTGCTGGGACACAAATCTGGATCAGACTAACTGAATGGCTGGTCTAAAAAAGAGTCCCTCAATTGCAGTCAGTAAGGCTAAGTGTCCTCCACAAGCTTCTGAGCACAGCCTTGAGCCTCTCTTCTCAAGATCTATAGTGCATTAGGTGGAGGAAGAAAGCTATTTATGCACATGGACTCTCAGAAAGTTCTTGCAAGGCATTATCGCCTTTGCTCTCTTTCACTCTGTGATGAAGAAACCAGGAAATATAACCCAGTATGGCTTGGGATAAGGGACTTGGTCCAGTGATCTGCATTCACAGTATGACCTGAATGACTCAGTGTTTACACCCCTGAAAACCAGAAATTCTACGTTAAGCAAAGAAGTTATTTTTAAAAAGAAGTAGAAAATGGATGAAGAAACAAATATGTACAGTAATACCTCAATTCAAAAAATGCTTCTGTTTGCAAATAATTTAGTTCATGAATAGAAGCATTTGGTAAAATTTTGCTTCTGTTCATGAACTCTGCTTCAGGTGACAGACACAACTGCAGTCATCTTCCCCAAACAAACATGAACAAAGCCATCTTTGCCAGAAGTGTGGAACAAACTAAGCTCATAAACTGAGGTACTACCATATAAGAAATATATTTAACCCCAAAATAAATTCATAAACAAAGAAATCAAAGGATGGAACACCTGAATAAAAACAGGTATAGCTATCTTGTATTCAAACAAAATGAACTTCAAGCCAAAACTGATCAAAAGAGGCAAAGGTCACTGCATATGGGTTAGGAATAAATACAGCAGAAAGAGACAACAATTAAAACATATATGCACCAAGCAATAGCACACCCAAATTCATAAAGCAAGTACTATTAGACATAAAAGATCAGATAAACAGAAACTCAGTTCAAATTGGGGAACCACAATATCCCACTATCACAAATGTACAGATCAATTAGATGAAAAACTTAACAAGGAAATATCAGATTGAAAAAAACCTATAAACAAATGCTCTTAGTAGATATTTACAGTGTTCTATCTGAAACAGAATAAACATTCTTCTCAGCACCACATGCAATTGTTAAATAAAGCTTAAGTAAATCTAAAAGAATTGGAATTATACCATGCATATTATCATATCATAGTACAATGAAACTAGAAATCAATGACAAAAGAAAACACAGGTATTATGCAAATACATGGAAACTAGACTCAAAGAATTGTTAACAGAATAAATCAAGGAAGAAATGAAATAGTTTATAGAGTTAAATGATAATGCCAATACAACATATCACAATTTATGGAACACAACTTAAGCAGTCCTAACAGCTATGAATGTCAACCTCACAAAAACAAACCAAGCCCAAATAAATAACAATGTACCCCAAGGTTCAAGAAAAACAAGCACAATCCAAACCCAAAGCTAGCACAAGGAAGTAACTTATAAAGATCAGAGCAGAAATCAGTGAAATTAAGACCAAAAAATGATTCAAAGTTTTAATTCTTTGAAGGAATAAATAAAACAGAAAAACCCTTAGCTATTCTAGCCCCCAAAGGGACAGAAAAGACCCAAATCAATTAGAAATGAAAAAAGTGAAATTAAACTTAGACACTGTCAAAATAAAAACAATCATTAACAACTACTTCACAAACCTGTACAACAATAAATTGGAGAATTCAGAAGAAAAGAATAGATTCCTAGATACATAACAATTAGCAAAAACAAACCAAGAAGATTTAAAAATACTGAATAATCCTAGGACTGACAATGAAATTGAAGGAGTAATAATAATAATAATAAATTACCTACCAACTAAGAAAAACCTAGGTCCAAATGGACTCACTCCGAATTCTATAAAAACTTCAGGGAATATATAACACCAATACTCCTCAGGCTCTTTAATGAAAGAGAAGGAGTACTCCCAGTGTTATTCCTAGAAGGCATCATTACCATGATTCCAAAACCAGACAGGATCCAAACAAAAGGGAAAACTACAGGCCAATCTCTTTAATGGATATAGATACAAAAATCCTCAACAAGATACTGGCAAACAAATGTAACAAATCATCAAAAAGATCACACATCTTGACCAAGTAGGCTTCATTCCAGAGATGCAAGAATGGTTTGATGTACCAGTAAACCAATAAATGTAATACATCGTATAGACAGAAGCAAGGGCAAAAATCACATGATCATCTCAATAAACAGAAAAAACCTTTGACAAAAACCCAACATTCTTTAATGATTAAAAAGTACTATACAGGGAAAATAGATATAGAAAGACCTTATTTTAATTGGATAAAAGTCACTTATAACAAACCAACAGCCAATATCATATTAAATGGGAAAACGCTAGAAGTATTCCCTCTCAATTCAAGAACATGGCAATGATGCCCATTATCAGTACTCTGGTTCAAAACAGTACTCAAAACATTAGCAAAAGCAACTAGGCAAGAAAAAGAAAAACAAAAGTGCTATGTACAGGAAAGAAAGAAGTCAAACTACTATTACTCACTGATGACATAAATCACTACACTGAAGATTCAAAAAAAAAATCTACCAAAAGACTCCTAGAATGAACCCTCAAATACATCATTGCAGTAGGACACAAAATCAAAATACAAAAATCAATAATGTATCTATCATAGGCCCTTCTATCTAACTTCACAATGAATGGCTATCATCAAGGCTATCATGCAGGCAGAGTCTTGGGGAAAAAGAAACCCTCTCTACTGTTGGTGGGAGTGCAGACTGGTACAATCATTGTGGAAATCAATGTGGAAATTCTAGGATTGGAGGTCCTATTTAATCTAGCTATTTCCCAGGTATTTTCCCAGAAGAACTGAAACCATCATACCACAGCAATACATGTACACTCATGTTTATAGCAGCACAATTAGTAACAGCTAAATCTTGAAAACAACTCAAATGCCCATCAACCAAGGAATGCTTTGAAAAGATGTGGTATTTTTATACAATGGAATACTACTAAGCTATAAGAAAAGATAAACTTTTAGGCTTTTATAGGTAAATGGATGCAACTTGAGACTATAGTCATAAGTGAAATAATTCAGATTCACATGTATAAACATCATATTGTCTCTCCAGTGTAAGAAACTGAAAGAGTAAATAAGATCCAAAATTGTACAATAGATATTGTGGAAGTGAAAGGGGAAGAAACTGCTCAAAAGTACAGAATGACTGGGATGGGGAAAAGGAGAAAAAGAAAGAAGGGAAAAGATCTTTATAAATAAGATAGGTAATTATCTACTAATAGATAATTATCTGCTAATGTCTATTAGTTCATCAATAAGAACATTTTTTTCATGCTTATATCTTGTAGTCTGAACAACTACTTTGAAAATAACAATACACAATATATTAACATTGTTAATCTATTGTTTTGTTTTGAAATTCTGTATCATCATTTTTATTCTTTTTTATTTTAAAATTTTAAAAATCAATAATGTTCCTGTAAGCCAAAAATGAATCCCACTGAGAAAGAAATTTGGGGGAAATACCATTCACAATAACATATAGCAAAATTAAATACCTAAGAACCTAACTAAGAAAGTGAAAGACTTCTACAATGAAAAACACAATACTATGGAAAAGGAAATTGAAGAAAACATCAGAAAATGGGAAATATCTCCCTTTATGGATAGAGAGAACCAATATACTCACGTGGCTAAACTTCCGTAATCAACACAGAGATTTAATGTAATCTCAATCAAAATTCCAACAGCTTTCTCCATAGAACTGGATAAAATAACCCAAAAATTCATATAGAACCAGGGGGGATCCATAATAGGTCAAGCAATCCTGGGCAACAAGAGCAAAGAGGCATCAAAATCCTGGACTTGAAGTTATATTACAGAGCTACAGCAATAAAAACAGCATGGTATTGGCACAAAAACAAACATGAGAGTCAAGCTCAAGTACATTTAACTATTTGATCTTTGACAAAGGAGCCAAAAACACATTGGAGGAAAGATAGCCTCCTTAATAAATGTTTCTGGGAAAACTGACTATCTACATGCAGAAGACTAAATTTAGACTCATATGTCTTACCATGTAGTAAATTAAAATCAAAAGAGATGAAAGAACTAAATATTAAGACAGAAACACTTAAATTGCTGGAAGATAAAATAGGTAAAACTCTTGAAGTTATAGGTGTAGACAAAGACTTTGCAAATAGAAACTTGGTTGTATCGGAATTAAAATGAGATCACACTAAATCAGCAGCCTTCTGCACAGCAGCAGAAATAATCAACAGAGTGAAAACACAACCTATAGAATGGAAAAAATGTGTGCCAGCTATTCCTCATACAGAGGATTAGCATCTAGAATATATAAAGAAGTCAAGAAAATTAGACCACCCAAAATAAAATACCCTATCAACAGAATGGCCAAGTGAAATGAATAGACACTTCACAGAAGAAATACAAATGGCTATTAAGTATGTGAAGAAATGTTCAACATCACCAGCCATGAGAGAAATGCAAATTAAAACAACACTGAAATTTCTCACCCCAGAAAAAAATAGCCATCATCAAGGAATTAAACAGTGTCAAATGCTGGCAAGGCTGCAAGGGTAAAAGGAACACTCCTAAATTGTCAGTAGGAATGCAAACCAGCATAACCACTGTGGAAGACCACACAGAGATTCCTCAAAAACCCAAAACTACAAATTCCATCTGACTCAGCTATTCCCCTTGTAGATATCTTTTCAAAAGAGTTAAAGACTCTATATTACAAGGATACATGCATCTCTATCTACATTTACAGCAGCACAGTTCATAATAGATAAGTCTCAGAAGCAACCAATGCATCCTTCAATAGACGAACGGATAAATAAAATGTGGTATTTACCCACAATGTAGTACTACACTGCCATAAAAAATAAACTTGAGTCTGTAATGTTAAATGAAATATAGCACACATGCAAGCTTAAATATTGCAGGGTTTCTTTCATATGAGAAACCCAAAGAATAAACAAAGAGCAAAGTAAGAGATAGATAACAGGAAGTAGGGAGATAAATCTTTCTCAAATGGGAAGGAGATCAAAAGATAGGAAGATGAAAAAAAAGAATAAAGATGTATCATATACATGTACCAACTTCACACAAGAAGTGTAAACATTATGTATTGCAAACATATACTAATAAAAATGTTTAAAAGCACTGGGCTCCATAGCAATCCACAAAGTAAAGATGGCCAGAAAGAAAAAGCAAAGTGCAAACCAACAACAAAGACTGCTTCCTTGATGCACAGGTAGAAACGTGGACACACGATCTATGGAAGAAGGTTTCTGCAGGATCTCAAAGCCCAGGTGTGGTAACAGACGTGTGTTTATTCCCCAGCTCTAAGTTTCTATTTTCTTGTCTGAAAATGAGAAATAATAAAAGTACCTTTGCTGCTGGATGAAGCTTCATTGAAAAGATGAGGTTTCATTGAAAAAAATGTGTGTCAAGTGTTTCACATGGTGCCTGGAAATTAGGAAGTGCTTAATTAACATTAAGCATTTTTATGACTTTATAATGTTAGAGAACCACAAAAATTAGGCATTCCTGGCCGTCCGTGCCTCTGCTTTCTCCTTCAGCTGATTTTGGTTCAGAGGTTTATTTTCCCTGTCTGTTAAATGCCTCTGCTCTCTACTCCTGTGAAGTCAAAGTGATCTCCAGCATCCATCCTGTAAGCCCACAGCAGTCAGCAGGACCTAGCTCAGGGTACTGTAAGACTTAGTCCTAAGGGCCAGGCAGGGACCGTCTGGACAGGAGTCTTGCTAATGAAAGCCAGGATACAGCAGGAGAGAGAGACAGCTCCTCAAGCCCTGCCGGACTCCCTCCTGTGACAGACCAGACATCTGTTTGTTCCATCTTGCAGATTTGGCAGTGCTGGGCCTGGGAGCTGTTTTTTGTGACAGCCTTAGATGGAATGTTGTTTCCATACTCACAAAGGGTGTCTTTTCAACTCCAAATGTAAACATTCAGCTCCAAGAATGAAAGAAATACTAAGTTGCTTCAGCAAGTAATTCATGTGTTTCTCTAAGAGATTCACTTGTTTGGGGCCACTTGATGGTAAGTTGCCTCTAGATCAATATCCCATATATAGTTTGGAATAACAAAAGACTCTAAAAATCAGACTTAATTATCTAAAAGTAAACAATCTTAACACATATATTTGTGAAAGGGCTTGTGAGCTTAATATGTAAAGAATTCTTGCAACTCAATGTGGGGGTATCCAAATTAAAGAAAAATAGTAAAAGTTTTTAACAGAAGCTGTATTAAAGGAAAATGAATTGCAGCTAAGTACATAAAAAGATATTTAACATGATTAGTAATCTAATCATGTTAAAAACCATAAAATGAGTTAGCAATGTGTATTTATTAGAAGGGCTAAAATTTAAGTTGAAAAACTGCCAATACCAAGTGTTGGTGATGATGCAGAGCAATTAGAACTAATAGGTGTACTTATGAATGTGTACATATTTTCTTAACTGATGATGACCAGAAGCAGCCTCCCCAACCTGCTGAAGGCTCGGGCTTCGCCATGCTGAAGCACCCATGGCTTTGGGTCTACTGGAGACGTTGGCTTCAGAACCAGATGGCCACCTCCACGCCCAGTCCTGGTGAACAGATAACTCTCTGTGCTGTCATCGTGAGTAATATTTTCCAGGTGCTGAATGCTAAATAAATACATTTGTCTTCCTAGAAAGCTCAGGGTTTTTTATTATTATTATTTAATGGGAAACTATAAAACACCAAACGAATTTGCTTCTACTGGATGTATCCCCTTCAACCATCCTTATCCTAGTCTGAGTAACAAGATCCAGATGAACTGTAATGTTAGGCAATTTCTCCCTGGACCCTGATTTCCTATGAGAAAGGAAGGTGAATGACATTTCAAAAGAACTCGTTGTGATTTATGTTTTTGTATTCATGGATATCTTTTGAGAGCCTGGTATTTTCCTCATATGTGGAAGCTCCTTTTGTCTGCCTTTGAACCTATTAGCCAAATAATTTTTGTAGGAAAGCTAAAAAAAAAAAAAAAAAAGAGTCTCCAAGTAGAAATATAGAAGGGTTAGGAAAAGGAATAAATTATTTTGGGGCTTCCAGTGGTAAGAAATAGTCTCTTAAAAATATGTACACATGCATGTTCACATAATATACATGTGTGTGAAGAGACTGTTATAACCATACTGTATTACACAGAACATATAAGTGTTTTTTTTTGTCTAATACTACCGAGCAAACATTTGAGCCAAGACAAATTCATACATGAATCACCATCAGAACACACCCTGGTAGATCCCTGGGCTCTGTGAAACATAAAAAGAAACATGCTTTAAAGAGTTCCCTGCCTTCGTTCCTCACTAAAAATCCCAGATTTTCCACAGGGTAAAAAGTCAAATTGCTTAGCTAGAATAAATCTTTTAGTCTCAACTCACTATTCTCCAGGCACATTGGCCTCTTCAGCCCTTGGAGAAGATCAAGATCCCATGACCCCAGGCCCTTAGCACTTGCTATTCTGTCCCTAAAGCCTTCCTCCTCCTCCTCCCTTCAAGTCTGTGCTTAAATACCACATATTAAGAAAAGACTCTCCCAAGAAAGCAGAGCCTTTGTTATTATTACCTTACAACATTCTTTATTTATTTTTCCTTTAGAGTAGTTACTGCTTGGTAGTTTTTAACTTATATTTACCTCCAGATTGACATCTACTTCCAGATTTCCTCACTGACTATAACAAGCTCATAACTCTGAACCCTTTTGTTCCTTACTATCAAGAGTCCCCAGCACACAGTAGGTGTGTGATAAATATCTGTTGAATGAATTCACAGTCAGTGAATGTAGAAGTTTACTCCCGTGAGTGTTGGTCCTGTTTTCTGCATTTTTAACCCTAGGAGAGTTATAGGACTGTGGCCCAGTCCTTTGTCCTCAACAAGAGTTTCTCTGTCTCCTTCAGAGGAATCACCATTCCTACTGCGTGCCCAAGAAAGACACCCTGTGGGAGCATCATTCTCCATCTTCATCAGGTTAATGGTATTTTTTCTTAATGTTTAAAAAAAAGAGACGATACAGCCCCACTTATCAGAAAGAGGAACAGAAGTCACATACCCAAAATTACAGGAAACGTTCTACTATGGGTTTTGAACAGGACTCCTGGCCGGTGAGCTCGGCCCTGGCTACATTCATTACATCCCCTTGGGGGAAGGAAAAAGTCACTTTGCTTTCAGGACCACAGGGGCAGGAAGTGAGAGACAGGAGAACCCAAGTGGGGAAATAGGCATGGATGTATAGACTTCCGCAGAGAGAGTCAGGGCTGGCACAGAAGCAGCTGCTGGCTTCTGTGATTCCGCCTCCCACAGCAGACTGTGGTGTGGGAGATGCATCTCTCCTGCAGAAGAGTCGCCTGCCCACTCCCCAGACCACCCAGACCACCCCCAAATGACACATATTCCACATCAAACTCTCACACTCCTTACTTTGTAGTAAGACAGCAATACATATCCTGATCAAAATTTTTGAGTAAAGTATTTTCTCCTTCATCAACTCCAAGTCTTAGGGAGAATAAATTCTGCAGGAACCATCACAGGATTCATGAGCAAGCACGATGTCATGCATAAGTGTTGACCCTGGGGTCACTGAGGAGAATATTCTGGAAGAACCGCACAAGAGATGCGGGACAAATGGTACTGAGAGCATTACCTATCCACAAGCAAGTGAATGGCACTAGACTCCCTTCTTTATGCCACACACAAAACTTAACTCGAAGAAATCAGAAACCTAAGTTTAAGAGCTGAAACTATCAACTTCTTAGAAGAAAACACAAGAGTAAACTTTTTGTGATCTGGTATTAGGTAAAACCTTAGATACAATACTGAAAGCATAGGTAATAAATAAATAAGACCTCATTGAAACTAAAAACTTACGTTACAAACTTATCAGTAAAGTAGAGGAAAACCTACATAATGGGAGAAAATATTCACAGACTGTGTCCGTGATAAGGGAAAATATATAAAGAACCCCTTCTGTACATAACTTTAAAACCCCACAAATTTGAAAATAGACAAAAGGTCTACATAGACATTTCTCCAGAGAATATACTTCTAGACATCAATGGCCAGTAATGAAAAGATGTTCAATAACATTAGCCATAAATAAGTGAAAATCAAAGTCACAATGTGTCGCACCTACTGAGGCAGCCACTTTAAAAGAAGAGGAGAAGCAGGGAGGAAGGAGAGGAGGGAAGAAGAGAAGAAAAAGAGGAGGAGGAGGAGGAGGAGGAGGAGGAGAAAGGAACAGATCCAAGAGAGAAACAAGGTATGGAAAGGTGGTCCTGACAGTTAACACCTTCACCCCTCAAGCATTTTCCAATATACATCCAATATACCAGGCTGAGGCTAAGCAGTTTGGGGAGTGGAGTCGGGGAGCACAGGTCCTGTGAAACACCCAGGTTTCCTGCTAGAACTCACAAAACCTGTCCTCAAGCATCAAGGACAACGAAGAGCACTCAAAAATACAGAAACGCAGCCCCCAACTAGCACCAGCCCACCTGAACCAGGCAAGCTCGGCCCAGGGCACCTGCGGGCCAGAGTCAGAGGACAGGACTGCGGAAGTGGAAACTGCACCCCCAGAAAAACCAAGCAGATAAACTATTAGAATTAAGAGGTAGAATTAGCAAGGTCACTAGATACAAAGACAAGGTACAAAATCAATGACATGTTTCTATGTTTCAGTAAGAAAATGTTTTTAAATGAAAAATTTAAAACTATCATTTACAATAGCATCAATAAGTCAAACATCTAGGAATAAATCTAATAAAAGATACACAAGACATCTCTACAGACGACACAATATTATTGAGCAAAGAAAAGACTTAAATAAATGAAGAGCTACATTCCAAATTGGAAGATTAAATATTGTAAAAATACAAGTACCCCAAGTATCAATTTGTAAACTAATCTATAAATTCAAAGACTTTTTGCCCCCTCGTGAAATTGATAGCCTAAATCTAAAACTCACATAGAAATGCAAATGATCAAGAAAAGGATATAAAATCTTAAAGAAGAAAACTGAAGGACTTACATGGCAAGATATCAAAACTGATTAAGAAGCTGTAGTAAAGGTAGTGTGTTATCCACACAAATTAATTGGTGAACACTGGTCAGGAAAAAACCCTTAATAGTTACTTGATTTGATAGCAATGCAATGCAATGGAGGGAAGATGGTCTTTTCAGTATGTAGGGCTAAGTCAACTAGAAATCTATACAGAAGGGAAACACGAAGATTGAACCCTACCTCATGCCTCATACAAAATTCAACTCCAGATGGACTACAACTCTAAATGTGAAACAGTAAACAATAAAACTTTAAGAGGAAAACGTAAGAGATGGTCTTTCATTAAAGTTAATAACTCCCATTATTAATGCATTCAACAAGGGACTTGAATCACAACACACAGAATCTACCATAGGTCAGTGAGAAAGAGATAATCAAATGTAACAGGAAAAGATGGGAATATTTACTACATAAAAAGAATATCCAAACGGTTTCTAAACATGTGAAAGAGCTCTCAGCATCACTGGTCTTCAGGGAAATGCACATAAAATTACACTGAGATAATCACTGAACACCCACTAGAATGAATAAAATTAGAAAGACTGACAGCACCAGCTGTTGGCAGGGGCACGGAACATCTGCAGCTTTCACACACTGCCGGGAGAAATGTAAATTGCCACAAACTTCTGGACAGCTCTTGGGCAGCATCTATGTAAACTGAACACACGCATAAACCGCCCTAGCGAGCCTGCCTCTCGGGACAGATGTGACACGCATGCGTACATAGGCCGCCCAAAAGCCACGTGTAAGAATATTCACAAAAGCGCTGCGTCTGAATCCTCTCCGTTATCACAAGGGACGAACCAGGACACATTCATACAGCAGAACACCACACAGACAGGAAAATGAACTACAGCCATGTGCAATAAATTGTTGCTAATGGAGATTTTACCAGGTTTTTGTATTTATTTTGTGTAAGAACAATGGGAATATAAAGATGATATCGAGTCAGGTGAGCACATGTTCAAATTATACTATGATAAAAATAATTTAAGAAGGCATAAAGAGGAGACCATTAAGGCAGAATCACCTTTTAGCTAACTCTTTTGCTATTTTAGATACTGCTAAGTAAGACTGAGTTTAAAAAAAATCAGGAAATTAAACTTCTCATACCACCACTTCCTTCCCCCAAACTTGTCTTTCTGTTGTTTCTTTTGTTATTGTCTTTCTTTGTTGTCTGTAACAGTTATATACTATTCAATAGCCATAAATGTCATTACTTCCACCCCATCCTGGAGTTCTAGGGATTGAACCAATGTCTTCACACTGATCTACAAGCCCAGGCAGGATTCAAACTTGTGATCCTCCTGTCTCAGCCTCCCAAAGCACCACCACACCCAGCTTTGTTTATTTTTACTTATCTACATTATTTACTTCTCTCACCAGTCACCTTTTCAAGTCCTAAACTTGTCCAAGGGTGAGATCACCATTAGTGTTGGAAATAAAAAGACAAAGTGCTGTGTAAACAAGTACTGTGCTGATCAGCAAACTGTCACACAAAGGGTTTGAGAGAAGGTGCAGGTTAGAGACAGAAGGATTTTTGGGGCGAAAGTAGGCTGGCATCATCTGCGGAGATCTAATTGGCTGGCACTGCAAGGTGCATTTATTTGGAGTGAACCCCTCCAGTCCCATCTAGATATGGGAAAACTGACAACTGAAACATTTGTCTTGTTTGTTTAGCTTATAGTTTTTTTTAAATGCAAATCTATTTGCATCATTTAACAATTGGGAGTCCCACATAAATTTCAGAATTACAGCTTCTGTCAAACAGCAGGAGACCTGACAAGGTAGGACCCCCATTCTCAGCACCAGCCAACATGCCCCTTGCGGGCGGGCGCTGCCCAAGCTTTACCAGCATCGGTATCCCCGGAAGGGCTTGTCACACTGGCTCCCGGCTCACCCCAGGGCTCACTGAGGAACCCTGAACTTCTCCTCAATTCCCAGCGGTCACATTTGAAGACCACTACTTGAGATGAAGCTTTTGCTTGGGGTTTACCTTTGACCCTGTCACTCCCTATTGTCTTCTGTGAATCTTATGTCCATGAGTGGGTGTTTTCAGGGACATTCACCCACACAGTTCCAATGGATCCCTAGAAGAACAGGCTGATTTGGTGTTCTGTCTGTCTTTCTGCGTTTGTTGCCCTTGCTGAGGCCTTGAAAACGGACAATACCCTTAACCTTCCTGCCTGTTTCCTCTCTAAGTGTCTTTTCCTTGCAGTAGAGGATCCTAATGAGAACACTCAGATTGTTGTCACTGACTTCCTTGAAACCTTATCTTCTTGTAGGCAGGATGGGGTAAGCAGGTACCTCTCTGATTACACCAGAATCTTCTGTTTATTTTCTTGGCTTAAAATGTTTTAAAGTTTCTAGTGAGAGTTTGTACCTTGTGTTTGCTTGCTTGCTTGCTACTGGAGAACAAGTGTTGCCTTTGGGCACTTTGCACTCCTTTATGCAATTCAGGAAGTGTTGCCCTGCCCTAATCTTGCACCATCTGCTTGACCTGGCTGAATGGCTCCCTAATCTTGGGTGTCTGTCAGGACAGGATGCCTGTAGGCCAGAGGTTCCTCTTCAGGAGGGTTAGCAGAAATTGCCTAGATTTGAGGTGGTTGCCAGAGTGACCCCTAGACAACCTCTAACTTCATTATTCTTCATCTGCATGCTGAATGATGCTCCTATGACAGTTGACAATTGCCATGATAATGTCTGGAAAAAAACATAAAAGGAATAGAAACAGGTGGTACCCATCTGTTATGGCTTATCAAGACGTCCTCCCCAAAGCCACATGGGGTCATAGGTGGGGAGTTCAAAGGTGGGTGGATTTGGGTGTGTGAGTCTGAGATTAAGGGTGTGGTAAGGGTGGGATTAAGGGTGCCCTAGCCTGGATGTGAGTGACACCAATCAATAAGCTTGCAGCCTAGGTGGAATACAAAGGGACAGAAAGAAGGTGGGGTGCTGCTTGCTGCTTCACTGTCTCCTGCCTATTTGCCACGAACTGTTTCTCCCTCCTCTGCCATGCCACCCTGCCTTAGAGCAAGTCAACTATGGACTAAAACCTCTCCAAACTAGAGCCAAATAAAGTTCCCCCCCCCCCAACTTTGGATGTGGGGTATTTCAGCAATGAGAAAAGTAACTAAGACAGCATCTCCCCAGAAAAGATGAGACTGCCTCTCCCCTTTCTTAACTTATCCCTCTCCCTCATTTCTTTTACCCTGTATATATTACCTCCTAACCCCAAAGAGGTTGAGAAGCTGACATGCAGGTTTTATCTCCTACTTCTTCTGTTCTTGGCAAAGAATAAGTCTCCTTTCTGGTCTGTGGTGCCCATTCTTGTTATTGGTTCCACAATGCTAAGAAGAAAAAGGACCCAGTTTAGGATAACAGCAGGATCTGTGACCCAACTTCCCTGCATGATCTTTATGATAAAGTCCAGCTCTCCCCAACTGAATGGCCCTGTTCTAAGCAGTGAGCCTCTTCCTGAATGTGTCCCACCCCCAGGTAAAAATACCAAGAAAACCATTTATCAGTGAAGCCTGAGTATGTAGATCTTGAAAAGCTTCCTGTGCTGAGAACCACAGCTGTAGCTCAGTGCTTCTGAAATGTCAGTGTCCACATCGGACGCTGGGGTTGGCTACATCCAGGTTCTGAATGAGTAAGGCCATGGTGTGGAGAGACACATTTCTAAGCAGCTCCCAGTGATGGTGCTGCTGGTTCTGAGACCTCAGTGGGCAGGAAGGGTCTGAGTTAACCGGGCTGGTAATCTCGCCCCTGCATCCTTGGAGACTTGTGTTCTCGGACTGAAGCAAGGGCCTCACACCATCC
Source organism: Hydrochoerus hydrochaeris (assembly GCA_004027455.1). Classification (NCBI taxonomy): domain Eukaryota; kingdom Metazoa; phylum Chordata; class Mammalia; order Rodentia; family Hydrochaeridae; genus Hydrochoerus; species Hydrochoerus hydrochaeris. The sequence continues at coordinate 966,851 of PVLA01000016.1, read as the reverse complement.
CCTTGCGGTGGCAGGGTCCTGTCTGATGCAGACACAGCAATGGATTGAGACTGTGCTTTCTGAAAATCGCTTAGACTTGTGTGAAGGGAGTTCAGATCATCACAGAGAAATCACAGAAAAATCACCCACTGGCTTCTGATGGTGACCGGTTCTCATCACAGACGGAAATTCACAGATCCTTAGGGTTCCAGGAAGGACACACAAAGAACAGTGTAGAAGCATTACTTTAAACCCTGCTTCAGAACAGATGTAAGTTGCTTTTACCCAAGTACGTGGCATTGGTCATATTTCTCTTGTGGATAGTCACACAAAAAGAAATGACAAGTTGGCATCAGTGGCCACAATGCGAGGCACGGGAGGGAAGCCAGAAAGGGGGAACAGTGAGCAGCATCCCGTCTTCTGCGAAGCTGATGGGCGCCCAGACCCCTGACTGCACTTTCCCCAGTAACAGGGATCCTCGGGAAACTCCGGGAACCTCTGAACATGGGTACAGTCTGGAACGGGCTCCAAACTGTGATAGCGCAAACCCACCACAAGATGGCAATGTTGGCCCACGGAACCCAGCATCGCATCGGCAAAGGTGCTGTGCGATTTTATTTCATACAGTCCTGCCTTAAGGAGCAGTCTACACTTTAGACCGGTGGAAGGAAAATGACGGAACTGCTAGAAACTGCTTTGGGTCAGACCAGGCGCCTTTGACATTAGGGAAAACTGGCCAGTGTCATAGGGCGTCTAGTGTTGGGGGTCGACTGGGTCACCGGTTTTCTTAGCAGAATGATCATTGGAGGAGTTTGTATGCCTCTGAAGTAATGAGAACAAAACCTTTTTTCCAAATGATCCTCTTGCAAAGTGGAAAAAAAAAAAAGAATCTTCGTTTTTTTCATATTTACTCGTATTCAAAGTTACCAGACCCTGAAGGCTTGTGCAAACTGAGCATGTGTGAAATGCTTTAGATCCATTATTTCACCTAATCAGCACACTACCCCGTGGCCTTCTTATTAGGGCCCATGTTACAGACGAAGAAACTGCGGGCTGTGGAGGTAAAAACAGCTCACTCTAACAAAGAGGCCAAGGTTTAAATACCATTCGGTCTGCACCAAAGCTTGTGAGCTTAACCTCTAGGCTGCAACCTCCCAATCAACACTTACTCTTAAGGGCAAGAGACCATATCTTGGTCTTACTCCAGCAAAGATACCTCCATGATGCAGTGGATCAGGGAAAGAATGAGTTTTTGAGCAACAAGTACTTCCCAGGCTACCTTTATTCCACTCTAGATTTTTATTTTTATCTTTTTGAGACAAGGTCTCTATGCAGTTTGGGCAGGTCTCGAGCTCACTTTGTAGCTCAGGCTGGTCTTGAACTTGCAACGATCCTCCTGCCTCAGCCTCCTGAGTGCTGGGATTACAGGCATGAGCCACCACGTTAGCGTGCTCTTAGCCCCAAACGCAGCCTTCCATCATCACCGAGGCCATCTGCTCCAAACCCTGTCTTCTGCTGCCTTCCCAGGCCTACATCTCCCTAATGCTCCCACAAACAAATTCATTCTTCCTCAAAAAACATGTAAAATGGAAAAGCAGCTGGGGGGATTAATTCTCACTAAAGGGATGGTCACTGCAATGCAGTATCTGAATAAGAGGGGTTGGGAGAAATATTTAGGAGAGATACTTGAGTCTACACACTTGGTTAGACTCCCAAGCTTTGCTTATTCAAGGAGACAGGCCCTGAAAAGGAGACAAAAGGTTTCCATCGGACCGGAGCAGACAGACCCCAGCCTCTCCCCATGAGTCAGCACCATTTGCGGACCAGGGGTAGAGAGAAGAAGGCCACACCAGCAAGCAAGCCCAGTCTGGGAACCAGCACCATGCATGAGCTGCCGCCGGACTGGGACAGACAGAACCCAGCCCCTTCCAGCACAAGGCTGGTAAAAAGAAGTACCACGCCCATCCCCACACACACACTGTAAGCAACAGGCTTATCTGGAGAAACACAGGCTGTGATGATAGCTATCGAGGTGAAGTGCAATTGGATACCTGTGGTGCTTTGGTGTTTCATTACCATTGCTGGTCTAGGGCCAGTGGTCTGACCATAGGTTCAGAGGATAGCGGTACCCAGTGTGGCATCTGGGGGAATCTCCTTCTGAGGGCTACAAACATCATTGATTCCCTATGGTCTTGTTTTGAAGTCCTATATCATTTCCATTGTTTTGTTGGGTTGGGTTTTATTCTCTTTTGTTTTGTTTACATCAAATCTGATGGCAGAAGGCATTATTTCAAAGATAGCAAGATATATTATGGTAGCAATTTTGGATTTACTACAAGCTTGTGTTGAAGTCCTTTATTGCATTCATTGTTTTGTTTTTATTGTTTCTATTCTTTTCTGTTTGATTTTTACTATGTCTGAAGGTACCTGCAGCTATTTTGAAGACATCAAAAGGCATTATGGTAACTAGTACTGATTTTGTAATGATTTGAAATCCTGTATCTTTTACACTGGTTTTATCCTGTTTTATCCTCTTTAAAATTAAAAAAACAATCCTACAGATTTTAAAGATAATCAGCCTGTTAAAAAAAAAAGGACAAAAAGCGAGGGGAAAAGATAGGACAATTTAAAAGAATCGGTAATGGTGAAAATCCACACACACCAGTTCTGAACATTCAGTAATGAATAAAACTAAAAAAGCTTTCTCTTTTCAGGGCTAATTCCATGGTCTAACATGATACCACTCACCATCCCACCCTTTCCTTCCTTTCTTTCTCAACTTGAAAAGGTAGAGTTAAACTTTGGGAAACACTGGAAATTTTAAGAATGGTATGAACTATTCCAAATTGATGATAACCTTAGTTTTCTTTATCTGAAAAGAAAAAAAAATCCAGATAACAAATGTGAAGTGGTTCAATTAGAAAATCTACATGTTTCAACACCAAATAATAAGTGAGTCAGGAAGCAGAGTCAGTAGATGAATTCACTGTGTGGAATGCTGAAGAGAAAAGACTGAAGGGGAAATTTGCAATGGAGAGGTCTGATTGTCACTACCGACCCCATGTCCCAGTTTGAGGGGAGAGAAGATCATCTCTGCCCCTTCTGGAGGATATAATAGGAAGCGGCCGGCAGGTTCCACAAAGAACTCTCAGTCAAATCTTTGCACACCCCTCCCCATCAGATGGGCTTCTACAGCTAGCTTCCAGCCAAGAACAAGGACTGGTGATTTGATGACACCCAGACATCACTTTTGATTTTGCCAGATATGATAATGACATTATAGTTATGTACGAATATGGTAAGCGAATAAGGGAATATAGAACAGAGGAACCAAATGTGACATGATCTTCATAATTGCCTCAATGTTGGTGGTGCTAAGTATACTGAAGTTCATTTTATTACTCTGTGTATGTTTGCTTTTTCCACAGAAAGATGTTTAACAATCAAAAAAGAGATATGCTTACTTCCACAGGATTAAGTGAAGCAACAAAAAGCTCAGCGGGCCAATCCGAGTACCTTTGGCTGGAGAGAACACCCCAAGGCCCACAGCAGAGCGCCTCTGTGTTAGGGCTCGAGGCCCCCTTATCACATTGCACTGCACTTGATTTACTCAGCTCAAAAAGACAGGTGGCGCCATCAGCCCGGTAAGGATCGGAGCCTGTGACTAACCAGTGACTAACCACTTACACTAGAGATCGACCACTTCCTTACGATGTTCAACTACAAGTTTTTGCTGGCTGCAACAGGTTCTATCCACTTTGAGCTTAAGTTAGGGGCCTGTTAAAAGCCAAGAGTTCTTCCAGAACTCCAACACAGAAGTATTTGTTGAGGCAGATGACTCAAAAATGCACGAAAATATGTTCACCCCGATTTGCAGTAAGAGACGGCCAATGAAAGCACACTGAAGGACCACGGGCGTAGCTCAGTGGAGCAGCACTTGCCTAGCATCCACAGGGCCCTGGAATCAGTCTCTAGTGCTACAAAACACACTGAGTTGTGCAGGTCATAGAAAATCAGAACAACTGGAAACACAATTTGTAAGCAATACAGGGAAACGGACCTTCTCAGACTTTATAGAGAGAGCACAAGCTAGGGCAGAACGTGTCAGGGCTCATTCTAGCAGCATCTGATAAAATGGCCAATGCCTAGCCTAGACCCTTTGGCCTGGAAATTTCTCTTTTATTAATTTATGCAGCTTGTACTTGCTGAATGCCATACCACATCTAAAGTTACTCACTGCTGTACTGTTTGCAATAGGTGAATTGAAATCCTAACATAGTAATCAGAAGCAGCTGCTAAAGAAATTACAGCACAGCCACATGCAATGCAAATACTATGCTAAAAAATTAATGAAACTAGTTCTGTAACTATATCAAACTATCTTCAAGACATAGTAAGTGGGGTTTGGGGGAAGCAATATAAAACAACTATGTATGTAGTATACAATCTCAGCAAAGAAGAAAAAGAACAGTTGTGCACAGTATTTCCGAGAGAATGCAACACCTAATAATGCTGGCTGTTTTCAGGTAGCTGGGAGCAGGCAGAATTGTTACTGGGAACCCTCTGAAGCCTTTTCTTTTAGAAACTCTGTTAAAGCATGACTTGTCCCCCCCCCAAAAAAAGATAAAAATAATTTCCTAGTAACAAAAGAAAGAAGTCAGTTTTGTTTTGAATTCATAGCTGGGCAGGACAGAAAGCCAGAGACAGTGACTGCTAGAATGTTGACCACTAAGCAGCAAAAAGACCAAAACTCAGTTAAAGTTCCCTGTAGAGGGAAAATTCAAATTCATTTTGCATCGAATTAAAATCAAGTCACTGAAGCTGGTCAAAGTAATGCCAGCTTCACTTTACAACTGGGCTTATCTCTGAGCTACAATGGCCTCTATAGCCCAAGGAGGGCACTCCAGCAGCCCAGCCTCTTTTAGCCAGCCAAGCTGTTCCCTGAGAGAGGGACATCTACCCCACCCCAACACCCACGTTCTGAAGCAGTGACTTGGGGCTGGGCCTTGCACTAAAGCCCAAAGAACAAATCACAGACAGCCGTGGGGGCACACACCGGTGATGCCAGCTATGAGGGAAACAGAGGCAGTCCGATTGCAATTTCAAGGCCGGCTTGAGCAACTTAGGAAAACCCTATCTCAAAATAAGATTTTAAAAGGGGGTGGGAATGTAGCTCAGTGCTACCTGATTTCAATCCCTGGTAAACCACCACTCCTCCCAAAGGAGAATGATCACTGAAACTATGCAGTGGATCAAGTTTTCTTCTCAAACACATTAGTTCGAGTAAAAACAAAGTGTATTTTTTTAAATCTATAAAACAGTTCTGAGAGGAGGACAGCACAGAAAAGAAAAAGTACTTATTTGAAGGCTATTGTGACTGAGTCAGTACCTGTTCACATTAGGACTTAAAGGTTAGCTCTCAGCATCAGGAAAGCAAAGATGGGACTTGGAAGTGTGCAAAGATCAGAATGTCTACAGCATCTTTTCTATCTGGTGGCTGTTAGTTACTATAAATCAGAAGCCAGTGCATGTCCAAACTGTATCTATAATCACACAGAAGGATGAGACAATGTAGGATTTGGGGCTGAAAAGGGCCCTGGAGGTCATCATATGTTCTTGGGGTGGCTACTCTTACTGTTCACCACATACCTTCTTCTCTCCTTCCCAGGTGACAGAAAACTGGGCTTCCCAGCTCCCTCCCCTTAAGTGAAATCACGTGATTGAATCCAGCCAATGGAATGTGGGTAGAGATGAGACCATGAACAGCCTTCCATTCATTTTCTCTGACCTTGAAAATCATGGTTGATAAGATCAGCCACAAGTGAGAGAGAAGCTGGATTCTTGGGTCACTACCTAGTGAGCTACCAGCCCCATGGCAGCCTTTCTATGATCTTAAAATAAGATTGTTTTTGTGTTAAACCACTGAAACATTGAAATTTGTTACCCAAGCATTGCCCAGACGAGGCTGATATGGCCTCAACCCTTAGTGGCTGTAAAGATGGCAATGGAGCAGAAGCCTAAACATATTTTCATTAAGGTGAGATGTGAAAAAACATCTTTCCTTTTTGATCCATGAGTGTGTGCCACCAGTCAGCCTCCAGCATTCCCAGGCTGTTTATAGTATATGGTAAGTTCCTGGATAGACAAAACATTGGATTCACAGAGGGTGATCAAACAAAATGTTCAGTGGCAAGACAAGTTGGGAAATGTGGACAGTGGCCCTCTCATTTCAAAGTTGAAAATAGAGACACAAACAAAGAAAAAGAAAATAGAAACAAGGAGGGAGGGAAGCCCTGGAGAGAAGCATTCTATCAGGACAAGTGTGGGGGTGAGGAGTGAAAAACCTGGGCATTTTATATCAAACTGGTCAGGTACAACAGTCACTGTGGGAATTCAGCACTGAATCCCCATCATCCCAAGATAAAGATCAGGACACCGAGCACTCTTAACTCTAGCTGTCCCAAATGTAGCCACAGGAACCAGGTATAAATGAGACCACAGCAGGTGTCAACTGATTTGGTCCCATGCAACATTTCTAGGTCTTCTACTTTTCCCAGAAAAGCCAGGAAACTTGAAAAAAATGCAAAGATGAGGTTTCCCTATTGGTAGATGTTGGCAATCATTTGAAAATGAAAGCATAAAGTATGTACTGGCCACACAGAAAACAGCTACAGTTTAGATGGGGCCTGTAGCCCGGCTGAGTGCAGCTAGCGATACAAGACTCAGCAAATCAGAACACAGCTAAGCTGAGCTTCAGATAAGCTGGGAGAGGGAGCCCAGCTTAGAAAAGCACAATCCTCCCTCCTTAGGGAGCCACAACTATCTCACACTGTCCTCCCTCTTCACAGGTAGAGCTAAGGTGGGTATCCTGTTAGCACAGAGCCAAGGTCCTCCCTCCCCCCACTCCCAAGGAGGGCAGAGTTGGAACTACACAACCTAGGGATAGACTTGGTCTTCACTACCTCCTTCCCTCCTCCCTTCCCCCTGCCTTCCAGGGATGGAGTATAATTTCAAGTCACAACTTTATTAAACCCACTAAACAGACAACAGGAAGCCAAGAAAAAACATTTCTTCCCAAGTTTTTCAAGGTCTAAAACCCACTTGGAACAGGTGGATCCTCCACTTATATTTCATAACACTACAACTTTTAAAAAAATTAATGTCTTCTCATTGAGTGCCCTTTCTTCTCATTAATCAAACCAGTTCCTAATCACAAAAGGTAAATAACTGTCCTCTTGCTCCAAGCCCTTAAAAATGATTTACTTAATACTGCTGCTAATCAAGGGTTTTTCCTGACCACCGCTGCGCGCCCACCTCACCCACCCCAGGGACCCATACAGTGATCCTGACGGATTCCCAAGCGCTTTTCCTCGAGGCAGTATCTTACTCACCTGGGTAGGTAATTTAAAGAGGAGCCGCAGACTCTGACTGCTGGAATTTCCTTTCCCTCCCTCTCTGGAGGACTAGGCTGGCTTCCCAGCGCTTCCCTCTGGACAGCGGTGGCCTTCGGTGGTTCCTGCTCCGCTGAGGCTGAGTGGGGGAGGTCAGGGGGCCCGGAATCCTGATAGTTAGTGGGCACCTCGACGTCTTTAGAAACTGGATAAAATGGTCGTCCTGGCTCTCTACTGTCTGCCTAGCGAGTCGAGTAAAAGTTGTGGCTTAAAATCGTTACCTCCTCGCTGGTGGCACTGGAGTTGCATCTGAGCCGCCGCAGCTGTCCTTGGGGCAGGGGGTGACGGCCGCGCCTGCGGTCACAGCTGTCCTGGGGCGGGGTCGTGGGGTGCCAATGAAACGGAACATGGCAAGATACCACTGAAACGGTCTCAGCCTATTAGGACAATTTAGGACCAAGGAGCGGAGAGAAAAATGCAGATTTCATGCATTTACTCCCACTCACCTCCAGGGGGCAGCAGAGCCATGGCAAAAACATGTAAATTCCAGGGGCTGTGGCTTGCACTGCGGTGCTTAACTGACAGCTGAGCCTGGAGTTACTCTATTACCTAAAGCTCTGCAGCCGCGCCCTGTCGCCCGAAGGCTGCCGTCCACACCACACTTCAGGGGCCACTCCGGCGGAGGCCATGCCCAGGCCAAGACGAAAACACGTGATTGGACAAAGGCCCAGAAGTTCCAAAAAGCCCTGTGAACGCTAACGCATAGCCTGGATCCACACCTGAGACGGAAGCCCGCATCGGCCACATCCAGGGGGTTGATTTTAGGCAAAGCGCTGTTTATTTCCTCATCTACCAAAAGGGAATTGGTTCATAGATGCAAGTCATTTAGAACAATGGCTAGTACAGGAAAGGTTCTTTCTAAATGCTTGCTGCTGTGTCACCTAACTCCAAACCATTTTTTGAAAAACAGAATGCTGGATAGACTTGGTTTTTTAGCGAATTAATTCACGTTTAGGTTGGATTTAATGATTAGATCTGTAAAAATAGTATCTAGAAGGGGCCTTGAATTGCTAATTTGAATAAATTGTGTGGAATTGGTAAGATTTCCTCTGTGGGTGTAAACGGTGCTATGCAGCATGTTTCCAATTTTCAAAACTCTAGTGTTCTCAATACTAAATCACACTAGATGTGTTTCCTGAAGATGCAAGATCTGCTGGGACTTAGAGGCTTTGCCATATGAGATAAGCAGTTGGACTGGTCTGCACACCGCCCTTGGAGACAGGAAACCGCATAAATCAGTTTGCTACAAGCACGTTCATTCCCCTATCTGCTTTGTTTTCCATAGGCTGCTATCTAACAGGCAACCCCAAATGGTATCTGCCCTTGGCTGCTGGGAGCCTGAGCTGCCTGTAGAGCTGGGACTATCAGAGGCATCCTGAGGTCAGAATGGAAGCTAATCCTGGGCTGGGTTGTAGTTCACTGGTGGAACCCTAGCCTAGTTTTTCACAGCCTAGGACTGCATCTCTAGCACATCAAAAAGGAAAGAGAAAATGCACACCTAACAGATACAAGTAGTAGGTGCTCAATAAAGATTAGTTCTGTACCTCTCTCTCCAACATTTCCTTGCATTCCTAACATCAACCCCACGGAGGAAAGTTTTTAGAAACTAACTGAACTGAAAACACTTCCTATTTTCTCAAAGGGACAGGCCAAGGGAGATGGGGTAACAATTATTTATCCATGGTTTCCATAACTATTTTAACGCTCAGGTTGTTCCCTTGCTATGCATTCATTGTCCTATTTTCCCCTAGGATCTCTGCTATGCTTTGGTGTACCTCTGTGCAAAGTAGAAAGAGGCTCCTTCCCAAATGGCACCTTCTGTGGTCTGACAAATTTAAAAAGGGGAACCACTGCAGATCTGAGTCCTCATCTGCCCCACTGGCTGGATCCCTTGGTGTAATCTATAGAATCCACAGAATCCACAGCCACTAGAGCAGCCAGTGGTACCCAGCACCCATGAAGGCAGAAGCCAGGGAGGAAGGCTAAGGGCTTCCTGGAGAGACAGCAGCCTCTAGACAAGCAGAGCCCACTGCCATCTCTGTAGCAGCCCTGAGGATCGAAGGAAGCTCGCTTCCCGCACAATCATCACTCACTCATCTGGCTCTGACATGTTAGGCCGGGAAACAGAGACTCCTTAGTCTCCTCCAAAGAATTTTCCACAGATCTTTGGAATCTTTTATCTATATCCTGATGTAAGTGTGAGGTCGTGGTCTAAAACCACCAGGCAGTGACTCAGGCCTTCTGTAGGGATAACCTTTCCAGCAACTGCTGAGTTTACCTTTGGTTAAGTCCAGTGGCTTTGCCTGTGGGATATATGACACTCTTGACATAGGCCAACAACCCCAGCAAACTCTCAGAATCCAATTAGTAAATAAACTCCATTGTAATTTAAGGAAAAACCGCTGCCCTTGCTATTTACCCTTGACACTGAAATAGTAAATGATACTGTGGGAACACTGAACCATATCCCGAGTAGACTATCAGCAAAAGGCAAGATTGCCTCTTCTGAGACTCCTCTGTCCTCTGAGATTGGAATTTGGGGAGGATGCATTTGGAAATGATTTTTTTTCCCAGTAGTGACAACATTCAGTACCACATAAGAAATGAAATTGAAGCATTGATCTTATTCTTCAAATATAGGATAGCTTCAATATTAAAATTAACATATAAATTTAGCATCCATCTTATTTTTGACTCACTTCTGCTGAGTAAATGCACATATAAAGAATGAATCACTGAAACAGTATGCAGTAAAATCAAGTTCGTTTTTCAAATATGTCAGTTCAAATGCAGCCAGGGATTGTTTTCTAGGCACCTAACAAATGTTCCTGAGATTCCCCCCTCCCACCACCTCTGGCCCAATCCACCCTCAGGACAAGCTATGGACCTGGAAGTGGTGTCCTTATAGAGCTCCCTCAATACCTGAGTGCTTCACCTCTCATCTCCTTCTCCAGATCTATTTCTTTTCAGAAATTTAAAATGTCCTTTGACTCTTAGAAGTCTATTGATTGGCAACAGCCTGAAGCATTGGTCCAGAATCACTGCCTTTATTCTCTGGTACCTGCCCCTCCATTTCCCTGGTAGTAATTTAAGCCACAGCCATTTGCCTCAAAGACATCTTGGCTCTCAGTTCGTCTATGAAATTAATTTTCCCCCACCATCAAGAGTGTTGACATTTCTTAAAACCCAAAGCCACAAGGCAAAACTTCTTTCCATAGTCACTAGTTAATAGAGCATAACGCTAGAAGGATCCATTGCACCAAAAAGCCTAACTCTCTCCTTAGGGAAAGAGTAGTACATTTATGCAGCTGTCTGGTCCTTTCCAACAAGAAGTTTCTAGAAACCAGCATTTCTGACCCTGAACATGTATTCAATCTAACAGTAGATACTAATGCCAAAGCTGTTTGAAGTGGGTCTAGACTATGTGCTAAAACTGCTTACAATATGGAAATACCTTGCCAAAGAAAAGAAAGAGGGCACGGGGCATGATTTAGAAATCTTAGCATGAGACTTTATATCCCTCAGTTCTTTTAGCTGGTATAGAACTGAGAAGAAAACCAAGGACATATTGAGGAAAGAAATCATCCTCTAATCTAAGTGAGTCTACAAGTTACCTCAAACGATGATAAAAAAATATATACACTGCATAGGCTACCAGGAATTTGAACTCAACAAGGGGAGCCCAGGAATCCACACTACAAATTTAGCATCTGGATGCCTGAACCAGGCTGAGACAGAATGATCTAGTATCCCATTGGCCCACCTGAAACTCACAGCACCACAGGTGAAAAAAAGCATTTACACAAAGACCAGGAGCTGGAGGAGCCTCAGCAGCAGGGAAGACACACACTGTACCTTAATGTGAATTAGCTTTCCCTCAGAGAGGACTGACTCACAGGTTAAACATCACCTGATGAGAACTGGAAGTGTACAGCCAAGCACACAGATGCTGAGGGTGTCTGACGGAACTGAACGCGAAGTTGGGTGACCTTGTTCAATGTAGGTGCAGATACTCAGTTTCATACAAAAGAGTAACCGAGTACCCATGGGCAGATGAGAATTCTTGTTCTCTTGAAATATACATGCTGGACAAGGCTGGTCTTGGAGAGCTGAGTTAGAATTAAGAGACTTTGTCACTTTCTAAGAGTGTCTCAGCTACTAGGATTGCAAAGGAGCAAAACTGGAGGCAGGACATGGGATTTCAACAGACACATTTCTCGCTTCTGACCCCTGAACTCTCTTAGTCCGCCAAAGCAACATTTCTGTTTTCAGATTATATTGAGGACCAAACATACTGCAGTAGCCCGTGAATTAACTGGTTTACTGATAATCCCAGGTTTTTTTGTCGGTTGTTTTGTTTTGTTTTGTTTTGTTTTTTGCTGCCATAAAAAGAAGGCAATGCCAGTAATAATCTGAAGGTGAAATTCAGGTATAAGAACACTCATCAGCTGAGCTGTGTCATTCACCCTGGAGAAGTAGTATCTAGCAGCAGACTTCATAGCAGTTTAGGTTACATAATACTGTATCATTGTTTGTTAAATAAATATAAGCTTTGGAGATGAAAATGCCTTTCAACATACATTTGTCTAGGTAGACCTACACAGTAGCACATGACAGCCAAATAAAATGTCCTGAATGTGTGTCTTTAAACCAGGGGCAAATTATTCTCTCCTTTCTTTCTCATGTAAACATTAAAGTCTGCATATAATGTCAACATCACACTGTATTTACTTTTAAACATTCTTGGAATAGAAGTATGTCAATAAAATACATATGAGTCTAACTAATATAAAGAATTTCCCTCCTCAGAAGTTTCTCATTCCAGAAATGCCCATGTAAGCAAACAAAAAGGTTGATTTGTTTTGTTTAAGACCCTCTTTGTCCTGGGACCCACTGTGGGCTGGAAGCATCTCAGGCCGAGTGCACTTAAGAGTCCTTCAAGACCCATTCTTACGCTGGGAGTTCTCGCTGCATCCTTGTCCCCAGGGGCTTTTGTTTTCTTATTTACTTTTCCTTTCCCGTTCATAACTGATTGTCTGACCTAAGCAATCATGGCATCTTTCAAGCACTTTGGAGGATTGGAAACAGCAAATCAGAGAAGGGGCTGGTGTGGGCATCACTGAGTACTACTGCTTGGAAATTCTAACGAGCCAAACAAGAAGACTGCCACATTCAGCACCTTTAAGTGATTTTCACAAAAAAAGGGGAAAGCCCTCAATATTCTACCTGAAACTAGAATGGCATCATCTCCAAGAGAGAAAGAGAAAGTTCCCGTCTATACTACCCTGGAGGCAAAGCTGCTGAAAGCAACAGCTTTCAGGTATGGAGTACTTTCCACGTCAGGTTCTATGCTGAGCATATCACTTCCTTCCCACATTTGACTATACACTGCTGGCGGTTTTTCATTATTACTTTATAATGGAATTCTCCATTGTAATCTCTACTTTTCTTGGACTCATTGATAACTTGAGCAACAATGCAGATAGCATACTTTAATCCCTAGCAAGCGTATCTGTTGAAAAAACGAATGGATGAATGAGGGAAATTAACTCCGTTCTTGAAAAGTTTTCAGTTTTCTTACTGTAGCCCTAAAACTCTGCCATTCATATTTCTTAAGAAATATCTAATTTATCTATTAGTAAGTAGTTTTTATATCATGTTTCTATTTTTAGTCTCTTTCTACAAGCAGAAATGACATAAACCAAGATCATCTCCTTAGTTTATTTTTTCTAGAGTCCTTAGCATGCTACATTAACCTGACAAGCTTAATCTTGTGTTCATTTCACAATACATTTCATGCAGTTCACAGCTGTGATTGGTTTTACATTGACATTACACATGTTTCAATTCAGCCATGAGAAAAGGATAATTCTTAATGGAGTTTGTCTCTGAAAAACTGTCCAAGCCTGAGCAGTTCACTCTATTCTGAAGTTCTGAAGTGCAGGCTCTCTTTAAAATGCAAGATTTTTTTTTTAGCATAAGAATATAATGTCCCTGTTTATAGTCCATTTGCCACCAAACCACTTCCGTTAGGTTTCACATATCCTGAGGAATCCCCTTTTACAAAATTGCATTCAAGTACACTATTTTACTGAACATTCCAGGTTGTGTTTAGGAGCAAGGCTGACCTTCAGCTTTACAACCCCAAATAAATCGCCCATGGACCAGCCTTCCCAAGACTATTCTTAGCATCAGACTCTTTTACAATAAACATTCAGCACTAAAGCCACAGAGCAGAACTATTTGGCATTTTCCAGTGAAGTGCAAGGAATTAAATAAGTTATGTTTTTATTGCTAACGTATAGAATATCAAGCACAGTCACAGAAGGAAAGGGATACACTAGATGGGGCCTCTCCTGGGGTGTCCCAGGATTCAAATGCACAGAAAGTGTCACCTGGTCATCTCCCATCCGGTTCCACTTTAAGACGATGTGTTGAGTATTCTAGAGTCTGAAGAGTCAGACCTCTCGTCATAGTCATCCTCCGTGTAAATGGACTGCTTTGTCACAATTGGACACCCATCCTCAGGGATGGAGATCCGAGGGTCCTCTGTGGCTCGGGTAGGGAGGACAGGTGAGCTTCTGAAGACACTGGTAGAGTTACTGGGGAAGGGACTGACATACTGGGACCTCAGCTGGTACTGCTGCTGCAGGGTCATGGTGTTCCACAGTGTGACATCATTGGGTAAAAAGGGGCTGGATTGGTTTCTCGCCAAAGTATTCCTCAGCATCAGTGGATACCGGGGTGGCTGGGGGAAAGGGTGCTGCAGAGGCACGGCCAAGGGATTGGGGACAACATTACTTGAGTCTGCAGAAAACCTCAACGTGTCTGGGACTCGAAAGGCCGAGCCTACAGACCACTTGGACGAGGAGATGGGGTAGGAGCTCAAGGTGTGTTCGAAGATGTGCCCATTGGAGGGCAACATGAGGCTCTCGGCTTCTGCAGAAGTTCGCTCGGCTGTACCCACTGAGGACCGGCTGGACAGAAGGACCTCCACAGCGCTCACCAGGTCCCCACCACAGCCCTTCAGGATGAGCTCAAGCACCGTGGGCTTCTGGTTGGGGAAGATTTTTTTTAACACTTCGAGGGGTGGTCTATTGGCTTTCAAGCTGAAGGGCAGAGAGACAGTTCCAGACGGGCCCTCAATCAGGAGATGATTCTGTTCTGCATGGTACTTGGGACTCTCTGGGCGGCTCTCAGGATTGCCTCCATTTTTCTGGGCAACATACCCCGATTCATCCACGGACACTATTTCAGGGCTTTCGGGAGTGAAGCAACTCTTACTTTTGGCCACATCTGGGGAGCTTCTCTGGTCAGCATCTTTGTCACTGAAGGCTTCTGTGTTGTCTGCTGAGCTTCCATCCCCAAGTCGTTCTTCAGTTAAATCTGAAAATGAGAGAACAGCTGGGTTAATCTTTTCTTAGGGTACATAAAGAAGAACAGGTGTGCTCAGAAGAAAACTGTACACAAGCTTCCTGGAAGACAAAATATAACTCGATGTGTTATCACATACTGCCAGCCTGGAAAACAAAAATCCAAACTACGCCATTGGTAAAAAAAAAAAAAAAGTCCTGTATATTAAGGCTTTAGACATAAGATCGGTTTCTCAGAATGCAATGAGCAAGGATGTTTCCCGTAAGCACACAATGGCTACAACTATATACCCACAGAAGACCTGGCTTTGACAGCAGTGACAATCACCCTGCAACACCTCTGCAAGGCTCCCCAGAAAAGTACAGCCTAAGGAAAATGGGAGGACAAGCTCTGGCTTGTCTAGCAGCTTCTCTTCTGCAGATGAAGTGTCCTCTTGCAGATGGAAAACGTCATCAGCTGATACACAACCCACATATCCACGGGAAACTTTAGTACTTGAAATATGCTTTTCCCATAGGCTAATTTTGTGCTGTGTGTCTCATGAACCAGACAGTATGTTTTACCAGGTTGATATGGACAATAACTAGTTAATATAATTGCCAGAGTAAAAGCCAGTTGAAATCTTTCATAAAAAGTCACTTGAGGTCTGGAAAACTCTGTTTCCTGTGACTTGCACTAAAAAGCAAACAAAATCAGCTGTGAGCTATGGGTGGCAGCACAATGTGTTGCTGAGAAGAGAGGAAATAGGTGGAAAAGGTTTATAAAACTACCCGGAAAGTAATGAGATGAGGCATCCACTGCTCAGGACCATGAATGGCAAGACACAGACATGCTTGCATGCAACTGTTAGTAAAGTTCATGGAAAGGCTTTAAAGATTGCCTTTTTGAATTATATTAAAAGAAGAAAAAGCTTCCCAAATAAAGCTGAGACTTGCCATGAAACAAACTAGTTTTAAATTTCACATCTTGACAAAAAAACAGTACCACTGAAAAGACTAGTATCACAAAGCTAAGCAGGCAGAAAGGAGTGGATGGGAGTGGTTTGTTTTGAGGTAGTAAATTCTAACAGATCTCTATAATGGGATATATTGTTTACTAGCAAGTTACATGCAAAAAGACTTTTATCTTTCCCTTAAAAAAAAAAGTACTAGTTATGACATCTCAATTCAGGCATTCTTAATGACCCAGTGGGCTGTCAGGTTGTGAACAATCAGTTTGCCTGTGTTCTCTGCTGCCCTACTTGAATACTGCAATTGTGATTCTCTTTGAACACCTGATTATGCAGAGAGAGCCAGCCAGCAACATTTCATCAGAGCAAGGTTAGAAACCATCTCCTCATGTTTGTTGTTGTTTACTTTAAAAGCCTTAAACAAAGGCCCATTTAAGAACATTCTTGTAGCTGAAAGAAAAACATATGAATATGTATTTGTATATGTATATAACAATAATAGTTAACATAGTTATACTACTGATTTCTCTGAGTTCACTGGAAAGAATGATTTGTGCTGCTGCCGTTTTGACAATTGAATGCAGATGTCTTGTTCTCTGGGTGAATGATTTGGGGATGACAATGTGCAATGTATGTACCACTGTTGCCTCCCGATTGATATGCTTTGAAATTTTGTTGTAGTTTTTTTGCTTATTTTTAATTTTTTATCCTTGAAATAAAAAGGATTTGGGAAGAAAACATTCTTCTAACATGACATATATCTTAGGTACAAGGAAAAGCAAGATTTTTGTTCCTCACAAAGCAATAAGCATGAGCCCAGCATAAGGAAATATGTTATAAGATATTCTACAATTACATCACTGTAACTTTCCATCATACGTCTGACACAAATTGATACTTATTCCAAATTTGCCCTTCAATTAATCTGCTGCTCTTTTCAATACAAAATGTAAGGTTTCCAAAATATAAGGTTTCCATGAGGTTCTTTGCAGTTCACATATATAAAGCTATCTTAGCTTTTCATAACAACTCTGGAATAAAGGCCTATTTCTGTAAGAGAAACTCAACACATCTTCCCTAACAGCTTCCTAGGATAGGAGACCCAGCTTTTGCCTCTCACTTACTGTAGCATGTGAACTCCTAGTCCTTAATCAAAAAGACAAAAGCAACAACAAAAACTTCTATAGGTTCAGATTTAATCAGACAGACCTATTTAAATTTTCCTCACCTGTGGCCCCGTACATACATCATGGTTGTTACTCATATTATTACACAACTGAAGATGAGCAGACAATGAGAAATGAAATAAGCATACAAATGGATTTTGGCCCCCATTTAATGGAGCTTGGGAAAACAGCCCTAATATTCTCTCCATGTAAATAAAGACATAACATAATGTTCAAAATACTACATACCTCAAAATACTTTTCATATTTAACTTTAGCTTATTTTGTCATTATCACCATGAAGTCACTGAGAGAAACAGAATAAAGAGTGGAAAATATCAGGAAGAATAAGCCCCTCTCCTAATATGTATTAACTTGTTGGCGAAATAAGATTCATGTGCAAGGGAAAAAGCAAACTCAGCCAGGTAGGATTTGCTAAGCATCATATAAGACATACGCTGTACACCAATATTTTAGCAGCATTATTCAAAATAGCTATAGTGTGAAAACAATCCAAATGACCATCAACAGATGGATACATAAATAAAATATGGTATATGCACATAATGGAAGGTCATTCGGCTTCAAAAATAAAAGCCTCAAAATGAAATTTTGACACATGTGACAGTGTGGATAAGCCTTGAAAACATGCGAACAGCAGTAAGCTGGGTATAAAAAAGACAAATAGTATGATTCCACTTATAAAGCTACAAAAAACAGACAAATTCATAGAGGAGAACTGTAGTCAGGCGGAGATGGGGTGTGACTGTTTAACATACATGGAGTTTCAGCTTAAGATGATGAATAATTATTGGAGGTGGGCAGTGTGATGGTTGCATGACACTGTGAAGGTACTTACTGCTTAATTCTCAGTGCTAAAATGATGAGTTTTTATCTACAATCCAAAAAATAATATAAGTGTCACACAAATATACAAAACAATCAGATTTTTTAAGCAAGAGAAATGATTGATACTTCATAGAAATTAAAAGTATATCACCTTGGCTAGAAAGCTCAAAACTCAGCTATTATCAAACTAAATATGTGAACCTAAAAATAACCTTGGGGGCAACTTTTCCCTCCTAGCCCCTACCCCTTGACCTGCTGCTCTGACCCTGCAAAGAAAAGAAAAGAAAGAGACAGACAGACAGAGACAGAGACAGAAAGAGAGAGAGAGAGAGAAAGAGAGAGAGAGAGAGAGAAAGCAAGCAAGCTTGGTGTTATAAGAAGGTAAATTTTCAAACACTGGAAACACTTTGGGAAATATATTGAGGTCTATCAACCAAATTCAGAATTTGAAGGCTGTCAGTTTCAAAATGGAGCCAAGCAGGACTGGCCTCAGATCTTGCATCACAGCCTTCAGAAGAAAATGGCCCAGACAGCAAGTTGGCAAGGAGAATTAGGAAGTGATGCCCTCACTAATCTATTTACATTATAAGGATCTATTTTTCTCAAAGTGGCAACAGAGATACTGTCCCAACCAACTGGATACAGGAAGACAGGATTATAGGTCAGACCACAAAATTCCATTTTTGTACCTATTTTCTCCTAAGTTCTGTAGAATAGACCTCAGTGGGCTCTTAAGTGGATGCCAGCTTACTCAGCAACTCTGAGGTCCCAGGGACAAATGTCATTTTCCCCTGCTACAGGGACATGCCAGCGTTTCTGGTCATTCCCTGAGAGTGCTGAGGGATTGTGCTGAAATGCCTGGACTCTCCATGGTTTTTTGGGCTGGTGGCTTCACAATCTAGGTGTTCATGATAAAGCTCAAAAATGAGAAAAGCTAAGAGAATGCCAGGAATCAAATTCACGAATTTAAGGCATTCCAAACAACCGAGCTCAGAATTCTCTTTCTGCCGCCTTTAAAGGGAAGAGAGAAGATGAGGGAGGTGGTGAGGAACAGGGTCCATGCACCTGCACAGCACAAAGTCCTGCTAAGAGGTGCAGAGTGAGCAAAATCCCCACCAACATCCAAGGCTGCTGGGGTTCAAAATGGAGCACAGGAAGACTGGCCTCTGAAGGGCACCAAGACTCCTCAACCAACAGTGACTTTAGAAGGACACAGCATACAGTCCCTGCAATTCTGTGACACTATGGTATTCAGTATTGGTTATATTATTGTACAGAAGCCAAATGTATTGTAAATTATTCTATTATAAATATAGACTTTCACAAATAATTACAGAGGGTGAGTTTTGAGCTCAGTGATAAAGTGTAACTTAATAACAGGTGTTTCTTTACATCTCCAGGTTTTTCCTAAATGAACTTTACAAATCATTCAAGGTTTAAAACACAAAGGCCTTTCTAGATATAGAAATGTGAAACTGCCAACTAACAAAACGAAACAGGAAATACTCCTGAAACACTTTATCCTCTTTCTTCTTGAAACTGAGACCCTAATTCCTAGAACATAAGGAGTAATAGTATATTTCAACTGATAATTTTTAAGCCTAGTATATGAGTACACAAAGTCAAAACCACTAGAAAAAAAGAGGAAAGGAATCGATTTTATCTGATATTATAATCCAGTAACTGAAACTGACAGAATGTGCTATTTCTAATTCAATACATCTAAATGTTTTAAATCTTATTCATACTTCAACTTCATGTTTTATAATACAGAAATCCTTATAGCTACTTCTGAAATAAACCTTTCAGTAGTGTAGAGGTGTTAAAAGAGGCAGATATTCAATTAAATAGAAAAAATTTTCTATCAATAATAATACTACCAACTTCAAAATAATATACCATAAGAGAATTATAAGACTAATTTTTTGCTTTTTCATTGTAAAACTTTTTAACTAAGAAGAGAAAATTAACACTTGTTTAAAAAAGTGACTTCCTATCCAAAATTACAACTTTCATTGGATTTTTTCATATGAAAATGCAGTTGAGGGGAAAAAAAACATGTATTCATTTCAAAAATTTTGAGAAAGTCTACCACGAATGTTGCTAAAAACAAAAATAACGAATATTTCCCACTTAAATGATGATGTGGGTTTTATATATTGTATCCAATTATATCTACAAAAACAAAATACATGTGATATGCAGAATGAAAAAACAAAACATCGGAATACAGAGGAATTTCTTAGCTCAGGTATCACTGGATTTGCTTCCCTCTTTTGAAATCATGTCATGCATTTTGAAACATTAATTTTCTAAGCATACCCATTTTATAGCAATGGCAGGGCCAGCTGAAGCAGGATGGGTCATACTGCTCAGTCAGAATCCAGAGCTGTAGTCTCTCTGTTGTCATTTTTAACACTCTGTTGTTACCTTTAGCTCACAGTAGAAGTGGTACAGAAAGGGCCAGATTTAACAAAGTATAGTTACAATTCTGTGAACTTTATCTTGCAAAAATTTAATTTTGATCTTTTTCTTGACTCAGAAGGGAGCACTTATCAAGATATAGAGAAGAAATTCCCTACAAATTTACCCGCTTATTTGGTATTTATAAAAGCACATCTAGCTACTCATTTACCATCTATTTTAACAAATACTCTTAAATCCCTGACTATGTATGCAGGTAATGTAAAGACTATTTGCACATGATCAAAGCATTTCCTCTTGGCCAATGACAGGCTGACAGTTACTAACTAATCTTTTGCAAAATTCTAAGTTATCTGCTCAGTTGGTCTTATTTTACAATGAAACACAACAAATAACTCAAAGGTCAGCAGCTAAGCAGACGACTTCTCTGGGGAGAGAGTATTGTTATGAACATTCACACAAAAACATTAAAGGAGGGCCAGGGATTTAACTCAGTGGCATAAGGGCCTGCCTGGCAAGCATGAGATCATGAGTTCAATCCCCCACCCCATACCAAAAAAAAAAAAAAACCCAACCATTAAGGGTGGTACAGATACACATACTGAACTAAACCAAGTAATAACAGTGGCAAGAAGTAGAACACGTCACAGCTTTGTAAATTTATGCCTGCCTAGTAACCATAATTAAGAGATTAGAGACTACGGACAACTGAAGTTGTGTTGTTTTTCATAATAAATTACTGTTAATTTGGAATTTATGTGTGCCTTTTAAAATAAAATAAAATGGAAAACAAACTACCTACTCAGGTAGGTCCTTTCTGAGAAGGCAAAGGGTGACTCAGTGTTGTAGGACAGTGGGTCAGAACACGATACAATCCCAAGGCAGTGGACCTGTGACACCAGAGGCCACTACACATCACAGCCACATAGGAATAGCCAGGATACTCCAAGGACATAGTGGCTAATGGCTAAGGAGGTTGCAACAGGTTAAAAGGTGAAAGAAATGAGGAAACCATGAGCAGGAGAGAGGAGGCAGGCAGGCAAGCAAATGGATTTCACTGGGCTCGGTCTTCCTCCCTGTCAGGAAGAAGTGCAACATTTCCAAAAAGGGCTCCAAGTCCTCCAGGGACTCTGATTTATGAAGATTTACTCTCTTTCCCTCTGTAAAGCTGTTAGCAGAAAGTGCTGACTGGCTGCAGCAAAGAATTTCTCATCAATGCTCTTTGATTGTATTTTGCAAACAAAATGCCTGTTGCTTGGTAACATTTCACTTGAGCCTGACCTTCTCTGAAAGTTATTGCTATCAGATTCGATTTACACTGTCCTCCTGTGATTACTGTAATCTTTTAAACCCAGGAGTTCATCCATCAGGGAAAAGAAAAGTTGGTTGTGTAAGTGGAGAGCTCGGCTGTCCACCAGATTTATAACCAGAGGGCGTGTGCTGAGGGGTGATTCTCCCCCAGGCAGTGGACTCTGGTTTCTAGATGTGCAGTGCTCTGGTGTTTCTACCTCCCATTGCCTTCAGCTCCACAAGATGGTCACCAGCCTCCCCAGTGTCCCTCCTGTAGGAACCGACCATGCAGAAAGACTAGTGACCAGGAAAGGATACCCAGGGTGGCCAGACAAAACAACAGGACGCTAGCTAAACTTGAACTTCAGATAAATAATGAAGGATTTTTACTGTGAGTATGCTCCATGCAATATTCATCATTTGAGTTTTTGGTCTGTTTGCAGGGTCTTTACTAAGTTTGACAATTTACCTCTTCCAAGCTGCTAGCTTTGAAAAGACTGGAAAGGAAAGCTTAGGCGGAAGCCAAAGAGAACAAGGTCAATTTTGAAATTAGGAGTCACTCTTTTGGTTTTTTTTTGGGGGGGGGTTGGTTTTTTGGTGTGTGGGGATGATGTTACTGGGAATCGAACTCAGGACCTTGCAGTTGCCAGGCAGGCACTTGCGCCGAGGAACAGGAGCCAACAGGCAGGCAGGCAGCACTGGCCCCAGGCCCTCCTTTTGGCCTCAGGTCAGGCCCCAGCCCCTCTGGCCTCTCACCTCTTACTAGCTGTAGCAGTTGTCCAGGCAGAAGAGAGCTGGCTGTTCACTACACCTTATCCTACCTCACCCCACAGCCCAGTAAAGAGGCAGTTGCCTCCCTGGCATCTACAGGCAAAGCCAGAGCTCCTACTCCCAAGCAGGCTCCAGTTACACTTTGAAAGAGACAATAGTATCGGCCATTTATTCCTTTTTATCTGGTTGGTTATTCTTTTTTAAGCCCACCCCTCAAATGAAGTGGTCTTAAACCAGAGTTTTTGCATTCATGGTACATTTCTTAGATGGCTTTTCTTTCTTTCCTGCTTCTTCCTTCCTCCCAGCCTATAGTCACAGAGGGTTTCCCTTCCTGGCCTGGACAAGTATTCCTGTAATATTTCTCATACTTGAAGGTGCTTCTCTTTCAAAAAATAAAGTAAAATTAAAAATAAGGAAGAAACTGAGGAAACCCAATAAAGCTGGAGCTATAAAATCCCAGAGCAAGCATAAAGATTCTGGGAGGTGAGAGGCCAGAGATAAAATAAAATAAGGCAGATTTTCAAAACTTCCTAACTGCTTTGACTCTAGTTACCTTCTGGCTCTTTTCAGAAGAAATAAACCTAAGAGAGAGATGCTACCTTCCTATTTAATCCTGCTCTTCTATTCCTAACCAAATATGTTTTCAATTTCATTTTCCCTCAAGAACATTCAAAAGAATTTGTGTTCATACTTATTTTGATAGCAGAACTAGACCTAGGAGGGATCTACAGCCACTGATCTAGTCCCTCCAAGTGCCTGGAACCCAGCACACTCTCCCAGAGGAAAGTTGGAGCAGGGCAGAGAGCACATGCAGGAATGTAACTGCAGTTTCTCACCTTGGCGGTGACCCTTAGTCTCCCTCCACTCTGGAGCCCACAGTTCTGAAAGGCTGGCTTGGCGGGGTGAGACTGCTGATTCAGACACACTAACCGCTGAAAGATGTCCAGCTTCCTGTGATAGTTTCTTGGGGGAGGGGCATGAGGACATATAAAAGGGAATTTAGAACAAATGGATTCCGTAGTATGGATTAGGAAGTTTAAGTCAGAATCTGTTTTCAGTCAAAATCTAATTAATTCTAGTCCAGCCATAGATGGCAGGAGGAATCTATATCCAAAAAGAATAGAGTCATCACAGGAATGGGGAAATTCTCCCAAAAGCCACAATACGTTTTACACTATTAGATAAAATCATCCCCATTCCTGTAAAGAATACCAAGCAGAATTTGGAAAAGATTTCTTTTGCTGTCAAAACTTTGTTGTGGTATTAACGTGAACCTAGAGGCATTTCTCCAACGAGCCAAACAAAGATTCTCTTCCCTAAGGCATATGCTTTTTTCAAAGATTTCTGCAGAGGAAAAAGACTCCATGTGCTGGTACACCTGCATTTGTATCCAAGAAAAACTATCTCCTCATAACTAGGTACTAAAGAGACCCCTGGGCCTGCAAAAAGACAGCCACATTTAAAAATCAAAGTTCACACAGAAGGAGTTCTACGAGAACTGCCAGCAGATACTTAAGAGTTCCTGATAGTCTGAGTATTACACATGTAGACCTACTATCCAAATGGAGTTTGGCTTACTCTTTATATTGAGTGAGCTATTTCTTCAAGAGTATCACATATGCTTCTAAATATGCATGGTATGTTACAAAACATTATTAAAACAGTGCCAAAAGAGGTCTAACACACAGCAAATTTCAACCGAAGGTTTTCTCTAATTTAAACTCTAAGTGGACTTTTTCTTTACACACACTAGGTACAATAGGTCCACTTGCATGCTTGTATCCCTAGTGGGAAATAAAACCTGTGTTCTTCTTGTCCAAGCCTCATCTGATAGGTGATTGGCTTTTTCTTAAAGCATGGAATTATATGGCTAAATAAATTGAATATGTAAAAAAGGGTGTGTAAATGGATCTCTACAGTGTGACTGGCCGGAAACTAAGCTCTTGGTCCCTGATAACTCAGTCTTCTAACCTCATTGCTCTGACCTTTGCTTGCAAATCCCTTGTTTTCAATTTTGAGAGCTAATGTGATCTCTGAATACTTGGGGAGAGGAAGAAAGCACCAGGTCAGAGTTGCCCAGTTGAAATCTTTGCCCTTTTTGACTGCCCCAAAGCTTGTGTCCTACAGTCCTGCTGCCTTCCTGACCTCCTCACTCCTCCCCTTCCAGAGTAGCTGTGGGTTTTGTGACTATTTATAAACCATTAATTTTGTCTATCTCAAAAATCAGAAGAGCACAGGAGAAAAGGCATTGCTTCTTAAACAAGAACCACAAAACACAATGCCTCATCACAGTGAAGCTGCTGGGACAGGTGGCCAGTGAAAAATGCTATCTCTAACTCAAGACTCCTGCTCCAGTCCTGGGAGAAACAGCCAAGAAACCAGAAACAGAAAAATTAAGATATTATCACGGAATCGCTTCTAGAGTTGATCTGTAGTTATTTATTTTCATCTAGGGAGGACGAGACAAAATGAAACAAAAAAAATTACACAAAATGAAACAAATACAAAGGGCTGTTTTGACCCTCTCTAGTTACTCTAGGCAAATGTGTAAAAGCTAGACACTTAGAGACAAAAGAGAGACCACTGTGTACCATGCCTCAGAAAAATTCCTCTATGTTCACTTGTATTAAATACTCACAGAACCTATGTCCAACAAATTCTGTCCTTAAAACACGAAGTCCTGACCTGTTCTCAGCACTTGAGGCCTGGTAATGGGGCAACAGAACTGACCTCAAGGGTCAACTCCACAAATCCTGTAAGTGTAGGGTACCCCCAGGCCCACGCTGCGGTCCAGTGGTCGGAAAGCCTCTCTCCAGAAGCCCGGGTACTGGTTTCTGAGGGTGAAGAAGTATACGCAGCTGCTCTACCCTCAGTTCTAGGGCGGCAGTAAGGCACTGGCCTTCCCTTCTTACTTGGAGCACACCACCTCTTTCCCTGCAAAGCTGGGCTTTTTTTCTCTCTTTGTACATTTGCCCCGTGAAAGGAAGACAGCAAACCCAAGTCCATTTAATTCCAGGAGCCTTGGCTGGCTGAACAGGGTCAGGACAGAAGATAGAGTTTTCGAAGGAGGAAACAGATTAAGGAGACTGGCAATGCCAAGATCTGGAAGCCTGAAGGAGAGAAACGATGGAAGGGGTTAAGGGTGACCTTAGGGCTAGAGTGTGGGCTCCTGGAACAGATCTATTTTCCCTTAAACACTGCAGAAGACGTGGGGGACAGAGGAAAGAAAAGGCAAGAAAGCGCGGGTTGGGGGATGGGGTGGGGCTTTAGCAGCCTGCGGCCCAAACCCACCTACAACCCGGGGAAAGGCTTTCAAGAAGTGGCTTTCCTCACTCTGAGGTCTAGTTTTATTTCCTGAAACCGCAACAGCTAAGCAGCCTGCGAAGTGGTGTTAAAGGACCTCAGCAGCTCTGCAAAACCGGTTGACTCTACAAGGGGCAAAGGAGTCTTCGGAAACTTTTTATTACGGTTCTCAAAGGAGGCTCTTTTACTAAACTGCAAGGGACTGGACTGGGAACGCAGTGAAAAGGGTTAGGGCTGCTGGGGATAACTTGTCCGCTCCCGGGTTCCCTGGGCCACGCGGAGAAGCGCGTCCAGCTCGCAGTCAGTCCAGCCCTGGGCCACACGGCTCCTACCGTGCCGCGAGGCCTCTGAAACTCGCTACCAGGAAAACCCTGGCCGGTGACGGTGACTATACGTGCGCGTTTCTATTTGGTCTTGTCCCGGATCTTTTTTTCCCCAAAGAATTTAACATGCATCCCTTTAGGCTGGGGGAGGCACCTGGTGGCCCCAACTCAAAGTGCAGCCTCTTGGTTCTCCGGGATGCAGACCTAAGGCTGCCTTCTCCCAGGAAAGTGAGAACCAGTCTGGTGGGGTCAGGAGATAGGCCTGGCCAGGAAAACTTGCGAAAAGAGCCCCAGCAGGCACTCGGACGTTCCAAATGCACCTGGCGAAGCTCGCGCGATCGCCGTGCTCCTGCGCTAGTCCTTACCTGGCTTGGCGAGCTGCGCCTGCAGCGGCCCGGGCTGCGGCTCGGAGGCCCAGCGTAAAGCGGCGGCCGCGGCCAACTCGGTGGCGGGGCGCGTCGGCGGCTGAGAAGGCTGCGAGGCCGGCGGCGGCGGCTGCGGGCCGGCGGCAGAGTCCCCCGGCTGCGGGGGCCCTGGCAGGGCGCGCAGCGAGTCGGGAATGAGGCTCTCCAGGCTCTCGTTGGCCTGCTGCCGGCGCAGCGCCACCTGCGCTGCCATGACCCGCTGCCGCTCGATGATGAGGATGCACTTCTCGCAGGTGCAGTCCTTGAAGCGGCAGTAGCGCTTGTGGCCCTTGAGCCAGGACAGCACGCCGTGGTTGCGGCAGCGCGCGCACTTCGGCGTACGCTGCAGAGGCGCCCGCGGCGGCTGCGACACCGGGCCGCCCATGTAGAGGTAGGGGGAGCCGTAGCCGTTCATGCCCAGGGCTCCGGGAAGAGTTGGCGGGCTAGTAGCGGAGGGAGGCCAGCGGGTGCTGGGGTCCGACGCTGGAGGCCCGTTCGGGGGGCGGCCTCCGGGCGGCGCGGCCCGGGGTCCCGCAGCCCCGGCGGCCGGGTGCGTTCTGGAGCGGCGGGAGGTGCAGCTGCAGTCTCTCCAGCTCCCGTAGTGCGCCCAGCCTCGCCCCCCCGGTTCGTGCCCCGCCAGTCCTCACGCTGGCCGGGCCGCGATCCGCGGCTGCTTCGGGCGCACAGCCACGCCGGCACCTCCCCCTCCGCTTAGGTGCAGGCAGCCGCCAGGAGCTGACGAGAGCTCTGATTAAGGTCTGAGCCAACTGTCTGCAGCTCCTCGCTCGCTGGCCTGACCCAGCACCTCCTCCGCCGCCCTCCCCCAGCCCCTCCTCCCTGCCGCCGCCACCCCCACCCCTGGGGTCCTTGTGTCCCGTATTGCCCACCCGACTCCTTCCTCCTTCTCCGAACCCCTTAGGTCCCTGCACTTCACCTTCCCCCGCCGCCTGCAGCTTGGCCACTCTATCGGGGGCGCTCACGGCCCCCCTTCTGCAAGCCCTCGACGCTACCCTTCCCGCGGCTGGAGCAACTGCGCGCTTACCGAACTGAGCGCAGCGGGGCACGTAGGACAGCACCCGAGGACCGCGGGGGTGAGGGTGGGGTACTCCTGCGCGTTCTTCTCTTCCTTCCAAGCTGACCTGGAGGCTGGGAGCCCAAGGCCGCCTTTATGCCGACGCTTGGCGGCAGAAACTCGGCTCGGCAGAGAGCTGCGTGCCGTTGCGGCTGAACCGTAGACCTGGCGCTGGCGTGGGGGAGAAGGGGAGGCTTCAAGTTAAGGCTCTGGTGCCCCAGGGTCACTGGCAGGACAAGTTAGGTGTAGAGAAGCGATATTTACCCAGGAAAAATAAGGCTTTTTCTTTATTTCCTTTTGTAAAACATTTTCCCTTTTTGTTACTGCAGGAAAAAACGAATGTTTAAAAAAAAATCCGCTGGCCTAAGGATAACGACCCATTTTGCAGGTTAATGTTTTCTTACCCTCCTCCCCCAGTTTTAAACTGAAACAAACAACAACAACAAAAAACTACAATCTCTGCCTCGAAAGGCCCAGAGATAGCTTGCATGGATGTTTTGCGTAGGTGCTAACTCTGAACTTTTATACTCGGGACCGGAACCACGTTAAAGCCCTGAGAATTACCCAGTATGATCTTCCAGTTCACTGAATTGTCAGATGTAAGTTTCTTGTTATCCAGTTCAAATCCCTACAGATTCTGTGAATTAGTTAAGGATAAAAGATGAAGTTAATTCCCATAGACCCCAGCCATAGACGTCTTTGGGTGGGAATAGGAAGAGGGCCCTGCTAGGATGGCAGCATAAAATTTTGGATTGGTATCTGTGTGGATTACCTGTCTGGCCTTATGCAAGCTACCACTACATACCCCTAGGATCCGCTAAAGTCCCCCATCAACAAACAAAAATGGTGGCCACAGTAGTCGGGGGCAGCCTAGTGGCACTGCATAAAGGCTTAAGACAGCAATCTTGGGAACGTGCCTAACTGCATCTCTTGGCGGCCTGGAAGAACCGAATGCTATATGACAGCATATATGTCCACTGCAAGGCCTGGGCCCTCGGCGGCACAGAACCCTAAGTCCGCTTGGTGAGGACGCTTTTTTCCTGCACTGCCCAGACAGCAACCCGAAAACGTCCCTCTGTGTTGCTTTGAATTCAGGCAAAGCCCCAGGCGTTCAGCAGTCAAGCGCCTGCCTGGAAGGAGGAGGTTTAAAAGGGAACCCTCGTCGTCTGCTTTCCCTTGAAACCGTCCGGGCTTTCAACCCCATGGGGGAGTTGGGGGACGCAGGAGGCTGACTTGGTGGAGCACAGGCAGGAAGATGCGCGCGCCAGTGCTACGTTGGGAGAACTTTCCCAGGGCCCCGCGCGACAAGCAGGGACCCTCTACCTTGCGGCTTCCCCGACCTCTTAATCCCTCCTCTCCTACTCTTCGCTAGGAAAATAAACTCTCAAAGCTGCAACTGGAGGGAAGTCTGGCTGCTTTCTGGACTTGAGGGGGAGGTCATCCAACGCCCGGTAGGCAAAAGCCAGCAAGTGCGGCTCCGGGAGCGAATCGCTTCAGGCCATGGAGACACGGGCCGCGCAAGGCACCGCATCTGGGAACCTTTGTACCGAAGTATCTAGGTTTCTTGGAAACTCGGAAAGTAAAAAGTTTTTTCAAATCCGATTCTGTCCCGGTTTTCCCCAGCGAAACATAATAAATGAGAATAATTTTTTTTAGAAAGGAAAACAGCAGAACTCTGCACCAGGTTTGTGGGCACATTTCACTCCCCGGGTAACCCCCTTTCCTCCCTTGGTCACCTAACCACTCTATCCGGATGCCACTCAAACAGTCCAGCATTATTTGGACCGGGCCTGTTTCACTCCAGTGCACATCGGGGGCTGAGATCTAAATACGCATTTGATATAGCGCCGTAATCCTTTTCTCATATTTGATGGGAATGTTTTCCATATCCCAGTATTTGACAACATCTCCCTATAGGGCCAGGTTTGTATTTATGTTGGTAAAATGTCCCCTGCCTCAAAGTCTATTGTAACCCAACACCTGACAACCCCGAGTCCCATTTCTGTTTGCAGAAAGGGTTTATTCAAGCACATAATGGGATCCCAGCAGAAAGCCTTTCAGAACAAGGGGCTATGGTAAACTTCACCACATGAACTCCGTTTCCAGGGCTATTAAGCTTTTAATTGGAAAATAGCAGAGGAAATTTCAAGGTGACTATAACGTGTTAGCAGTTAGTGCAGAGAAGAAAAGCCCATGCGGGAATGAATGTAGAAAGCATATGGTCCGAATCACATTTAGGAGGAGCGGCCGGCTTCTAAGTCCCTGCAGCTTATACACTTATGGGAAAAATCATCAAAGAAATCGAAAGGGAGGAGGGAGGATTACTAGTAAAAGTAACCTCGATAGACTAGAAGCACTAGGGTTCTCTGGGTGGGGGTGTTTGTGTTTTCAAAACACAATGAGGTAAAATTGTGGCAGGTATTAAAAGTGAAAGGGTGAAAAATATGCTGGCCTTTCTCGTCCCGTCCCGCACACAACCGCACCGTGCACGTGTATCTGATCGCTGGGAACCTAGGTGCCCCTGCTGCGAAAGGACGTTTAGCTCCAAACTCTAGCTGCTCCTTAGCCCCAAGCGACGCTTAAAAGGGCAGTTGCATATTGTCCCGGATGTAGGGCACATCAACAAATGCTCTGCTTTGCTGGATTCTCGTGGAGGGGGAGGTCTGGGTTCCTACTTTCCGGTTCATATCGTGACAACAGTGGTGTTGGTATGGACACTGGAGACCCAGGCTTGCAGAACCTCCCTTATAGACACAAAAAAGTGTCTCATCTCCTTGCTTGGGAACTCAGTACGCCCTACTCAGCTCTCACCCAGCCAGAGTCTCTTGAAAACACTCTGGCCAGCTTCAAATTGAAAGAAGGTGACCCTGGGGATAATAGCCAGG
Organism: Hydrochoerus hydrochaeris; assembly: GCA_004027455.1. Lineage (NCBI taxonomy): Eukaryota > Metazoa > Chordata > Mammalia > Rodentia > Hydrochaeridae > Hydrochoerus > Hydrochoerus hydrochaeris. Next base: position 936,611 of record PVLA01000016.1, on the reverse strand, counting down.
CAATCTGCAATGGGGCAAGTAAACCGATTTCTTCAAATCCACAGTTACTGTCTTTTTTTTCTCCCTTAATTAGGGGGACACTCGAGTCCCATCCCTCGTCCGAGGACCCGCAACGCCACCCTCTGGGGGCCCCGTAAAGGACGATTTACTCCTCCAGGGAAGGTTTCCACACGTATTTGGAAGGGAGGGGGAATCTTTGTGGGAAACTTGCTCCGGCTGGTAAGGAGCCTAGGCCTTATTAAGCAAAGGGACGAGAAAACGGCTGCGGCCCCGCCGCCCCTTGGCCATATTGCTGGGTCCTTCGCCGTCTGGGACCCTCGGAGCAGCAGTAGCCGCCGCCGCCCCGGGAGCGGGTGCTGGGTCCTCAGCTCCAGCCAAGCCACCATCCGGGTGTGGGCTGCGGGCTAAGACGGCCTCCGCCCTGTGCCGCCTCCGCCCTCGACCTCCAGAGTCCCTCGTGCACCCAGTAAGGTGAAACCAACAGCGCTTTCCCGCGCGACTTTAAAAACAAAAGGCGAGAAAATAATTTTGAGTAATTTGAGCAAATTCAGGGAATAGGCAAAGAAAATTTGCCACACCCCCACCTTGTCCCCCGTTTGCGCAGGGCGCTGTCCCAGGCCCAGCCACTTTTCCAGAAATTTCTCCCACCACCTCCTCCCCTGCACTTCCTCATCCAAAGCCCCGCGAAGGCCAGGCGTGACCGTGGGAAAGAAACCCCCGTGGGTTCCAAGAGCCCGCGAATAATGAGGGGAAACCTCTGCGCCGCCACCACCCCAGGAGGAGTGGGTGAGGCGCGAACTCGACGCCTGGGGCCGGGAATCAGCCTGGAAATCTAGGCCGCCAGGCTGAGGGCCTGCAGCTTCTGTCCGCGCCGCGCGCCACCCCTCCACCCTCGGGCGAAAAAGGGCCCAGAGCCCTCGGGGCGGGGCGACTTCCGGAATGGCGGGGCCACGCCCTGCTGCCCCGCCCACTGCCTCGCCCCGCCCCCGGCGCTCAGGCCGCAGCGGTGGCCGGTGGAAAAGTTGTCGAGGTGGGAAAGACAGGAAGAACTTGAGCTAGTGGCGGTGTAAAGGCCGGTGCGCACTTTCCTTCGGGGCACTTTGCGAGGCGAGATTCGCGAGTCGTTGGCGGCTGCCGAGCTCCGCAGGCGCAGGGTACAGTGAGGCAGCGTGTCCCAGGCCTGCTCCGCGTGTGCACGGAGGGCTAAAGGACTAGGGCTTCGCGCCAGCCTCCTGCGCATATTTCCCGGACCAACTCCAGCCAGTCCCGCTGACGCGAGCCCGGAAAGCGTGGGCCGTGTGCCTCGCGCTTCCATGCAGTGTGCGTGTCCGCAGTGCGGTTTCCCACAGTAGCGGGGACTCGATTTTCCTGTGTGAGCGGGGTCTAGTCCACGACTCTGCTGCGGGTCGCGGTCTTCGCGCGTGGACAGCAGACAGGGCCCCAGCTGCTGCCCTGAGCCCCAGTTCTAAGGTGCGGCTTGCGCAAGACACGGGCGGGGTGAGCGCCCTAGGCCCCACGAACCTGTCCGCTGGGACCCGGGAGGGGTCGCCCGCTTCCCCAGCCACTGCGGAAGCCAGAGGCGTTTTGGGGGGAGAGGCGTGCGCGTACCTTGCTCCCAAGCACCATTCGCGTGGCGAGGGCTAGACCAGGAGAGCCTAACTCTTCCCCATGCCAGAACACGGGCCATCGGCAAGGCTCATGACACCTGGCACCGCCACGCTTGAACACATTGCACAGTCGTCCGCTGCAAACGCGACTCACCCCGGTGGCGGGATTAAGTGATCTTGCCTGTTTAGTTCCAGTAGGCAGAACCTTAAGGACCTAATTGCCCCATCAAAAAAATGCTTATTAAAAGATGACTAAAATTCCCACATCGATATCTGTCCGTGCTGTGTCCAGAAAGAGGGCCGTGATGGTCACAAAGCAGGCCCCGGCAGGTGCTGTCTGGTTCCCTCCTAGCACTCGCGGATAAGGCCACAAGTGGAAAACCTGCTCGCCACCCCACCCGATGCTGAGGGCCCAACACCAAGGTGTCCCGCACTGGAAACAACCGCCTGCCAGTGTTCTGCCGAGATGTGGGGGCCCGCCCCCGTCCCCCCGCTGCGGGTGGCCCTTTAGAGGCAAGACTCCTGATAGGTGTCCCCACGCGGCCCCTGGGATATAAGTGAACCCGGTTCCAGGGGAGGCTGGACGTCGAGGCGCTGCCCACCACGGGACAGACCCAGAGTCCAGAGCAGGACCCCTACCCAACCTGCGAAGCCACGCTCGAGTGTGTGGGAGGACAGGGAGCACAGGCTGGCTCACCCAGGCCCTGCCTCGCCCCTGCAAACGCGGGAGTGGTGGGGGGCACTGAAGGGGTCTCACTCGGCTTCTCCGACACCTGCACTTATTACTGTGCAGCCTCCTCTACAGCAGGGCCAAAAGTGCAGGACTCCGGGATCCTCAGAAGCCAGCATTACTCCAAAGAAACCCGCCAGTGCGTGGTGAGCCAGGCTCTTAGAACGCCAAGCAGTCACCCCTCTGGAGGTGGCAGCTGCGAGGCCTGTTCCTTCCCTTTCCCGAGCGCCCCGCAGCCTCCCGTGTCGCTCATCACAATAGCTACAGCTACAGCCTCCGAAGGGCACCAGGCTGCAGTAGCAGCAGCCTGACAAGTGTGATAAAATGATCTTCCTTAACTAAACTCGTAAAGCACTGGGCAATAAAACTCAATCTTCTGTAAAATCCAATTAAGTCATTATCTGACTGATTGTATCTTTAATTGAAAACAGAAGTGACAGTAAATTTCTGTGATATATCAGGATCAATCGATACCGCTATATGATTCAGCCCCAGAAGTGATTTATAATGTCAAACCTATATAGGTAACTCCACATTATTCTCTCTAAAACCACTGGTGGATGAAATTAAGAGTAAGTGCATTTAATAAAAAACAAGATGGTCAGGTTATTGATTACAACAGATGGGGGTGAAATCAAATAGATGTTTTCAAAGCACAGAGCGAAGAAAATACAAGTAATTTCTTTTTTCCTGTTTAATACCGCTCACCAAATATACACACAAGAAAATTCAGTCATCAATAACATTTTTATTTCAGGTACAGCTACAACTACACACAACAATGAATTTTTTTAGACTAGTTTCATTTCAGGATGGCTTCTGTTACATAAGGAAGTACTCCATAAGCAATTTTTTAACAAAATAATGAACTCAGAAATCTGTACAGTGGTAACTTTTAAAGATGTACTTATTTCCAAATCAGATTACAACCTAAGGTTACAAAATAGTTTAGATTGCATCCATATTTTTTTTTCCTGTAGTAGACAATGTTAAACTCATTCTAGAAACAACACTTAAGAGCTCTGCCTCACTGGGCTAAATTAAATTATACTGTTTTCAAATTATCTTTTACAAAAAAAAGTAGTGATTTTAAGGGGCTTTAGTTCTCCCCCTCCCAGCATTATATTTCAGATGTTCAGGATTTGGTGGGGTGGGGTACAGCTATTTCCAGCAACAACACAAACATACGGTATTTCCATTTACCCTGACCTTCTCCAGATGTCTAAAATAATCAGTAATTTTGCTTGCTCTTCTTGCCTGTCAAGTGTAGTACTTGGCTAAATTTATATTTTTGTAGTTTAACTAAAATACTTAAATTTTTAAACATCTAAGGCACCTAAGATTTCATCTTAAAACTACAAAGTAATATCTAATTGTGACCAATTTAGACAAATATCTGGCCTTATTTGAGTAAACTACTGTATTTCTTGAATACATGTAAACCAGTGTCATTAAAAAAAAAAAAAACAAGGGACACTAGTATTTAAACTCAGCAAGCAAAGCACTTAGTTCTTGCAGATGGTAGTGAAAACCCCACTATTACAAATGTCTTAGCCTTTGAACTAAACTCTTAAGGAATATATAACCCAAACACGTTCTCAACAGTTAAGTCAGCGCGAATAACAACAAACCCTGCAGATAATGGAATAAACCTAGTATTCCAAGTGAACCATCAACTGCAACCCTGCTCACTCGGCCTCTGCTCACTCGGCCTCTTCAACAACAGGAGTGACCGTGAAGCTGGTGGTCTCCGAAGCAGCCTCACATTCGAGAACCCCCTTTGTGCTCTCATTACTTATAGGAGAGCTGCTGGAGAGGGAAACCAAGCCAGAATCTTGACTGCTGGGTGGCGAGAATACTGGGAAATGGGGGTGGGGGGGAGAAAGAAAACAAGTATGTTAGAAATGGCTAGTCTTTCTACATTCAGCATTCAATTAGGTTCCAATAAAGAAAGAGGCACTCTCCATTTGTATTCTAAATTGCAAGTGTTTTCATAGACCCTCATTATATTCCTCAGTATTTCTTTAGAATAAAAAAATCATGTATTACACAGGTTATTTCTAACTGAAGGGAAAAGTTAGGTAGCAGAGTTCTAGTTTTATGTCTATTAAAAACCAAACAAAAAGTATGCTACACTCTTTTGGGAATTTGTTTCCATTACTCACTGAGTCCTCTTCACTTTGGGTAAAAGATGATAAGAAAGTCTGTCTGGTCAAGTTACCTGAGAAATTATCCCAAGAAGTACTCCACCCATGCATTTCCACCATTGGTCAGGCAAGATCTAGCAAGTCAAGCTGACAGCAAATCAACTTCCTTATTACTTCTCATGGGTATAACCAGAAACAAGCATGGTGAGGTGTGTGTGTCAGCATACACAACTTTTAAAAAGTAAAGAGCAGTAAATAGATGAAAAAACTTTAAAGGAGGAATTAAAATAAATTGAACGTATTACACTAAAATAGAAATAGGTACATTAAAGATTTTGAAAAGCCTATGAACATAAAAACTGTGCTAGGAAACCTACTGTAAATATGAAGGATGTAAAAGTAATAATGTGTTGAAGACTTTTGCAACTTTACAAGCCACAGTAGATACAAAATTTAAGCAAAAGGGTCTCTGACCTTCTTAACCTTAGTTGGGTTTAGATCCACCCCCAGAACTCCCTTCCTGCCTAGTGCCAATGTAATTAAGGGGAAGCTGCAGTGGTAATTTCTCTCCTCATTAACTTCCTGATTGGTTTCAGCCTCAGGATTCTGCTGGGCAGTAGTTTGTCACCAATTCCAAATGGCCAATCGTTAATACTAATGTTTGTGTAACTAACTGCCAGCATCTGCCACGGCTTCTTGTACAACAATAATGGTGAAAGGGTACATTAGTGCTCCTGTGTTAATTCAGCTTGTGTTCATCAACAGGGAAATCTATGATGTAATTAGCAAAATGCATTGGGAGCTGAGTACTGAAGTCATTTGTAGAGAACTAAATCATAGTGGAAGCTGTACTAGGTCCTGATGTGTTTGCCATCAATACTTATTATGTTTGGAATTTAATAAGGTATATTACCATGCTGAAAAGAGACCTTTTTAAAGAGAACACTATTTACGCTTGTTATGGGTTTGGAAAACATTTGCCGTAGCTACTGGAGCCACACAGAAAAAAGAAAAGAGCTGTGATGTAAGAAATGGACCTTTAGCCATTCCACTGGACCAAATTATTTCTAAAAGCTCTTTTCCTCCAGTGTGACATATGGATAGGTAGACAGACAGATGGATAGTTTTGTATAGCTATTTCAACATCCAATGAGGAAAGGGGTGCTCTGCAAATTTAGTAAGAGAATAAATTTGGAAAGCAATTCAGACAACTTCCTATTTCCTTTTGTATTGGTATTTTTTTTTTTTAGTATTTAGAAGCTTATAAGTTACATGAGGATGAATTTATGAGCTTTAAAAACATGGGAAGAGTTATTAAAATGGTATTCTGTAGATGCCAAAACACTGTGCATGACAGATATAATTACAGTACAGCAACCCAAAAACGGGAACTTGAATCCTTTCTTACTGCAATGCCCAACAGCTTCTTAGTAAAGTTGGGGTGTTAAATAGATTTAAATTCCCTGTATATCCAAAGTGATTTATTGTTTGTACATGTACCTGGTTAAGAAAGTATATGGAGAAGTGTTTTCCAAAAGTTGTATTTAGTGCTGAGATTTCTGTTATTACACAGATCTGGAGACACCACTGAGAGCCTGCTGGGGCATCTATTCAGTTAATCTGTCCCTCTCCACCCCAAACCTGTGATGTAAGTTTTCTCTGTATATAGATCATGTAGAAGAGAATGAACATTTACTATTCTCTGTGCTACATGCTTTAATGAGGGATGGCCCCTCAAACCACTCACTGAACTGCTTTCCCCATGTTATACAGAGGACCTTGACTCTCTGGCATGCTCTCATCCCTGTCCCCTGAACCCTTGGGCACCACACTTAGGAGCTGATTACAAACGCTTCCCAACTTCTGCATGAGGTTAAGGGGGCGAAATAACTGACCCTGTGAGACTGATGCAGAACCTATATAGGAGGAAGTTTTCTCAATGTGTTCTCAGTCCTTGGCCTGCCTTGGGCTTCTGTGAGAAGTGATGGTGGAGATGCCCCCTCCTTCCTCTTCCTTTAGTCAATTTGGGACTGAAAAGGGGAGAAGTGGGAATTTCGCAAGAGAAAAGAATTCAGGAATAGCCCTCTTTTGCTCTTATTTGTCTTGGGGGCACTTTCTTGGGAGGTACCTGTGTGACTCTGGGCAACAAACACCTGCATAGACTAGAGAGGCTCCAACACACTTAACGCATGACTGCACTCCAGAGAAAATGTAAAGAAATGAACTCAGTCTAGTTTGAAAAGTACCTGCACTGTATGTTTAAAGTGTTTCTCCACTCAAAACTAAATCTATGTTATTTTTTCCATTTGTTCAAGGATTAATATTGTCTTTGAAAAACAGAATGTTGAAGTTAGGAACAGTATCTATTTAACTCATTTTGTGTAGAAATTCCAAGTGCCTACAAAAATTTTATGTCATTTTTTTTTTGTAGGACTAATGCTCAGAATCTATTTTACTACTATCTTCAAATATAACCCTTCAAGGTATCCTGCCCATTTTAATGTAACTTCATTGAACTTTTTAGGGGCAACAATAATAATTGACCACTGTCAATTATTTTGTACTAATTAGAAATTTTAAAACTTTTTTTTCTTTTTGAGTTACAGTTAGGGCTAATTTCAACTCAAGAGGTTTGTTGTTCCCACCATTCTGTAAACCCTAGTGTCAGTAACACAGCTGAGAGACAGATATCACAGAAAGCATCAGAAATTGGCTCCATCTTTCTGGACAGCAATCTAGTGACATGTAATAGGATCTGTAAAACTGTTCAGCCCTTATGACCTAGTAATTTCACTCTGGGGAATAACCCCAAAGGAAGAAAGAAAGAATAATTGGCCCAGAAATGCTCAACATGGGGCTATCTGCATCAGTGAAGATGTTCCTGCATTGCTCTTGGGCTTGAAAGGAAGAAGGGGGTGGCAGGAAGCATTCACAGGCAATAACCAATTAAGGATTATGCTACCCCATAATCACTACTGGCCTCCAGCGTTTACAGAAATGGCAGAAATAACTTCTGGAGCCCAGAGTGGAGACTGAAAAGGAGAGGAAAAGGGAAAAGGAAAACTTGTCCATCAGATCTATTTTATGTTACAATGAAATGTGAGTATACCAAGAAGACTGACCCTTGTTTGAACCAGCAAGTCTATGTTTTCTCTCAAGTAGCATATTTGTCTATAGCAGCAGGGCCTTTTTTAATTACTACTTAAAAACAAAAACCTTACACATTAATAATCAGTCTTACTAATGTGGGAGGTGACACTGACTGATGATTTTGGTGATGCCATTTAACAATCAATATTCTTTTTGAAAAATATTACATACTGCCAAATGAAGAGAAAAACCCCTCTAATGAACAAAACAAAATTACTCTATCTGCTCGATCTTTTGATGCTGCAAAGACCCCTGACTTTTAACTTCAATGATCTGTTGAAAGTCAATGGACTGGAACAAATAATTCTCTCCCAGCAATGTGAGAAAACACGATATTCATTCTTGAGAAAAAAAGTTCTACCTAATACTATTAAACTCTTCCTAAGAAACTATCTAAAAATAAAACACAAGTGACATTCTCCATCGATTAGTAACTCTTCACCTGGCTGCTGGCTGCCAGAGCAGGTATGAAAATGCTGGTCTCTTTGAGTTCTACTTTGCAAGAGGATGGCGGTCTGAGGAAGAGCTGGTGAAAATTTCTTAAACAGCAAATACTTCTACTTCACAATAACTGTAGTGTTTGGAAATAAAATCATGTCCAATCAATGCCACTTAGCAGATATTTAAGGTTTCACAATAGAAGGCTTTTCCAGAGTGGAACTGCTGCCCTTCTCACTAACATTTAAAATAATTAGGATTATCTCAGCTGCCGGAGCTTGGCAGGTTCAGTTTGTACTTTCAAACAGCATTAATTCTTGGCACTCAGAACAAGGGATAAAAGGTAAAGATATGAATGGAGATCTTTATTCCACCTGATCTATCATGGATTAGCTCATTCTTTTCCAGTTCATGCCTGCACTCTAGTTAAGAGGAAGGCTGAGCTGTAACTGATGTAATTAGAAACCACAAGCTGAGGAAAAATAGCCCTTTATTAATCTCTACCATTTACTATAAATTTACTAAAAAATAATCTTTGAAACAATTAAATGTGTTTTTCCTCCAAGGTGAATTAAAGCATAGTGACAAGAAAAAGAGGAACTGAGATGGGTAATTTTTTTCCTTAAAACCAGAACTTAATTGTCAGCTCTAAAATCTAACAACAATATTATAAGAGGCTGGCTCTGCACTTGGCGTATTGATAGCAAGCAGTCGAGCCACATTGAGAGTTCCTGCAGACGCAGTCAGGTAAGTTATTAGGGCTTCCCCCGATACAGCCATTGCTGTCTTTGCTGGAACTGGAAAATACAGTATTTTAAAGACTAGGTGAACTCTTGAACAGGAAGTACATATCTATGCAACACCAACTATACTTCTTTCCCTCTACATATCATGAACATGCATACATAATTCACTAAACAATGGTGGGAAATCTTAAATTTTCAAGTAAACAAGCACCTATGAAATGTCTTTCTGCCATATGTTGGGAGAGCACTGTCCCAAGAGTCTCACAGCTGGTTCTGTTGTGCCGAGGCAGGGGATAACACACCTGCTCTCTACCAATCTTCAGATTCAGTGGACACACAAAAGGCAGAATATTTTTGTTTGCTTGTTTTATGTACTTCACAAAAAGGGAAGAGAGATAAGGATGCCATTTAGCCTCCCACCCCACCGGGATCCCTGGTGGATCATTTCAGGGTCAGGCATTCCTCCTCCACTTCTACCTGCCCATCTACAATAGACCATCCTGGACCACAACATGGCAGCTGTTTGGTTCCCACATGCCTTGCTGGTTCATAGAAGGGATCACCACAAAAGTGGAAAGTCTCAAGCCCTGTGAGCTCTGATAGGAGCCATGATACGAGCTCAGCACCCATAACTCTTCTCTGCCCCCAAACTCTCTTGCCCATCAACAGTGGTGATACTCCCTTGTGGCTCTTCCTTTGGGTCCAATCATTTACCCTCAGTAGTAGTGACTTTTCTTTCACTGAAATTTCTTGGTACAACCTATCATAAATTAGAAAGTGTGAAACTGATGAGCTAATTATTACTTTTGCTGATGCACACAACTGAAACTGGAAGTTGCTCTAAAACTGTGTTTCAGATAAGTTATACTACAATAATATTTACTCAGCAAATAGCATTTTCCTTAGATCATTTATTAGATGTCTACATCTCAGTGCCATATCTTGGAAGACGTTTGCTTTTGAAGGAAGCAGAATCAGATTTTGAATAAGGTCTCCTCACTCCAGGCCACTTGGCCATGGCCATCTTGAGTGCCAGGAACCAAGAAGGAATGCATGTTTACTTCATAGCCAGGTGTCACAGCCAAGGGATAAGACAACCTGTGCCTCCCTTGGACAACAGGTTCTTAACATGAGCTCTGCCTTTTTCATGTTTTTGAGGAAAGAGATGAGAAAATGGCTGTTATCAAGTCTAATCAAACAGCAAGATGTTTGTAGAGATGTTCTGTAAATCAGAAAACAGTAACACTGCCCAGTCCTCACCTTCTTTGCTAGTATTTGGAGGCAGGAAAAATCTCTTTTTGAGTTTAAGTTTGTTCTAAAATTTGGAAACTCTCGGGACAGAGTTCCCAAATGAAACAAGTTCTCATCAATTTCTTACTCTGTAATTACTAGGTATTGGGAGTCCTAGCAGAATTCGGCTCACTGGTTATCAGAAGCTGAACACAGCAGTAAGGTGTGTTTACTTTTGAGGTGAGCCATCTGTCTCTGAGACCTGACTATGCCTTTGTCTCCTCATCTACAAAATAGGGACAGAGTATATGGAACACCCAGAATGAGTATATGGGACTGCTGGAAGCCTTACTTAGCTTGATGCAGCCAGAAGGCCACATTATGAAAGTGCATGGCCTCCCCACCTGTGATCTAGAGACTGTGGCATCTTAGCATGGCATGCTGTCTGTACCACACACCTTTCCACTCTTACTTTCCATCACTTATTTCCTAATCCCTCCCTTCATCTTGCTTCATTTTTCTTGAGTGTGTGGGGCAGCAATTTAAAAAGCACTCACCACTCTGTGTGCACAGACAGGACACAACTCTTTTCACTTTAACAAAGCCCAGCTCCCAGCAGCCAGCCAGGATCTGATGCCATCTGAGAGTCACTGTGGAAAGACCTACAAGGGCTCTGCTGCCAGCCACTGACACCTCAATATACACCCTGCACCTCAGTTTCCTCAACTGTAAATGGAGAATACAGCTGGGCCTCCTTGTGGGTGAGTTCTGCACTTGCAGACTCTACCAACCTCAGAGCAAAAATACTAGAGGAAAAAAAACCAAAAACAACCGCAATGCATTGGTACTGACCCTGTAAGACTTTCTCTAGTCATTATTTCCAAAATAGTAACAATGGTTTACATTCCATTTACTCTGTAAGTAATGCAGAGATCTGAGTTTAAAGTATATTAGAACTTGTGCATAGTTTATAGGTAGATATGATGAGATTTTATGTTGGAAAAGAGAATTTTGATATCTTTAAGAGGTTCTTGGAACCAATCCCCAGGAGACCCATAAATGACTGTAATTACTTGTCTTAGTTACTTTTCTCACTGCTGAGTTAAAATACCTGACACCCAGCGTTAAAGGAGGAAAAGTTTATTAGCTCAGAGTTTGCAGAGGTTTCAGTTCATAATCAACTGGCTCAAAGGCAGCGGTGCACATGGCAGAGAGGCAGAAGCAATGAGCTGGGCAGGGAGGGGGTAGGGGGTGGAAGGAGCTACTCTGAAGATCAAAGAGACAGAATGCTAACTGTTAAGGCTCTCGTTAGTCATTAATTTCTGTGTCCACCCTATGCTGGCACAAACTTGCACTCTTCTCTAAGGAAAAACTGTGAGTCATTCTGTATACTCCACAGTCTATGACAAGACCAGGAAATTATTAGGATTTTTATCAAACGTTGGTTGGGAAAGAAGAATTACTGACAACAGAGCTGGAACTTCCCTGAAAGTTTTCACACAAGTTTCATATTAGTTATTCAGAAAACGGTGAACTCTCTTCAACCTTGTTTACACACTTAAAGACTGAAAGTTAAGATGAATTCCAAACTGATATCTGAGAATGTTATTTGTGCTTTTTACAGCATTGTGCATAAGACTTCAATTGCATTTAGCAATTTCCGAGGCTAAGCCAAAACTTGACTGCATTGGGCTGGGGCAGAGGGCCAGGGGAGCCACTTCATGGCAGAAGTAAAAAGAAAGTCTACAAGGTAAAAGATAAACACTGGCAAACACAAATTAAACTGACAGTACCTAATCCACACTGTGCAGCACAGGGCAGAGCACACAGCGGGTGTTTAATAATGGACAAATGAATAAGGACTGTTGGATGTAGTCTTCACAAGACATACTACAATCATGAAACAGGGCTAAGTCGCACCTGGGCAATTCTAAAACTAGTTTGAGGATTTTGAAGGACAATTGTCCTATTTAATTTTGCCTTTATTTCCTGCACAGTGGCTCCATGCAAAGTCAGCACAGTGAAGCTCCTACTGAGTGTCCAGGGCCACAGTGGATAGCAAAGCACTCTACAAAGCAAACAAGCACTCAAGTCTCCATGTAGATGCCATGAGTGGAGGTGTCTCACACATGCACCTGCATTTCAAAGTGGTTAAATACTAAGTGATGATCATAGTTAACTACAGCAAACCAGACAAGGAAGACGCTCTCTGGGGTCCTGGAGTAGATCTGTCATTTGATTCTGGGAAGGTTATTTTCTCAGACACAGAAGGAATCAGACCCATAAAGCATGCTGTGACATTTGCCACTGTAGAAACTAGGTTGGCTCTGTCCAGATATTTTTCAGTAAGAGAAAATTTTAAAATAGGCTGCAGAAGAATCACAGAAGCTTCAGCCTTAATGGAGTATGAGATGATGGAAATCTCTACCTGGATGGGAACTTTTTAGGGCTAAGGAAAAGGATTTAAAGTTTGGAGTCAACACCACTGCCAGGGCAGCTACACACAATGACTTGCAAGCACCACTTTCTAACCCAGGGCCCCACAGAAGCGAAGCTTGGCTTCTGTTTAATTCACTGGTTGCAGTCAGTCTTTCCCTTTGAATTTACACCATCTTTGAGAAAGTACACTAACAAAATGTTCAGGCTGTGAAGCTTTAGCTATGTGGACTTTAGGAAGTCTTTCATTTAAAAATATTTGGATATTTTGCAATTAGATGGACATCAGAGAAAGTTTGTCAAGCAGAACTTGGACAGAAATTCCAGCTATAATTTGACAATAAGTACTGTAGCCCAAATGATATAGTAGTAACATTGTAGAGGACTACATGAGGCAGGTTATTTTATCTCTACTACCAGGAAGATTCCCTTTTTCAAAAAAGTAACACTATTTATGCTGTCTGCTACTGTAAGATGCAGAACTTTACCATATTGGCTATCACACTGTGTCAACATTTCCTCCTGTTTCTATCTAATATTACTAGAAATTTCATACTAGTAATTATAATATTCTTCCCTGGTACAGAAGAAGCAAACACTAGGACCCATCTAACTAAAATGCATACCAACTGCAATCAATATAAAAATGTTCAGGCTTTCCAGACAGGAGAATACATTCCTAATCAAAATCACACATGTTATTTCACCACTTAAATATGAACCAGACCCTGAGGATGGCTAAGTTAGTTCAGATTACAGTAGAAAGCACACTTGGTTTTGGAGCAGCTTGTCTTCACAGTGAATAGAAAAGAAAGTAATAGTACAAAATTACACTGATCCAAAAATATTTCTACATTTTGCCTAAGACCTCAATCACTAAAATACTTTAACGTATGCATTTATTAAAACCCCTTCTGTCTAATCAGCCCCTCCCCCAAAAGGACTTCAACACCAAGAAGTTGAATCTGTAATATAAAGCATTCAAAGAATCTCACTGTCCCCTCCCTCTTCGCTGTTTCTGATATTTTTAACAGTTTCAGAAGAGGAGACCTCCTGCTCATACTTTGACAGGTATTTTAGTTTGTCTTTAAGAAAAGTTTGAGGGAGGGGATGTGGTTCAGTGGTACATGGCTTGTTTGGCATGCAAAAGGGTACGGGTTCAGCCCTCAGCGCTAAAGGAAAAACAACTTGTCTTTTCTTCCCAATGGCACAGGCACCGTTCTGTAGCCTTTCTTTACCGGGCTTCTCAGAACAACCTGATGGTCTTTGTGTCAGAAACTTCCAGACACAGAATACTGATGCTGGGCCAATGCAGCTTGGCTCTGAACTTGATGAAGTAAACTAAAATTGGCAGGGATTTAACCAAAACATGATACATTTTTATAGAATGGTTCCTTCCTTTGATCAAAAACTGGGTTTTCCTTGGGAATTAGGTTTCTGGTATTTTGTTTTAGTATTTTTTATTGTGATAAAATACACATAACATAAAATTTACCCTGTTAGCTATTTTCAAGTATACAGTTCAGAAGTAGTAAATACATTCAGATTGTGTAACCATTGTCATCACCCATCTCCAGAACACTCTCATCTTCTGAACTAAAATTGTACTCACTCAGTAACTCCAAATTCTCACCTCCCTCTGGCCGCTGCTAGTCACTATTCTGCTGTCTCTTATGCTAATCCAAGGAACCCACATAAACAGAATCAAGGGGGATTTGTCTTTTGTGTTGGGCTTATATAGAATACTGTCCTCATGGTTCATTCATATATAGCAAGTATGATAGTTTCATTCCCCTTTAAGGCTAAATGATATTCCTTTGTTTTGTGTGTAACACATTTCGTTTATCCAATCATCCACTGATGGCCATGTCAGCTGGGTTCACTGTTAGGCTACTGTGAATAATGCTGTTATAAGCAGGGGTATACAAATATCTCTCCAGAGCTTTATTTTGATTCTTTGGTCTTTTACTCAGAGGTAGGATTACTGGGTCATATGCAATTCTGTTTAGTTTTCTAAAGAACCATCATACAGTTTTCCACAACACCTATGCTATCTCATACTTCTACCAGCAATGCACAAGGATTCACTTTCCCTGCACCCTTCGCAGTACTTGTTATTTTCTGTATGTTGTTGTTTTTAGTAAGGTTTTGTTTTTTGATCCTCTTGCATCATCTCCCAACCTCTTTGCAGTCACTCAATCTTGATGTGCTAATTACTGCCCCACCACTATCTATTACCGCCAAATTCAACTGAAGAGTGAGCCTTCCCCCCCACCCGTTACTTCCTAAAGCCTGGCAAAATGCTTGCTATTTCCCAGAAGTCCATTCAGGCTCACCCATGACCTGCTGGTCACCAAAGCCAATGGCCTGCTCTGGTCCCTTTCTCCCTCCCTTGAGAACACTGCCCCTTTCTTCCCCTTTTCCAGTTTTCAGGCCACAGAACTGTGGCTTCTTCAGGCATTTTCCCCTCCCCAGGGAGTAAGCTGCTGGACTTGTCCTTCTCCTGTCACACAAGTTTTTAACATTACTTCCATGTAGATGACTTCACATTTCACATCTCTTCCCTGCTTTTCAACTGAGAACAACTTCTGTATTTTAAATACCTGATGTGAAAAAGTCACTTTTTGACTTAGAAATCAATCTACAGACAAGGTTCAGTGATGCAAATCCAGTTACTTTGGAGGCTGAGGCAGGAAGATTGCAAATTTGAGGCCAGCATGGATAATCTGCTCAGGCTCCCAAGCATTATCTCAGCCCCCCACCCCTATTACATCTCAGAGCTGCTAAGTGGTGCTCTCCTGATTTCCATATGTCTCTCCTTTTCATTTACTCTGTTATACTGCAACCCACCTGAATTCCTGCCCGTGTTATTGCACACCTGATCTGCTAGTATCAGGCATCCCACCTACTCTCTTCTCTCTTAGCTTCACTTTCCCCAGCCTGGCCCTACTCTTCCAAACACATGATTCTGCCTTCTTTCCTACATAAACACCTTTGGTGGCTTCTGGAAAGGTGCAAACTCTCTGGTTTGGCATCTAAGAAGCAATGTGATTTGCCATTTTTTATCCTGCACCTGAGTGGAGCTCCAGCCTCCCTCTCTCTCTGGATCCCAGCACGGACTATAATAGGCCCCTATCTTTGAACTGGGCCCATTCTCTCTCCAATCACTGCAGGTCAATATCCAACTCAAATGCCAGCTCCCCCTATTCTCTTTAAGCAGAAAGGACCTCCTTTCTTCAAGGCCAAAAGTGCCAAACCTTTCCTGTGCCTCTACCACTCTCACCTTCCACATGATAGACCTAATGAGATGTCTTATACACCAGGCAGGGTCGGTGTCATATTTGCCTTTAAAGTCCTGTGACAGCCACCAGTTAAAAGCCTTACTTGTGGCCAGCTTTCCACCAGTAATATTTGATGAATAAGAAAAGATAACTCATTCGACAAAGCCAGCTGGCTGCTCCCTATGTCAATCATGACCACACTACATGAGTGTGCAAGAAAAACAAAAAGTGGAGAAGCAGCTACAGTAACAAGTGACAGCTGCCAGCCCCCCATCGAAGGGGGTGGGGAGGGGAAAACTAAAGTAGCTGTGGTACCAGTGGAACTAGGGCACAATAACCAATGTGACAATAAACCTGAAGTCTCAAGACATGGTCAGCATCTGCAAGACAAGAAGAAAATTTATCTGATACAAACCACTGTCCCCAAAGATTAGGGGATAGGGCTGTTGGCAACTGCAGGAGAAATTTTCAGGTATTCAGAAAATTCATTTATGTAAAAAAGATTTTTTTCTCAATGACAGTGAGTTCGTGAAACATCCTGAATCTACTCTTAACTCAGCTTTTGATGACTGTGATCACACTGACACTAACAGAAATCTCAGGATGACTGAGGCTTGGAGACTGAAATGATATACTGTACTGATGTGATACATGATATAGGAGGCTTGTTAAGAGTTACTACCTTGAAAAAAGTAGCTAATGTTTAGGTTTTAGATAATTACTTTTCTGACTGACTGATGTGAATAATACAGCTAGGCATGGTGGCCCACACCTGTAATCTCAGCACTCTAGGAGGCTGAGACAAGAAGATCACAAGTTCAAGTCCTGGCTGGGCAACTAACTGAGACCCCATTTCAAAAGAGAAAATGCAAAAAGGGCCAGGATGTAGCTCAGTGTGAAGGCCACAGGTTCACACCCTTGTACTGCCAAAAAAAAAAGTGTACAACACAATAAATACACTTAATTAATACACATATAGAATTTGCACCCGATTAGCAAATACATATTCTTCACACACACATACGACATATTTATGCAAAATGACTGTCAGTCCAAAAGGGACTTTTCTACATGTAGCAAAGATGTATATCCTTCAAAACCTTAAAGTCCTAGCAATTTAAGTCTATCACCTTACATAAGAATGTCTCTTAATGGCAGAAAAAATTATTAACTTTAAGAAATAGTCAAGAATAAGAATAGAAATTTCACTGACTCTGACGAGCCAAGAGACTAGCATTTGGTCACGATATAATTAATTTCACCCTAATGCTACTGTTGAAAGTATTTAAATGGCCAGGCACTGGCTCCAGCCCACACACTCCCCTCGGTCCCATGTTCCAGGGAGATCAGGTATTTTCACACTTGGTTCATCTTCAGTGAAGACTGTAATTAAATCTTTAATTTGAAAGCAAGAATGAAAGTCCAGCACTTACTGCATTATTGGCTGCCCTCAAAGCTCAGGGCAAAGAGCAATCAAATAACAAATGGTGACCTCAGTGTCTTCAAGCTTAAGTAATCTGCTAATTTCAGAAATACCAGTTCACCTCAAAAGTGACCAATTTACATTGGAAATGCTTTCTTCAGTGTCTGAGGCCTTCCTGGAAATCAGAAATGTTATTTAAGTTGTACAAACTGTCAAACTTATGTAGTACTTAGCTTTATGCTTAGACTATCATTTTCAAAATACAAATTTTAGGACTTATTGATTCCTATGTAAGGTGTATTGAGAACAGCAATCTTTTAGGAAGCGAAGAACTATGGGAACATAGTAAGTACTGTGTGGTCCTCTTTTTTCTTAATTTAGGCACAGAAGTAGCTAAAACTGTTATTTAAAAGACAGCGTTGTGCTAATTGGTTACTTAACCCACAGAGTATTTACTACGCATCCGCTCTGTGCACACAGTACTCCGGACACAGGGGATATATCTGCGAAGGTAACAGTTCTCATAAGGAAATAGCTGTAATGAGACACACCTGGGATCAGAGTCTGGGAGGTCATTTACTACTGAGTTGTCCCCTGACAATCATTTAATAGCTCAGAACCTAAATCCTTCATCTATTAAAGGAACATAACACGTTAAAGGCTGATAGCATTCAACTGACACTGGTACCCCTCTCTGCTTGTCTTTTCTCCTGTTCAACAAATGCTTCCAATAAACACCAGGGACCTCGGAGCAAGCTCAGGAGGGAGGCGAAGTTTTTTTCTCTATTTATCTGTTCTTCTGCAGCTCTCTCATCTCTGCATGTCTTCCTGTTTTTATGAATACTGGGTGCCTTGATCCTCTCCCAGGGTCCCCTCCATCAAGTAACACCTTGCTCCTCCCTTCAATCTGCTCCAGAAACTGCCCTATTCTTTGAGCATTCAACTCTTTAAAGAAAAGCGTCTAATTAAACTCATTCACCCAGGCTTCATGCTGCTGTCTTGTTGACAATTTTATATTAAAGAGGAAGCTTCTATCATGGCAGATGCATCAATTTTGTAGGCAGGGCAAACTTCTCAAGTGTCCTCTGTACCACTCCACACACAGAATGCCCTGCTACTGAGAGCAGCTAGATCTCCAGTTCTACTTCTATGTATCAGATTTTCATATTCACATGAAAATGCATTCTTATGAGCAAAGCTGGTATCTGTGCTGGATCTGTCTCCACCCTAGGACAGAGCCACAGACGTTCCAAGTCATGCACAGGTGAGATCGTCTCAAATTGATCAGGTGATAATCAGCTTCCCTTTGACTCTGCCTTCAGGGAGCTTAATTAATACAATACTATGGTCAAACCCAAAGTACAGCATTTAAAGTCATAAAAATACACTTATTATCCTGACAACAGTAACTCCATGTTGTCCAGTGCTTCAATGAGGCTATAGGATTCTAACTAAATATTTGTCAGAGAACCAAATAAAGTTATATATAAAATAGTTATATTCCACTAAGAAATATTACTAATTAGCACATTTAACCTGATAAAATTGAGAGAAAAGGAGAAAGCACAAATTCTTTCATTAGGTACCTAACCTGCTTAGAGGTTAAGGGAGAAACTTTTTATTATGTTAAAACCACAGTCATCTATTTATTTAAAAGGTACTTAGAACCTTCTGTGTCCAAATAAATTGTCAAATAACAAAGGACAAGACATAATTATTTTTGTAACCATAAACCATGATATAAAGTGAAGAAAATCAACAAGGAAAGGAAATCAAAGCCCTCTGCTGAAAGCCCTGAGCCCCTCATTCGAGCGGTAGGAGTAAACTGCTTTAATGGGTGGAGGCTGGGGGTGCTGGGGAAATGCAACCAGACTCTTGGAAGGCTAGACCCCTAGGTGAAAGCAGGAGCCAGTAAGTGCTGACATAGTTAAGCAGATCTATGAAATGAGTTTCAGCCCACGCTATTTATTAGCATAATTATTAGTCATAATTGCTATCATTCACTGAGTCTCTACCATGTTCCAGGCACTGGACTTTGCCTATCATTTTCACAAAAACCCTTTGGTGTTAGAATCTTCATTTGACAGGTTTAAAAACCTGGGGTCCTGAAGGGGTGATTAACAGGCCCAAACTGTGGTGATCACGGCTGAGTGTCAGCCAGAACCTGTACTGCGTCCTTGTACCTGGGAGTGTCTGCCACAGGAACACAGGACCACAGGAAACCACAACAGGTTTGCTGGTTTAACTCTGTAGACTGCCTGCTGCCGACCCACACTGCCCTCTGCAATGAGCTTGCCTCTTTTTCACCTACTTGTCAGACTGCTATGGTTTTGCTGCAAAAAACATTCAAATCCAATGGATTATCTGAGTTCCAGGTTTGCCTTCTAAAAATGAAACCAGCCACACATAGTGACTTACAGCTGTAATCCCAGCACTTGGGAGGCTGAGACAGGAGGATCGCCCTGAGTGCAAGGCCATCTTGGGCTACAACTGAGTTCAAGGCCAATTTGAATAACCTATCTCAAAAAACCTAAACCAACCAACCAACCACAGGACCCTAATTCCCACAGCTTTAAAATCCACTTTCCAAGCAGAAAGAAACATAAAGACTAGAAGTACCATATGACCCCGCAATGTCACTTCCAGGTACACATGCAAAGATACTGAAATCAGGATCTTGAAGCAGTGGCTACCCATCCACATTCACTGCAGCATTATTTACAACACCTACGGCATGAAAAAAAAGTATAAATATCCCTAGACAGGCAAACAGATAAAGATAATTTGGGGCTACACACTGGTATATTCTTCAAGCTTACAAAGAAGGAAATCTTGCCATACGCAGTAACATGGAGCACATGAAGCCAAATGAAGCAAGCCAGAAGGACAGACACTATAGGTAGGATCCTACTTACATAAGGAATCTAAAATAGTCAAACTAAAAAAAAATTTTTTTTAATTTAACAAAATAGGGCTGGGGGTTTAGCTTAACATGGTATAAGTGCCTGCCCTGGCAAGCACGACGTCATGAATTTGATCTGGTACAAAAAAAAATTTTTTTTAAATTAAAAAATAAATAGTCAAACTCAGAAACAGAAGTAGAATGGTGGCTCTCAGGGGTTGGAAGGAAGGTGAAATGCAAAAATGTTTAAGGCTTCAAGGCTTCAGTTATCCGAGATGGGCACACCTACCTCTCTGCAGCACAATACCTACAGTGGATGATACTGTACTCTATACTCAAAATTTTGCTACAAGTAGATCTTTTCCCAAGTGTTATCTTTTATAAGTAAGTAAAGAGGCTGGAGGAAACTTTTGAGGTGGTGGACAGATTTATGTGGCATTGTCTGTGGAGATAGTTTAACAGCTGTATGTTTATCTCCACACTCCTCAAATCGTATACATTAAATAGGTGTGACTGTGTGTAAATTATCCCTCAATATAGTAGGGATTATTTTTTAAAGGAATAGACTTCAGAGACTCATCATATGACTTGATGAAGGTGAGAAACCATGATATGTGTGTTCCCTATCAGATTCCGAGTATTTCAGAAATAAACCAGAAATCACTTGGAAGAAAAGCTGAAACAGCACAGTAGTAAAATAGTTTGTCCTGGGCCAGGAGGGAGGCAGCCCAGGGACCGGGGAAAGGACACCGACCTCTACAAAGAGGCAAAACTGTGGAATGTGAAGGTTTGAGAACCACCAGACACTGAGGTGTCAAGAAAAAGTGTTCAAGGAATCTTATTTTTCTTGGCAGTTACATGGAGAGATGAGGCAAGGAAAGGAAAAGAGGATAAAAACAAAGACCAAAAAACCCCTCTACCTCCTTACAACGTAAAAAGCTTTGCTTCCCCCCAATCCATTTTACAATGAGGAGGAGAACTGGGTAGCAAAGCACATGCCTGACAGGAAGAGAGCGGTGCCCAAGCAAGCAGAGGTGGGTTGGTACCAGGGCAGGACCTGCCCCACAGGCCCTGCACTCACCATCATGTTCCCAAGGCACATAGCAGCACAGGAGGACAAATTCTGCAAAAATCCATACAGGTGCATTTTCAGAGTAGATAAGTAATTACCCAACTCCACCTCACATGACCTTCCATGAAGTCAGGATGAAGACAATGAAAAATGAACCAATTCACCCCAGCAAGCTCCAGCACCTCCCGGTCAGCAGTATCAGGGCTCCTGATACATCTAACAGAAATGCCATAGTGGCTGGCCAAGTCCACCATCAGGACAAATCTATCAATCAATGAAGCTAACACAGAGTCCAGGTCATTCTCACATCTAAAACCCAGATGACAGGAAATGATCAGCAGCACAAGAACAAAATATTGGATCAAACAGCATCTGTCTTAAAGTACTACACTGTCCCCCTGGGCAAGTCATCTTTGAGGTCTCAGTTTCCAGATCTATAAAGTAAAGGGGTTGAGCTCAGTGACCTGTAACTCCTCTCTCTACAAGGCATTAAATTCTATCATTGTGTTATGATTTCTCAAATCTCCATTTCTTTTAAGCTCTAGTGGTTTAAGCGCCTGCTCAAAGTCAGAATTAATGGAGTACAAAACATAGTTGGGTAATTTAGCATCAAGTGATTACTTCCGAAGCAAGAAATTAAGATCTTTCCATCCCTAATAGAGACATTAATGTTTTCCGTCAATAACAGACTAAACTCTTTCCAATCACTGGGATGGGACTACTAAACAGGATGAGGTTCAATTGGCCCATCCTTAGGCCACTGTAGAAGAACTGCTTCCAGTGACATAATGACAGCCTCTGCCTCATAATCAAATGCCCATCATAAAACAGCTTGGTTGAAATCAGAACATGAGTTCACTCTGCTCCATGGATTTCCTAACACTACTGCGTCTTTGGGTATGTGATCAGCTCAGTCTGTGAGTCCAGTCCTGCAGGAGTGATAGCTTCTGCTTTTTTGACTGACTTTTAACCAATGTCCAGCATAACCCTGAAGACTTGGATGCACATTCCTACTGGCACAGAAAGGACAATCTCCAACCTCTCCCACGAAGGAGGTACTGTGACTTTTAGCCCCTGTAAAAATATAATTGTCCTCACACTATGTCAACAAGAGAACGGAGAGGAATTCCCTTTCCCTTTCTCTTTCTTGGGGGTAAGATGCTGTATATTAGCATCTAGTAATGAGAAAGCAGCTAGGAGACATGACTGGGATTCAGTGCAAGGTGGCTGCTAGGCAGAATGGACTCTGTTGAAGGGGCTTGTCTTATAACCTCTGTCCCATTCTGAACACTTCTCTCTTAGGGAGAGGAGGGATCAGTGGTGAAGGAAAGGGTCCAGCCACCTGACACTTCAGGCACTGCCCAAGTGCTGGAGGGCAGCTCCCTCACCTCTGGCTTTGATGGAAATGGAAACGAAAATCACCACTGGATCCCACTTTCCCCACCAGGCAAACAAAATATAGATGCTGGATAATACTACATTTCTGGTGCCAGGAATGCAAATTACTCTTGGGTTTGATATGGCATAATACAATCTAAAATGCATGCTTTGTTTGAAAAACCCTTCTTACTACATTTCCAGAAAAACGCCAGCATATTTGTACAAGGAGAGGGGAACAACATGACTGACAATTAAAGGATGTAATTAATCGATAAATGATTATCCATCCAATGGAACAGTGTGTGTCAGTTAGAAATAGAGAAAACCTATAAATACTAATATGAAAGATCACTAAAAGACCACCTGATCATCAAGAAAAACAAAGAGTTAAGGAACAATTTGTTGATTAGCATACCATGTGCTAAAAAGTCAAGTCTGCATGTGATTTCTTGGGAAAACCTCTGGAATAATGATATACATCAAGAGTTCAGCTCTTGGTATAGGACTGTGGCTTACAGTAATGCTCCCAAGTATGATGAATGAGGCCCTGGGTTCAAACCCTGGGCCACAAAACAAGAAAATAAGGAGAAAAAAAAGTTTAGCTTTTGAAAGTACTGTTAAATAAAAGGACAAGGAAATAGTCCACAATATATTAACACATCAAAACTACAACTGGCCAAAATGGGTGTGATTTTTTTAAAAAGTACGTTGTCAGAAAACTACACCAAAAAATAAACACAGTGTTCTGTTCATGTAAGCAAAAATAAAGTTGTCATAACTACACTTTCAGAAAAATATTCTGAAAAACCAGTTTCCCAGTTAATTTTGACTCTTCTTTTAAAAAGGTATTCTTCTGATGAATGAGGTATAAAAGACAGTTATGTAGCAAGTTTCATCTTGATGTTAGTATGAAGTGGCTGACTGCAAACTATATTACGAAAGAAAAAAAACATGAACTGAAGACCAGTTATACTGGTAAGATGAACCACTGTTTACTTTTGTGTTGTTTGGTACTATAGATTAAACCTAGGGCCTTAGTTCACTCCAGCCCTTAAAACACAATTTAAAAAAAAAAAAAATTTGAGACAAGGTTTTACTAAGTCATTAAGTTACCCAGACTGGGCTAAAAATTATGATCCTCCTACTTTAGCCTCTCACAGTGCTGGGATTACAAACATGCACCACCATGCCCAGTCAACCACAATATATACTCTTGCTTTTTAAAAATGTTACTTTGCAAATAATCAAACGAGAAAGTTTTCAGTGGATTTTATTATCATTGCCATTTTGTTTTAATAAACCTATCTTTACCCAACAGAGGTCTAGGTAATTCTTTAGGCTGAATAGTTGTTTGGGGAAGTGTGCTTTAGGCAACAATGTAGATTTGCTAAATCATCTTGTTAACATCGTACACCTTCCAAAACAAACATCAGACAACCAGAATAAAAATCTACTGTAAACATATTTCTTTAAAATGCCATAGAATGTTAGTATTTTATGACACTTAGCACTGCATTATAAACATGTGGTATAAATTATAACTGGGGCACAAATACAGGATTTGGTACTTACAGAACTTCAAAACCCAGGAATCAGGTTTGGGTTCACGTACACAAAAGAGACAGTTACTTACAAAGGAGCGATTTGAGGTTATGTGGCAAGAGATTCTGTCCTCAAAATATGGTTGATACCCAAGGAGCAAAATAACTGAAATTCCATCATTAAACTTTTACTTCTTCAGAATAAACACTGATCTTTTAAAATGCAAGCAATCAAGAAGATTAAGACACAAAATCAATGGTATTTTATCATGTTATTTATCAAATTGTTTTCTCTCCAAGGAGGGGGAGGAGAGTAACTGCTGCAGGAAAGAAAAAGCTGCAGGTGAGTGTGCATTTGTTGGGTGAGGGTACCAGAGGAGAAATCACAACCCTACTAACCAGTCTTTCTCTCCTAGAACTTAGTCTTGACTGGAAAAATACTTTCAACTATAATCTTTTGAAGAAGTTTTCCAGGCTCAAACTCCATCAGGAACACATTTAAGAAAGAGATTATGGGATTCCTGCAAGCAATAAAATAACTACTTTACTGAGAACCATCCTTGTGCCAGGAGAAGGATTCTGTCCTCTATACAAACTATTTCACTTAATCCACATACAAAAAATTAAATGTACACTATCAGTTCACCTCCCACCTACAGTCATGAAAATCTTGTCCAATCATATGACCACTAAGTGTCAGTATTTAGGAGACTCCAAACTCTGTGTTTTCAACTATTAAACAAGGTTGCCTCACCCAAATACAAAGGAAAATAACAGTCATGAATCAACATGTTACCCTGAAGCCAACGATCTCTAAAGGGTCACCACTATCTTTAAACTAATCTTACCTTTAAGCAGAATACACATACATATAACTAAGAAAGACAAAAGTAACTTCTTTCTCATGGTGCTGTTCCTGCCTTTCTTACCTCTCTAGACGGGCAGTTTCTTTAGTAAACTGGAATCTACCCCCAAAAGATCTTCAACTTTTTTTCCCCATCCAATCCTCACTGATACCAACTGATCCTCTCAGTGGGAAATGGCATCCATTTGGCAAAGGACCATGAATCCTACAATCCCAATTACCTTCAGACTTGAAGGAAATTTTTCAAAAGTCATGCCACCCTCAATGTAACAAGTATGTTAGGTATTAAGCAGCTGTGTGTTATATTCATGGGAAACTGCTGAGAGGATGTACTGTCAGAAGACTGTAGCAGATGTCTCCAGCGCCTCTTGGCAAGGCCTCAGGGCACCATGTAATTCACCCTCCTGTGACCGCATCTCAGTCAAGAGTAGGCTGTGAATCACTTACTTCCTGGCCTGTGATTTTTGTATTCGTCCTTTTTCAAACACATGGTCTCCCTTTTTCCATCTCCTTAAACCTTCCTAAAAACCTCGATCTCTCACCCTAACTGCACAGTTTCTGTTTTGGAAACATTTGCTGCCACCCTTGATTGCATGGCCGGAACTAAATAAACTCTTAAAAAAAAAGAAAAAGAAAAAGAAGCAGGCACCTAACACCTCGCCCATGAGGGAGGGAAGCCCAAGGATAGGTAAATGCTTTGGGCTGCTTCTCGGGTGGAGGAATCTGACAGCTTTCCTCTGTATGCTCAGAAAGGCCCCAAATCTAACACCAGTTGTCCTCACAATTCGCCTGTTCGTCCCTCATTGCAGCCTTCCCTCTTGTTCCCCCGACTTAATTGTCTGACATACTCCATGTGCAGAAGTCTTTGTCCTGGTTCTGCTTCCATGTGGAACCCAAGCTAAAACAGAGACATCCTCTAGACAAATCAAGCCAATTCAGTGTTGGGAAGGGTATTGTAGGGAGCTTCAGGGTCATGTGTATTGTAACACAAAAGGGAGAGAAGGGAAACAAAAACAGCTCTGTCAGCTGCCCAAGGTGCTGAAAGGGAAGAAGGCCACAGGGAAGAAAGTGGCCTGGGCTCCTGCTGCTGTAAGAAAGCAGGAGGCCAAGGAGGTGGTAAATTCCCTGTCTGGCAAGAGGTCAAAGGACTCTGGCATTGGACATGACATCCAGCCCGAGAGCTCTCACCCACTTTGTCAAACGGCCCTGCTACGTCCAGCTGCAGTGACAGAGGACTATCCTATATAAGCAGCTGAAGGTACCACCTGCGATTAACCAGTTCACCCAGGCCGTGGCCCGCTCAACAGTTACCCAGCTGCTTAGTCCTGCCCACAAGCACAGACCAGAGACTAAGCAAGAAAAGAAGCAGAGGTTGTTGCCCAGGCTAAGAAGAAAGCTGCTGGCAAGGGGAACTGGGGACATAGAGAGCAGGAAGGCTCAGCTAGTGATGCCTGCACACGACATGGACCCCACTGAGCTGGCTGTGTTCCTGCCTGCCCCGTGTCACAAGATGGGGGTCCCTTACTGCATCATCAAGGAGAAGGCCAGGCTGGGGCATCTGGTCCACAGGAGACCTGCACCCTTGCTGCCTTCACACAAATCAACTAGGAACAAAGGCACACTGGCTAAACTGGTGGAGGTGACCGGGACCAAATGCTATGACAGATATGATAAGATCTGCCATCACTGAGGAGGCAATGTCCTGGGTCCCAGATCAGTGACTCAAATTACCAAGCTGGAAAACACAAAGGCTAAAGAACTTGTCACTAAACTGGGCTAAGTGAACTCTTACAATTGCATTTATTTATGGCATGGTGTCATATGCATAAATGAAAAAGATATCCTGTGTCCATGGTTTGGAAGGCAGTATTAAGATGACATCAGTACCCAAAGCAATCAACAAATTTGATTAAATTCAATTTCCTGTCAAAATTTTAAAATCTGCTTTTCTCAAAAACAGAAAACTTATTGTAAAATTTCACTTGAGTTCTAAGGGACCCCAATAAACAGAACAATGTTGGAAAGGAGTAAAGTTGGAAGAATCACTTTTCCTTATTTCAGAATTTACTACAAAGCTACTGTACAAAGCCTCACATAACAGTAAACTGATTTTTAACAAGGGTGTAAAGATCCATTTAATTCGGAAAAGACAGTCTTTTCAAAAAATGGTGCTGAGAAAACAAGATGTCTGTTAGCAGAAGAATGAAAGTGAAATCAACTTGTCATGGATCAAAAGGCCTTACTTTAAGAGTAAAACTATCATCATAAAACTCTTAGAAGAAAACAGGAAAAATCTTCATAGCTTTATTTTTGGCAATGATTTCTTAAATATGACACCAAGCGCACAGGCAACAAACAGAAACAGGCAACTTAAGATTACTCCTAAATTAAAAACTTCTGTGCATCAAAGGACACTATCAAGAGAGTAAAAAATAAAATAAAATAAAATTTCAGAAAAGATAGCTGCAAATCATCTGTAATAAGGGACAAGTACCCAACATTTTAGAGCCCAGAACTACAACTCAACAACAGTGACAATACCTATATAAAACAACCCAAGTTAAAATTGTGCAAAGGACTTTAATAGATATTTCTCCAAAGAAGATACACAAATGACCAATAACCATATGACACATATTCAACACATTAATCACCAGGCAAATGAAATCCATGATGACACTCGCTAGAAAGGTTATGATTCAGAAAAAACCAAACACATGGAAGATAAGAAGTATTAAGGAGTGTGGAAAAACTGAGAGCTTTGTGTTCTGTTGACTGGGATGTATGATCTGCTGAAAACTGGCAGTTCCACAAGAAACTAAATAAGGAATTACATATGACATAGCATTCTGCTCCTAGGTAAACTCCCAAAGAACTGATTAAAAAATAGTGGTATACATTCAAGGCAATACTGTTCACACCTTAAATGAATGAGGTTCTGACATGTATTACAACATAGGTGAACCTCAAAACATACTAAGTGAAATCAAGCCAGACACAAAAGGACAAATATTGTATCTAAAATTCTAGATGTGAAGTATCTAGAATTTGGCAAACTCACAGAGCCAGAAAGTAGAATAGAGATTACCAAAGGCTGAGAAAGTAGAACATAGTAAGTTATTACTTAAAAGGCAAACACTTGTGTTTGGGATGATAAAAGAGTTCTGTAAACAGAAAGTGATGATATAATATTGTGTGTGTGTGTGTATGTGTGTATTTAATACCATTGAGCTGA
Organism: Hydrochoerus hydrochaeris; assembly: GCA_004027455.1. NCBI lineage: Eukaryota > Metazoa > Chordata > Mammalia > Rodentia > Hydrochaeridae > Hydrochoerus > Hydrochoerus hydrochaeris. The sequence continues at coordinate 908,428 of PVLA01000016.1, read as the reverse complement.
ATAAACATGGTTATTATGGCAAATTTTACGTTACATACATTTAAGACAGTAAGAAAAATTAACAATAAAAATGATCATAGGTACTTCATTGAGAGGCATTATTAATATGACAAAGTAATAATAAGCCTTCCCCTAAGAGTTCATGAACAAAACGCAAACTGCATGGAAGTACTTCCTAGAATCAACAACTGGGATCTTATCTTATTAAAAAGTTTTTGTACTTCAAAAGAAATAACCAACAGAGTGAAGAGAAAACCCACAGAATGGGAAAGAATTTTAGCAAGCTGTACCTCAGACCAAAGACTTACATCTAGAACATATAAAGAACTGAAAAACATCAGGCCTCTCAAATTCAAAGACCCAATCCAAAAATGGGCATCTGAAATGAACACACATTTCTCAAATGAACAAACACATATGGCAAGTAAATACATGAACACCTGCTCGACATTTCTGGTCACTTGAGAAATGCAAATTAAAACAACACTGAGATTCCATCTCACTCCAGAAAAAATGGCTGCCATGAAGAAATCAACTGGTATCAAATTTGGTGGGGCTGTGAGGAAAAAGGAACACTTCCTCACTGTTGGTGGGAATGTAGACTGGTACAACCACTGTTGAAATAAGTGTAGAGATTCCTCAAAAAACTAGGATTGGAAGTCCCATTTAATCCAGTGATTCCCCTTCTGGGTATTTGCCCAGAAAAACTGAAAATATCATGCCACAGAAATATATGTGCACTCATGTTTATAGTGGCACAATTTGTAATAGGTAAAGCTTGGAAACAACCAAAATGCCCATCAACTACAGAACAAATAAAAAAAGATGTGGTATTTTTATACAATGGAATATTACTCAGCTATAAAAAGGATAACCTTGAGACTTTTATAGGTAAATGGAGGCAACTTGAGATCATACTCATAAGTGAAATAAATCAAAATCACATTTATAAATATCATATGGCCTCCCTAGAATAAAAATATAAAAAATAAAAATCTGAAAGACTAATAAGATCCAAAATATACAACAGATAATGTAATAATGAAAGGGAAAGTACTCAAAAGGACAGAACTACTGGGGTAGAGTAAAGGAAAAAAGGAAGAAAGGAAAAGATTATATGTATGTTGATAAACATACATGAATGTATGTATGTATATGTATGTATATATATGCTAGATAGATTACTTACTACTAATTTCTCTTAGTTCATCAAAAAGAAGTTTGTGCTGTCATTGGTTGATCACTTTATCTAGATTTTGTAACCTGAACAACTAGTTCTGAGATAACAATGCACAATATATTATCCAGTGCTAATTCCCTACTTTTTTTTCTTTTTTGAAATTCTGTATCATTTCTATCCTTTTTTTCTGATGTATTTTTTAAAATTAAAAAAATAAGCCTTCCTATGGAAAAAGGCCAGTGGCAGATGACAATAGCCTATATCAAAAAAAAGCAAAGAGAAATAAAATTATGAGCTCAGTCCTTTTAATTAGCATTAAATATGAAATGGACATTTCATAATAATTAAGCAACCACAATCAAACTGCAGTATCTATGACCAGTCAAGAAGAGTCCAACCTTTACCTGTCAGACTTGTAAAAAAAGAATGCTGCCATTTTACCAGTTTTTTCTTGACTCCCAAAGTAAGTAAATTTGGGGCAGTGCACACCCTTTGTAGAGCACAGCCAAGAAATTGGGGGAGGAATACATTTTCTAAGTTTACTTTTTTTGCCTAGAAACTACTGGCACAAGAAGCAATGCTCTATTGTTAAGAGGTCAATACATTATTGGTGCATATGAAATACTGACTTGAGACAGCTGACATCTAGAGACTTTTCCTCCTAACAATATAGACAATTTCTTCTGTGGCTTAACAGCAACAAAGCGCTATTCACAGGATTTTAAAAAATGAACAAATCGTTTGCCTCCATTTCCTAGAGACAAACATTTGGTTTGATAAGGAAACAAAAAGTCATTTATACTCAAAAGACCACTGGGATGGAAATAAACAGTTCTGATTTACTCCAACGGGTCAGGAAGGGGTGTAATTTATTACAGTCCACTTAGCAGCTGTAACAACTGCTTTTCAGAAACCGACACTGATTCATGAAAATCAATGTAAGGACTCTTTATGCAGCATAAACCCTCATAGCCTCAGGCAAGTGCTGATAGAAATGTAGTTCAAGGTGTGGCAGGAGCAGGTCTGGGAACAAGCAATTAGCCCCGCATTTAACCCAATCTATTGCTCATCAGAAAAGTGCTTAAGCCTGGAGTTAGACCCAGACAGGCTGACAAGGAACAAGCCACTTAACTGTCCCCTCTGGCAATTACACTCTCTCAACCCAAGAGTGTGTCAAATTAAAACAACTAGGCATTGACTTTTTGCTTCTGTAAACATTAAGGGGTGATTGACAACTTGAGGCAGCAAGCAGCCTGCCACTATCATCCTCCCCTATCTTCACTAGCTGGGATAGTGTGGTTCCTGAGCAAGTTCCCCTAAGACATAAAGGTTGCAGGCTTTGCCACTGCAGTTCACCTAAAGAGGTTGTAAAGAGCTTGTGCCCTACCTTATATACAAGCAGCTACAGACACTGGGTTTTTAAAAAATTAACATTTGGGCCGTGGGTTTAGCTCAGCAATGTAAACACCTGCCTGGCAATCACAAGGTCACAAGTTCAATCTCTGGTAACCCCCCAAAAAATTCTTAAACAAAAATTAACATTTGCCACTTTCAAATAGAAAAATTCTAGTCACTTCCAATGAGAAAAATGGAAAATCAATCAGTCTTTTATATGTACTAGTTTCATTACTCTATTATAAATTTTGATTTTGGAAAGATTCCCTTCCAATGCTAACTTATTCGTTTCAGAACTGAGTAGAGAAAAGATATAGTTAAACCAGCTGACAGAGACAAGTACAGAAAAATAAATAATAACAAAGAAAGTAGAGATAGGCTGTGTCAACAGTTGGCAACTTCCCAGAGGGAGTGCTGTGAATTCAACAATATCTGATGCTCTCTGGTGCTCATAGGAATAGGTCACACCAAGTGTCAAGTGTCGAACTTCAGCCCTCTGCTGTTCCCTCTTGTGGTGCTGAGACCACTCAGTGGAAGAGAAGGACAGTCCTGTAAACAAATGATGCTGGGAAAGAATCAAGCTGAACCCTTACCTGACACCATACACAAATACTATATACAAATACTAACCAAAATGGACCAAAGACCTGGGTTGTTTTGTTTGTTTTGTTCTGTTTTTGTGGTACTGGAAATTGAATCCAGGGTTTTGCACAATTCTAGGCAAGTGCTCTACTACTTAACTGCATCCCCAGCCCCAATATCTAGATTACACGTTAAGGGCTGAAACTATAAACTTTTTAAAAGACAACAAAGGAAAAAGTTTCATGATGCTAGATTTTGCCATTATTTCTTGAATACAATTCCAAATGCATAGGTCAGAGATGAAAAGTAAACAAATAGGACTTTAACAACATTGAAAACTTTTGTACAGCAAAGAACACCAATCTACAGAGTGAAAGGGTGGACTGGGATAGCTTAATGGTAGAGCATTCACCAAGCATGTATGAAGCCCTGGGTTCAATCTCCAAAACCATGAGTTTTTAAAAAGCGTGAAAAGACAACCCACAGAATCAGAGAAAATACAAGCCACTCATACATCTGATAGTGATGCATGCCACTTTAAAAGTCTTAATTTCAATGTCAGCAATCATTACCAAGTCCCCAAAGCTCATACTGCCCCCCAAAGCTCTAAGGCAAGTTCTCCATGCACAGCAAGCACATCATTCTTGAAGTGAGATCAACCAAATTTTATGTTCATTTCTGACCTCCATCTATTTTAAAAAACAAATGTGTATGACAAATTTGGTCCTAGGAGCAGCTACTGCTTATCAACATTTACTAATGAGTTGTCTGATTAAGAGGTGATGCTTCCACAAAAGCTTGACTTTTTAAATCATATTGGTTGAAAATATGGTACTTATGTTCATGCCTTTGTTCTCATATTTAAACAAGCTGTCACTATAAAAGTCCACAAAACCCAATAAAACTTTCTACAATGATGGACAAGTTTGATGCCTACACCATCCAATATGGTTGTCTCTACCATATATGGCTACTGAGCATTTGAAAAGTGGTTAACATGAGAGAAGAACTGGATCTTTAATTTTAATCAACAAAAATTTCAATAGCCCTGTATGTCTCGTAGCCACTGTCCTAGATGGAGCAGATCTAAGACATCAGGCTGAAAATAGGGGTTTCAATACTGAAAGATGTGGTGGCAGAGTTTCCCTTAGTGATGAGTTAGGAGAGATAGATGGTCTAGAGCTTGTTTTAGATCTGTCTTCCACTTCTTAGCTTATTCTTCTTTTCTGCTGCTGCAACAGAATACCTGAGACTGGGAAATTTATAATGAATAGAAATTTATTTGTCTCACAGTTCTGGAGCCTGAGATGTTTAAGAACATGGTGTTGGCATCAGTGAGGGTTTTGTATTACATTATCCTATGGCAGAACAGAAGGAAGACATAAAGGGAAAAGAAGTCACCTTAAATCCAGACATAAAACATAGCTTTCATGACCTAATCACTTCTCAAAGGTCCCACCTCTTAAAATGGCAAGGTGAATTTCAAGGTAAGTTTTGAAGGGGACATTAAAACTAGAGCGCCACTCCATTCCCGGCTCTGTTACCTGTTCTCTCTACTCAGCCATCTTCTCACCTCTGAAATAGGGTCGATAATTTTGCTCTATCTGTCTCTGGTATGAGAAAGATATTTCATTTTGGAGACCAGTTTATTAGAGTTAAATTACTTAAGGTTATGCAGATTGCTTCAAGGGTAAAATATGGCAAAGAATCAGAAATTATTTTCCTAAAGTAAGCAAGAGAGACAGACAGGCAAGCAGGCAGGCAGGCAGAGACCGACTGGGGAAGGAACAAAGAGAGAAAAGAAAAAGGAGAAGGAAACCAAAATTTGCACAGGTAGTAGGGGAGGGGGTGAAGCGCTCCAGGTGTTGGGCTGTGAATGATGCTGAGTTCTCCATCTCTGAGAAACTCCCCTAGCTCTGTGGATCTGGCCCCAGATAAGAGCCTGACAGAGTGGCTTCTGTGAGTCAGAGACCAAGGGAGGACTTTAGATCTGAGGCAGTTAAGAGCAGGAAACATACCCAATTCTTCCATATACACTGACCCACCAAATCTCAGCACCCTTTTTCCTACTTCCCAGGCACCCTACTAAGAAGAGGAGACATCTGAAAACATAAAAACCCTTCAGTGGTGTTATGGACTGCACTGTGCCCACTGCCCCTCAATGTGACTAAATTTGGAGACAGGGCCTTTGAGGGGTACAGAGTTGGTGTTATAGTCTGATAGGACTAGAGCTCTTTCATACTTAAGAAAAAGAGGGACAGAAGTTACTCTCAGTCAGTTTCTATACACACACACACACACACACACACACGGCCTTGTAGATGGTAGTCTATACCCTCACAACACTGGCCTTACCAAAAAACCTTGCTGGCATCTTGATCTTGGGCTTCCTGCCTCCAGAGCTGAGAAAATAAATACCTGTTGTTTAAACCTTCCAGTCTGTGGTCTTGTGCTATGATAACCCAAAAGAACTAGTACAACAGCATTACTATAAAATAGGACAGTAACACAACTTGTACTGTGCAAGCTCCACACATACCACCTCCTCTCATTTCATACACTGGACTCTGCTTATCACACACATTCATGTGTCCAGTGCTGAGAGTTGGAGACTTAATAAAATGAGATAAGATACACTTCCACTTTGGAAATCTTCTGGTTTAATAGATTTTTCTGGGTCCTGCAAGTTTTTGAACTCAAAATGAACCAAGGTCTTTCATATGATGGAATGTTTTTCAACTATAATAAAGGAATAAAACTCTGAAACATGCTACAGTATGGATGGACTTTAAGAACACTAGGCTACATGAAAGAATATGGGCACAAAAGATCACATATTGTCTGGGTCCATTTACATAAAACATCCAGACTAGGCAAATCTATAGACAAAGAAAGTGTACTGGTAGTTACCAGGGGCTGGGCAGGAGAAAAAGTGGGAAATGACTGAGAATAGATACTGGGATTCTTTCTGAGATGGTGGAAATGTTTTGGTACTGGACAGTGCTAAACTTTGTCAGTATACTTAAAACCACTGAACTGTACATTTAAAAAAGGGTGAATGTTATGATACGTGAATGATATCTCAATAAAACTGTTACAAACACAGTGCTCCTTCCCACTTCTATCATTATGTAAGTAACAAAAATGAAGGATGCCTTAGGACTGCACATTCGGAGCACTTATCCTCAGAGTTTGCCTATAATCCTGGTTTCCATGCTTAGAAGAGGAAATGCTCCCAAGGTTTACGGAGAAGAATTCAAACAAGACTTGACAACCATAAAAAGAGCACATCCCTACTCACCACCACAGCCTACTAAGGCTCAGACATAAGGCTGTTTGGAGGGCAGGCAGGGACGGGAAACCTCTTGAGACTGCTGACACTTCATCACCACTGCAACCGTGCCAAGCGTGGTTCCAGAGCCTAATGGTAGGCCCAAGTTCACTGCAGGCACTCAGTGAGTTTATTACATTCGAGATGCAAACTTTCACAGATGCAAAAAGACCTTGCATTATTAACATTCATAACTGAGAACAAATCCCAGAAATAGCTCTCATGTTTTCTGGATATTGTCACAATTGTGCTGCTGCTGTGTGCTTGCTGTACAGTGCACAGTGTACAGTAATACAGTGCTCAGTCAGAGCTCAGGATGTCGAGAATCAAGAGGAAAAGCAGTGGTGACGTGGTGGGGACTGGTAGGAAGTACAAAGCAACAACTATTGAAACAAAGTGAATACAATTGAGAGACTGGACCAAAGGGAAAAGATGGTGGACACAATTCATTCTCTTTATCTATGTGCTTGGTTTTGTCATACTTTACATTGTATATTTGTACTGAAGGTATATAAGGCTCACTTTGTTGGGCTGATATACAAAAGCAACTTACAAACATTCTCCTGGAACAGAACTTGTTCATAAGTTGGGGACTTACTGCACTTCTTTCCTGATGGAGCCATCAGTTTATATCCTGAGGGGATTACGGAGAGACACTGAGGAGCTGGCCCTGCAGAAGAGTATTAAGAGCCACTTTTAAGCCTCAAAGAACAAGAAGCACAAATTCCCACTTTGATTCTGAGCAGTAATGGACTGATTTTTATTTTCTGTTCTACGAATGTGTCTAGAGGACACAACCTATAAGATACAAAGAAAGATATATGAGTCTGTTGACCATTCTAGATCTTTGAATTTATTTTCAAGAATAAATTATGGATCAGAAATATTTTACTGAGACACCTAAAGTGGCTTCATCCAACATAAGAAACCATTACAAGCAAAATCAATGCCACCTCCTGAAGTATTCTTATAGAAATAAAACTAAAACAACTCTTTAAACTGCTAGAAGGGAGGCTGGGGCAGAAGGATCATTCAAGGGTTCCTTATGTTTATAAAAAAGGATGGTAGTGCTTTAATTTTGTAACTTGAAAAACTACTTCTAAAAGAACAATATGTAATGTATCAACTAGTGATTTCTGTTTATCGTCTTTTCTTGAAATTCTGTGATATTTCTACCTTTTTTCTGTTTTCTCTTTAAAATAAAAAAAGGATGGTAAACATGATCACTTTATACACAGCTACTTGACAACTTAGAGAGATCCCATCTCAACATTTAATAAATAAATAGATAAGGGGTGGAGATGTAGCGGTAGTCCAAACACATGGGTTCCATACCTCATATTGCAACAACAATAATAACAAGCAGCAACACCACCACCAACAAAAAAACCCAACTCTCCCCAAAACACACATCAAAACAAACAAAAGTAACTCCTGGAAATGCTTAGTGAAGTTACTGCTCCTAACAACGCACTTTCCATTTCTGCTCTGCACCCAGCTTGGTTCAGACAGGCAATGTGCGAAACAGAGGAGGCCAGGCTTAGCAAACAAAAACACAGGATGCCAAATTAAATTTAAATTTTAGAAACACCAAATAAGTTAGTAAAATAAGATATATGTAATATACTTATTCTAAATATTTTTATTTATCTGAAATTTAAATTTAACTTAGTGTCCTGTGTTTTATCTCAAAATCCTTATGATTGCACTTGGCCCATCCACCGAGGCCAAAGCAGACACTGGTTGATTCGGAGCCATTCTCTCCTTCCCCGGAGTGGAAGCCAAGGGAAGACTTTGGGCTCCTTTCCCATACTCTAAAATGCTAGCACCAGACAGCTGTACTGGCTTCCTGATGTGCCTCAAGAAGCTCAGGCTTCAATATCAATATCAAGTAAGCAATTAAGTATTGATGTTTATCAATCTCAAGTAAGAAAACAGTGTAACAAAGAGGAAACTACTAGCAAAAGCAAAATGCATATCTCAGAAGGATATGAGTACCACTGCACTTAAAGTGTATGTCTTTGGGGGGTATTAACCTAGACTTTCTGCAGGTGTGAATGGGGCAGAGATTCTGGATTTATGTACAGTCAGGTATGTAAAGACCAGAAAATGCTTCTTGTAACAACCCTGCTACACTTAATGGAAAATTTAAAACTATATGTGCTAAGCAGCAGATCATGGGACTACAGAGCTTTCTCTTATCTCTTATTGTTTTTATGGCACTCATTTTTAATATCATGACTTTTAGAGTGAATGTAAATAAATCTGACCATGCAATAAGTTCAGTGGGCACTTTTATTTTGCAGATTTTAAGCTAAATACCATCAATCTCTTCTTTGAAGCAGCATCTTTCAAAATAACAGAGGCAGCCCTAGGATTTTGTTACCCGCTGAAAAAAATAAATTAACAACTGACTTCAGAGACCTTCCCAAGAGCATGTGCTCAGCAATGGGTGGAATCATTCCTGTGGGGTTGCTTCTCTTTGCCTTCATGTCAAAGGGATCATTCTGGTGTATGACAATCCCAGAAAAGCAAAAGGTTCCTTGTTTTGTAAAAAAGAATGGTATGTTTGATCACTTTACACACAGCAAGATCAAACCTACTTCTACCATGAAATAACTTTTCTACTCTAATTCCCTCCAAAGATTCCTTTTATGCCAATTTCAATGAACAACAGTTGGAAGGTACATAAAATCTGGTACCATTCTTTATACCAGAAGCCCATTTGGAACCTGACCTCAGTATATATCGTATACCCTATGTATGTGTGCACAACGAGAAGTATATGCCTATATATAAATATAAATACATATAAAGCTAACTTTCAGTGTTCAGAAAACAAAAGCTATCCCCATATAACAGCCAAATTCTGACATAACTCAATTTGGACACCTCATCTGGTGTGCACTGCACTCATTCCTAGTGTAAACCCCACCGCGCCGGGCAATGATATACTGTAATGTCACATCGCAATCTGGATTTACTATAAAGGGCCGCTGACGAGCTTCAGAGCAGTAAACATTGCAGCGAGGTGTATTTCACACTGAGCTGGTTTTTATGAAGAACACTTCACCGCCCAGGCACGGCACCTGGATGATGAATGGTGAAAGATGCATGACAAGCTTCATCATTGTTTGTAAATCTTAACTGTTCCTGCTCACTAACTCTGGAGGCAATTTTCAAAGACAGCGGCCGACAGAAGGACAGCACAGCTTTCCTGAAGGTTATTCAAGTTGTACTTGGCCTGGGCTGTGCCTCTGAGGAGCCAGGCAGGGAAAATAAACTCCTGACTTTCTTGACACTGGGCACTCCCCACAAAAAGCACTGAGCACAGAGTATTCAAGACAAATTCAAGTGAAGAAATCTTTACTGAGGAGGCTGGATGCTCTAACCTCAGTGGCCGCTGTCATATCCACATGAGGCCCTCAGGGATGCTGGCTCTCTAGGCGTGGTCACTGAGTAACAACACAAACAAACTTGATGATGAGTGATGTACCCACACAGTTGCCCTGTGACAGCTTTTAAGAAATAAGGATGTAAAAAGCCATCAGATGGTAATTCACGGGCAGACTAGGCAGAGTAAAATGATTATCCTTCTAAAAGATTATCTGAAGGAATCTGGCAGATCTTTTACTCACACTAATTTAAAAACAAAACAAAGAGTTATATATGACCACTTGCCAACTTCTGATGTCAGAAAAACAGGAAAAAAACACATTAAAAGTTCCTGATGTAATTTGTTTGCACTTGCAATTTCAAAGCTAACAACTAGTTATCTAATCCTACAACACTTGCCCTCTTCAGACATGAACACTTGGACTTGAAATTCTTGTTAAATAAAAAGAAAATTCAAGTATGAGCACAAAACTAACATTAAGTCATAAATGTGTCAACAGAAACATCACATCTGGCATGTGTGTTTCAGGCTGCTTTTGAGTGTTTCCCTGTGATGCCTGTATGCTAGAACAAGACATTCCTAGTGGGGGCATTTCTGCATGAGGCTTGTACTAAGGGACCAGGTTTTGGTATTTTATCATTATGGCAAAAGTATTTCAGCAACTACGTTTTTAGTCCTGCAGGCAGAACATGTCCAAGTGGACTCTCAACCCCCAATCCTAGCCATCATCTTCTGGACACATTTCAAAACACAAGAGCACTGATTATAGATCAAGAGGCCATGGACAATTTACATCATCATCATGCCTCAATTCCTTTACCTGGCAAGTAGACCCCAGAACCCCTTCTAGCCCCAACCATCTTCTCTATGCCTCAGTGTCTTTAGAACAAGAAAATAAAGTACTACCTACCTATAAAGTGCACTGGAAGAGCTACACAAGTTTTCATAAGCAGAGGGAAATGAAATGAGGAAAGAAAGAAAAAAAAAGCCACATGGCAGAAAGAACATTCAGGAAAAGTGAATCACAGGTATGAAGTCTTTTTTTTGTGTGTGTGGTGGGGATCAAACTCATGACCTCGCACGTGCCACACAACCATTTGTGCCACTTACTAACTCCTCAGCCAGGGGTGACTTCTTAAACTCTTCCTTTTAACCACGAACATCTTGGAGCTTAGAGAATGTCACAGTAGTCTGCCTAACTTAAGTGTGACTATTAAATTCTTCTGGACTCTTTCGCAGGGTTGCATTCTTAACTTAAAACCAGTTAGAGGTAAAAAACTGAGTCCTTAAAATTCAAATTTTCTAAAGAAACAATGTTTCTGCATGATGTTTGTGGTCTGGTGGCTGCATCTATATTCACACTTATGTCTAATTTATTTTACTGAATGCTTTGCCAGGATATCTAATGCCAGGTCAGTGAGGTACAAACAAACAAACAAACAAACAACAGGTGGGTTCTTACTCATCCCAGAGACCATGAACTATCCAGGAGTCTTCCGAGAACATACCATAACTACTGGCACCCAAAGAATAACACAAAGCTGCCTCTCCATGTGAGAACTGCCCCTCTGAAATTCTTGCTCCAGTGCTAGAGTGACTAAACCTTTTCCTCACAGGAGTGAGCCTGACCTCCTCAAGCAGGCTTCTGAGGAGTGCCTACTGTCTCTAGAGGATAGCCTGGAGGTGACATTGTCAAATAACAGGACATGTTAGAGTCCCACCAGTTCTCAGTCTTGCCCACAATTAGATTTGCAGCATAGAGAAAGAAAAAAGATTTGAAGAAAAGGCAGAACTTCGCTTGTACATCAAGCAGCCTATCAAGTCTGCTTCTACCTTACACTGTAGGACCTTCTAGTCCCCTGACACACTGCCCTCTTTTGGCTGTTTTTCATTGTATTCTCTGCAAACAGCAGTGTGCTTTACACAGTAAATGTGTATGTGATATTTTAAAAATAAACGTTTAAAGCTGCCATTTCTAAATGTTAACTACATGCTTAAAATTAGTACATCCTACCTTCCTCATGTAGCAGACTATGATGTCTAACAAATTTCAAGAATCATAATACACATACACTTAAGTTGCATCACAGTGCCTGTGAAACTAAAACTACATCCTCCTTCATGGTAGAAAACATTCATAGAACCCACTGCCAGTCACTTGCTAAAATAGAAAAATACGTAAGACACAGGGATGGATCTTCACATGAGAACAGACAGGTTCATAGATGAAAAGTGTTGTCACTCTTTTACATAATTATTAACATATAAAGAATCCATACATAAAAATAAAGCTGTTAACTGTTTTCAGCTTTTTAGAAAAGGTTAACTGAAGCTCTAAGACATTAGGTGAACATCTTGCTGCTGGCTCCAGAGCTGGGGACCTGAGCCAGACCTCCTCCTTGGGGGTGGGGTGCATTCTCTTTCATGTACTGGCCTCCACGGTTCATGCCACTGAATGCTCCACTTAACTCTGTTCAAAGCCAAGGCTGAGAATAAAAAGGTCACATAAGAAAAATAGGTTTAGAAGCCCAGTGCTCTTTTCTTTGAAATTTAGCAAATGATAAGTTATTTCCTAAAGTGCCAAGTTTAAATTATATTCAACATCTTTTAAATGTTGCATAAAATGCATTCAGCTTTCCTCAAAGCAAAGAAAGACGGGGTCAGCAGTTTACTTTCCTACAGAGCTGCCATGCAACCCAGAGCACAACACATGTGCCAGAAAACAGTTCCAGATTCCTTTATTCACTCTCTCTGTTCTAGAATACTTCCAGAACACCTTTCTGACTTGAAAGAACTGTCTGAAACACCAGCAATACCTTGGCAGGAATGAAGGGAGAGCCATGACAATACTATCATCTCTCACTGCATTTGTGATTTACTGATCTTCTTCATAAACAGAACGCCCTTCCAGCCTCACAAAAGCCACATGATTTCCACAGGGCCAGCACCTTCACCCTTCTGTGACAGGTGAGGAAACTGAGGCACTAAGGTAAGTGTCACTAAGCCAGACCTCACATAGCAGGCAGCTCTGCAGGAGACCGGAGGATGCTTTTAGCTAGTAGCCCTGCATCCTTAGTGTTCTCATCTGAAAAATTGGGAAGATCATACCCTTTTGATCTTCAAGTCCATTCATTTTGGTGACAGCTTAACCATTCTGCATGTAGTCGTGACAATTTAAACTTGGAGGAAGAGCATACAGTATCAGTGAAAGGAGATTGCTAGATTCATTGTCCCGCAGCAGTGCTAATGCTAAGGACCCACCAACTAGAACTTTGGAGCACACAGCTCTCTGTAAGCTGCTCAGAAGTTACACATAACATGAAGCTTCCAACTCAAGAGGCCCTTCCCTTGACCTAACCATCTGAACTCTGGGTAAAAGTACGCACTCTGCACTTCACCTTGCAGAACTGTTGACATCCTCTGTACATTAATGGAATAATACGTGGACACCTGGAGACCCAAAAGAAGTACACTGAATATCTGTTTCTTCCTCCTGAAAAGATCTAAGTTGAATGTGAAAAAAGAGTGGAGCTATTATGCAAGAACCTGTGCCTTCTTTCTGAGTTGGGCAAAGTCAAAGAAGCTGAAGAGACAGGAGGTACCATTTTTCACATATAAACTGAAATCATAAATTAAACAAAGTATGTTTACCTTCACTATATTAAACCTAAAGTGGTGTGGCATGTACTCAAAAGATGTAATACTCAAATCCAACAGGTAGGAAAAGGTGCATTTAGAAATGCAAAACATCATCCACCTGGAGACAGGTGTGAACCTATTAAAACAGAGGCGTTGCTGTGAGAGCTATGTCTCTGCTGACTGTCACAGTTTATATCTAGATGGCTCCCAAGAGCTTCATGCATTCATAAATGGGGCTTTTGAAAGTGCTACAACTGGCTGTTAGGAGGTAGGATCTGGTTAAAGGTAGATCACTAGGAACTTGATCTGCAGTATATTCCTTCCTGGTTCTTTGCTTATCTTTGCTTCCTGGCCACCGCCACATGAGCATTTGTCTTCTGCTACATCCCTCTGCCATGCTTGTTCTGCCATAGCAGACTATGAACTGAAAACATGAGACAAAGTAAATGAAAATAAATCCTTCCTCCTTTAAGCTGCATATGAAAATATTTTGTTCCAGCAATAGAAAGTTAACTAATATACCGTCATTGCCATGGCACCCACAATGCACAAGCTCACAAAGTCCAAAACAAGGGGCCACTAGATAATGGACTGAACCTCCAAACCATGAGCCCAAATAAACTACCTGATTTAACAGATTATCTCATGTATTTTGTTATTGTGACAGAAAGCCAACATGCACTCCTAGGTGTAAAACTAGAACTGAAAATCAATATCAAACACTTTTATATGAATTTCATACCAGTGCTATTTGCAATGCATAAAAGATGAAAACAACCCAAACATCCATCAACTGATGAGCAAATAAACAAAATGTTGTACATTCATACTGTAGAAAATTATTAGGCCATAAAAAGAAATAAAGTACTAATTTATGCCATAATGTGGATGAACCATAAAACAGCAGGCTAAGAGAAAGAAGCCACACAGAAAAGGCTACATGTTATATGATTACATTTACATGAAATATCAGAAATAGGCAAACTTTACTAGGGTGATTACCAAGGACTTAGGAAAAAGTCAATGGGGCCTGACTGCTTAATGGGCATGGGGTTTCCTCTCTGAACCATGAAAAGGACTTGGAATTTGGTACCCTGACAGTTGTGCAACATTTTGTTGCAAATGCCAATGAACTGAACCCTTTTAAATGGTTAATGACTATTTTATGTTAGGTAAATCTTACACCTCAATAAAAAACAAATTACTAGAAAAATGAAAAACAATAAATACAATTTTATTTTGTCAAACAGCCACAAGTTTCCATTTATCTTCAATTTCTTCTTATTCCTACTCTGATACCTGCTCTTATACAAAACATTCACAGACCCACACCAGCCTGGAGCTGGAGATCCATATCCTAGGTTCCATTTGTCACTCAGTCACACTGCTATCCCAAAGGTGCCCCAAAACACATCAGGTGCCATCAAACTCTCCCTCTACCAGATCACTACCACTAGCATCCAGACCTACCATAATATGCCCCTTATTAAACTAAAGAAAAGAGGTCCCTTTTTAAACTCCCCTCCCTTCTAGTAACTGCCCCACCTCAGTCTTCCCTCTGTAGCAAGATTCCTAGAAGACCTGTCCATACTCACTGCCCCAATTCTTCTCCTCTCATGTACTCCAAATACGCAGTCAGGATTTGAATTCCATCTCCCCACCAAGGCAGCCACTCAGCAAGGTCTCTGTCATTTCGACCTGGCAACAGCTGCTTATCAGTTCCAGTGCTCATCTCATTTGGCCTGTCAGCATTTGTTTGGCTCTGTTCACTGAAACACTTTCTTTACTTGGCTTCCAAACCATATATATTCATTTCTTGGGTGATTTCACTATATTTACTTCAAGCATCTGTGCACTGAGCTCTCCAATTGTCATTTCTAATAAGGATATTTCCCCTTGACTCCAGACTTCATATATCCAACTCCTACTTGACAGTCAACATAAATGACTCATGAACATCTCAAATCTAACAAGTGCAAAATTAATCTCCTAATTGCCACTACCTATTTTTCTCATGGTCATTTTTACTTCAATAAATGGAAACTCCAATCTTCTATTGGTTAGATCAAAAATTATAGCGTAATCTTAATTCATTTCTTCCCGTTGTATCCTAAACCCATTAGCCAATCTTCTTGTTTCTATCTTTGAACTACATCAGAATTGAACCACCTGTCACTATTACTGTGTCCCACACTAAGCCACTACCATCTTTTGCCAGAATTTCTGCAAGAGTGTTCTAACCAGCTTCTCTGTTTCTACATCTGCGTACTACAGCCCATTCTTAAACAGCAATAAAAATGATCTTTTAAAACCATAAGGCAGACAAAACGCCCCTTACTCAAAACCCTCAAGTGGCTTTTTATCTCCTGTAAAATAAAAGCCACAGTCTTGCCACAGCTTAAAACACTCTGCACAATCCAGCCCACCATCTCTCTCATCTACTGACACTTAGGGTATGAAAAAGAAAGCAAATGGCTCTGTTTTTTTTTTTTTTTTTTAAACAAGGAAAAACATCGAATAGCTGCATGGTAGAAGAAAAAATTCTCTTGAGATTCTTTGCTCCTCAACACTCTATTTTCATTTTGCTATCTTCAGCAGGAACAGAGGAAAACATGGAACTTGGACTCATTTCTTTGGATGCTCAACTTAGCTTTAAAGAAATTGAAGAAACATAAATTTACTAAAATAACACTTCAAAGAAAACACTAAGCCTATTTAAAACATTGTTCTTCAAATCATTTAGAAGTACCTACTTAGGATAACTGATGTACTACTTAGAAATCATAAATTACTTTTGGGAACAACCAACCAAAGAAACTCAACTTAATTTTGATAGTACTGTTAAATGGAATTATCAGCTGGTCTTTGCCAATCTCTCACATTAGATATACTAATGTCCCCGTCCCCATGTGCCACCTTCTGTCTCTTGCTAAGTTGTACTTACTGACTAAATATAGTCCCAAAAGGCTTCCCATTTGCTAAATGTTGATGATGAGACTAAAGATCTTATGTCCCAATAGATGACCTGTGAGTCCCCTTGTTGCACTATTCCCCCGCTTTCCTATTTGTTTTGTAAAAACATCATGTACTATGCCCCAGATAGCATATTTACATGTCATAAAGCTACATTTAAAAATATTAGCTAGAATTTGGGGTTTTTATTAACTTACTTCTCCACAGTACTTTCAAAAGAAATACAGTACTAGAGATTTTATTGCAGTTTGTCCTGGCTTGAGCCTTCATTTCAGCAGCTTGAACCTGACCATTAGGGACTTAGATGGTACCAGGAACTTAAAACCTGAAGCCATCTCACACCCACACTTCCAATCATACACATCACTAGAAAAGTAGGAAATTCCAGTAATCTTTCCCTATGAACACTAGTACCACTGGCCTTTCTCCTGGACTGGAACCCCTCACCTTCTGAGTCACTTCCTTTCCACCATAAACTCAAATGCTTACTCCTCTTCTGCAGATTCATTCCTCTCTGCTCTAATAAATTGCCTCTTACAGTTTTTCTTACCACCCTGCTCTAAATTTATACCTTTGTCTCAAGCACAACACTGCTTCTAAAAATATTCCATTACTCCTGAAGTAAGAAGCTTTAGCAATTTCTTCCTGCAAGTCAGCTTCATTCCTAATTTTCTGTTCTAACAAACATTTCCTTAACTGTTTCATCTGCAAATTGTGTGGTGGTTCCATCAGACAACAGAGAGTTAGGCATTTGGCCTTTTATGCTTGTCTTCCCTTACAGGGCCAACTCACTTAAAAATGTACCAAATGCATTCATTCACTCACCCAACCAAAAATAGCAAATGGAAGTCATCAGAGGAGATAAAAGGTATATGGTATGTGTCTTCTGTCCTTAAGGATTTTACAGTCCTTACATACAGAATGAAAGGTAGTATGAAAGAAGGTACACAGCACATAGCGTACACAGCCATAGAAGGTACACAGCACATAGGGGATTTGTAAGAAGTGTGCTTGTCCACACATGACAGTGATTAATAAAAGGAAAAGTGCAATTAGCAAAGTATACTTTGGTTTCCACAGCTCAAACTCTTTAGAGAATGAGTTCACAGCAATACCATACCCTTGATTTCCAAATTCTGAACAATAAAATCTCAAAATACTGGGAAAGTGATGATTTATTTACTGAACTAAGATAATGACTTCTATTAATACAGAATATATAAGTTATGGAAACTACTCAGTTCTCTATGAAAGCCAAATTATTTAGAAAAAAAACTTCTTTGTATAGTACTTGGTAGATCACTGTCTCTTCCAAGTCATTCACTCCACTACCCTGACTTCTATCTATGCCTCAACTGTGTTTGCTCCTCACTTTCCTAAATAAAATGATGATGCATAAATATGAAGAACTTATAAACAGCATCTGGAAGCACAGGAGCCATAAAAGATCTGCCTATCATCACAGCATAGATGCTGTGGAGAAGGTTAAAACTGAAGTTGAGAAATTGTGTATTTCAAAGTGCTTTGGTTCATTAAATGTTCGTTTTTATTTTAAAACCCCTATATCAGAGTTATCTGCATTGCTATTGCATAAACTCCAAGATCTACTGTATTAAAAATGTTTTATTATGTTATTTTACTTTCCTCCAGAAGATGAATATACTTTCAATTTTTAAATGAAAATCTTTGAAAAACAAGTGTTTATTACACAGATACTCAACACACACACACACATACACACACACACACACACACGAATCTGAACTTAAACCATATTCTGAGCTGGACACTACAGCTCCATGTAATCCCCTTACTCAGGAGGCAAAGACAGGAAGATTACTGTGAATTTGAGGCCAGCTTGTGCTACACAGTGAATTCAAGGCCAGCCTGAACTGCATAGAGAGAGACTCTGTCTTAAAAAGCCAGACAACCAAACAAACCATATTCTGGGGGCTAGAGATATAATTCAACAGTACAATGCTTGGCATGTATAAGACCTCTGTAATTGGGGAGAAAAAGTGATCCTGTATTTCACACTGATTCTCCTGAAAATACATATTCAGCTTTTGACTGAGAGTGTCTGTGATTATCACAGCAGTTATCCATAATGGGAAAAAAATCATTGTAAGAATTAAGCAAATTAGGTATAGTGATATATGCCTACAATCCCATCTACTCAGGAGGTTGAAGCAAGAAGATTCTAAATTCAAGCCCAACCTGTGTTAAAATTAAAAAAAAAATGTTTAGAGATGTAGCTCAGTCGTAGAGCACCTACGAGGCCCTGCATTCAGTCCTCATTAACACACACGCACATGCACACACACACACACACTGACCACAACAAAAATGGAGATTCTTCTATAGCTAAATACTTTGAAGCATACTTTCCAAGTTTTACATACAACAGACTTTCTACCAGCTCCTAACAGAGAAGCAGTCCAATGGGGCTGCTGACCCAGTGCAGGACAGGCACTCCCTCCCAACCCTAAAACAGTCTGTAAACACCTACCACTTGCTTTTGGTTCTGAGTAAGATGGGCCATCTTCAAAAGTGAAGATCTGGGACATGCTCTGGCCTAGGTAGGAAGGAGGCCCATAGTAAGAATGCATCCTGTACTGGGAACTCATTGTATGGCGGTTTTCCGAGCTTTTCATCTGTAAAAGAAAAAAAGAAGGAACACACTGAAACTAAAGCTGCATTTTACAATTATTACCCCCACAAAAAAACACCCTGGGATGGTGCACCCTCATGATACCTCTTCCATTTTGGAATACCCTTGAAAGCATCCCTAAATTCCCTCCTGCTAGATAATGCTCAATAAGTACTGAAAAGAACAGCGTAGTATAGAGGAGAGAGCAGCGCTCAGGAGTTAACGAAATCCACTGTAACACTGCCTAGGTTATTGACAGGGAGCATGTTATTGAACCTCTTCAGGTATTTTCTCAGGTATGAAACTGGCACTTGACCTTTGTTACCATATACTGTTCATATAAGAAGACAGGCAAATAAAAACACTGTAAACAACAATATGCAAAGCATGCATGGGGTAAGACAACAGTCATTGGTGTGATGGAGTGCTGCTCCCATCGCTCCGCATCTCTTCCTACCTCCTTTGTGCTTTTCCTTTAGCAGGGGCCTGAGGTCCAGGATCTAGATTCTGGAGGTGATCTGGACTCAGCTAGAGGGCACATGGGGTGGAGACAGGAAAGGTACAGAGAGGCGCAAACCTTTCCTCCAGCAGCTGTGGAATGAGGACCTGGCAGTCTCTGGAAACCAGGCCTTGCCTTTGGGATCAGACGCAGCTTTTACGTAAGAAGCAGTTCTGCACAGATGTGACCTGGTGGCTCAGAAGGGGCTACCCACTTTGGATTTCCCAGATCTTCTGATGAGTTTGGAAGGGCTACTTCCATAATCATTTAAAATCATTTCCTGCAAAGACCCTAATGGTATAGATATTAAGCACTGGACTCATAATTGTATCCTCATATCAAGAACACAGCTGGACTTCAATTATACCGCTGTTTCACAATTAAAATTTGATGGATTTCACTTATTCTTCACAGTACTGGTGATAGAACCCAGAACCTTGTGCACGCTAGGCAAGCACTCCACTGCTTCTACCTTTGTCCCTGTGAATGGTATTAACCTTTTAAAACTAAGTCCTTCAAAGAGAATGTCCAAAATAAAACAATTATGATCAGAACTAAGAAATAATTTTAAAATCATATTTTCCATTCAAATGTTTAGAATGCTGCTTTGATAAAGAAAATAGTATGAGCTTGACAGAACCATTTGATAAATTACTAACTATACTAACCAGAAACTGGCAGGCAAAACTGGGTAAGAGGCTTCCTTAATAATTTTTATGAGACAACAATTGCCCAAGTGCACTTTGAATACTATGACACTGGTTGGTGGAAAAGAATTTCTGATTTCCATGACCCTTTGAGATGCTTAGAGGATTTTTTTTCTGATCCTCCCAGCTCAAGTTCATCTCTGAGGGGTGCACTCTTGCCCCATGGGGAACCAAAGACAACTCTACTATATGTGATAATTTCCTTTCAAGTGAGGTTTTCCTGGGCAAGTTCCTTTTATCCTTTCTACTTTTTTTTCAAAACATATACAATGACATCTTTTACTTTTTTTTTTTTGACATCTCTTCTTGATGAATCACTCAGTTCTCATTTTCTACCATCATATAAATCGTTACTAAACAAGAGGTCAAGTAAGCTGTACTTGGAAAATAGCCAGAGGGAAAGAACTGGCACCCACCCCATTGAGGGAGCTCAAGTCTGGAGGTCCATTAGGGAACCATGAAATCATTAACAGGGAGAATAATCAATAGTAGCAGTTTACCACACAGAGCAGCACCCAGTTATCAATTAAATGCCATTTCCCAGCGTTCCTTAATGGGCGCACAAATGGCCTGGGGATTTGCCAAATGTAGATTCTGATGCAGTAAGCCTGGAATCTGACAAGCTCCCCAGAGAGGATGGTTCTGTTGGTCCTCAGATCTTGTTCTGGTGACAAGAAGCTAAATGATTGTTTCACACTTAGGAGCCCAAGACCAAAGGAGGATCAGCTTTAAAAAAAAAAACAACAACAACAACAACTTGTTTTAGCAATACAACCTTCAGTTTCCAATGGGTGGAAAGGGTAGAAGCTATGTAAACAGCAAAATTCCATTTTCACCACTTTTCTTTTTATATCTGTAAATTTTTCCAGAACTCAAATTTTTTTTCAAGGTTTGCTACCATGTGTTAGCGCTGCAATGGTTACAACAAACTCAAGCTCACTTTGAATGGAACAGACAGTTCTACCTCCAGAGACTGCCCTCAAGTCAGTTACGCAGTTTGAGGAATGAGCCCTGGGAATGGTAGCCAAGGGGCAGGCTGTCAGGTGCAAAGGTCCTAATGTAAGCAATAGGGCCTATCTACTCTGGGTGATGAGCTATTCTTCCTCAGGTCTGGCAAAATCTACAATCAGTTCTTCAAGGAAAATGCTTTTTAATTTTCCCTCTGTATTAGAAAACAGACAAGATGAGCCTGTAGGTTCTGCAAAACACTTAATTTTACTATGAAAGTTTGTACCAATTTTCTTTTCAGAGTATTTGACAAATGTTTGCTGTGACTCCACAGTAAGGTCAGCACTTTTTTCTACAAATGGTCAAGGAATAAATATTTTAGGCTTTACAAATCATAGATCTCTTGGCAATTGGCAAATGAATGGTCATGGCTGTGTTCCAATAAAACTTTATGCAAATGTGCAGTGGTTCTCAACTTCTGGCTCCTACTGCAATAAATGAAAGGGGCATCCAAGTACTCAGGCATGGATGCTAGCTCCAGAAAAATCTGGCTCAACTGGTCTGAGATGTGTCCTGTGTTATGTATGGGTCTTTGCAGAACTCCTCAGGCAATTCTAGCATCACCACAATTGGGAACCGGTACTCTAAAGCCAATGACATCCCCAACATAGTTCAGATCCCAATATCTGCTGTATTAAGTGAAAAACACAAAAGGTCAAGTATGACAGAGAGACTGGTCAACTGCTGCCGATTCCAAAATTGTTCAGATAAATGGTAGCACTCTCTTTAACAAAAGCTTACTGGAAAGTAAGCACAATTTCAAATGCAGGTATATGTTCATTTCCCACCTTAATTCTTTTTCTATGTTTATAGAAAGCATCAAATAATAAGATTTATTTGGAACTAGGAAACGAGTTGCTTGGTCTTAATATTCAATTTCCCCAGTGAGCAATACCCAGGAACACCGAGCTACTAAAAAGTTCCAGCAAAAGACAAAGAAGATACAGAAGGTCAGGCTCCATTTGACTATTAAAATATGAACTTATCGAGGTCAACACTCACTTCAGCTACATCGAACTCCAGGAATAATCCACAAATAAGCACTCTCATGACAGAAGAGTAGTCTCAAGTGTTTCCCAGACATAGGAAGTTGAAAAGAAACTGCAACACACCCAGGAAGCACGAAACGATTGGCAAAGTGTGATATTTACACTCCAAATCAAGTTCCTGATCCCTTCTAACCTTAACAAAAAATTCACAATCTGCTACATTTGGCTTAAACAAAATGAGTAAGTAACAAAATCTTGGAAATTGGTTGTCTTACCTTAAACCCACAGCTCAAAATGTGTGAGCGGGTACAACACTTTGGATGTCTGGAGACATTTTGAATTGTCACAGTGGGTAGCGGGGAGTGCTACTGGCATGGCTGGCAACTGATAAAGGCAGGGAGGCTGCTGGGCAGAGGGCAGTGCTCAGCACAATAAAGAATTATCCAGCCCCACACTTCCACAGGACCAAGGCTGAGGAACCTGCTTAAACCTAATGCCCCACTGGCTCCCAGCACAGTTCCACTCAGGGACAGTGTGTCAACAAATTAGAGAACTGTTCAGCTATTCCTAAGGAACATTTTTTCCTTTTATGTAATACTACTTTGTTTCTTCTTAAGGTTTTACTTTTTATTCCTTTAAATAAATAAACCAAGTAAAACCCTAAAAAAACAAAGATTCCAGTGAATTATGATGACTATCACCATTAGTGTACAGTGGCTGGCAAGTAAGAGGTATGCTTTATAATCTTCTTACCAATCTCAGTCTCTGAACCAGAGTATGAGCCACAGATAGGAGGTGGCCTGGTAATAACACAGATGCTGCTACTATTAACCCCAGAGCTTTGAAATCTGAGAGTTCAGAGTTTTGTTTTATTAAACTGTTGAGAACAGCATCACAATAAATATGAACCTAGGCCTCCTTTCATAAACCTTACCACCCTATTTTATAGTAACAATAATATCCCAGCAAAATATACAAATCTTCAGACTCATTTCTCCTTTAAAAAAATTTCTATATATTATTCACTAATTATCTATTAATACTTCAGATAGAAAGACTGTTTAACCTTGCATTGAATTGACTACTTTTTCCAAGTGAATAGCTACAAGGAATTCCTGAAGACCAAATTATCCTGTGGTTCATAAAATGTAACTGCGTTGAATTGGTGTTAAGGTATGAAAAGGACCCATCTTCCCAAGAAGATTTCTCTATAGGAGCAAAGATTTCCTGGGCACCAATAAGTGGATAACAGTCTTTTTAAATCGAAAAAGCCACATTTGGGGTGAACCTCTGGTTTTCTGATCAGAAACCTTTTCTAAAAAGCAGCAGAATTCTTTACAGACTAGAAGTCCAGGTCTTTAGATATACTGACAGTGAAAGCCAGTGCTAAGTTTTGATTAAATGATTTCTTTGGTTTTAACAGAAGCTTCTTTACAAACCATCTGAAATGAGATGCCTCATTCCAACATAAGCCACCCTGGCCCGCAGACCTTCCGGGGATGGGTGTGTTACCCTAAAAGTCCCCATCTCCTACTGAAATGTAAAGGTCACTCATCCTCTGGAACTTCATAAGTCCCAGCTGGAAATAATTATTTTTACTACACAGGCTAAAAGTGAGCACTATTATGCACACATTTCAGAGACACCTGAAGCATCAAGGGCCCAAGCTGAGTCACATGGTACAGGCAGATTTCCCACAGCCACAGTCTCTGGATCTCTTCTTTCTTTTCCCATCCTCTCCTCTAGAGATTAGTTTTCTCTCTTCTGGTCTTGTGCCTTCCTCCACTGTGCTGACCTCTTGTTCTCTCAGGCTGTCAGGCTATGGGAAGCCCAATAGGGAAGAAGAGAAAAGGAGAAAAGGACAGGGGAAGCCCCTGTGAGGGATTCTCACAGAGCTGAGGGACTGCTTCCTGCCTGAAGGAAGGCTGGGAATGTGCCAGCTTTACTCAGACACTGAAAACCTTAGAGGGGCTTGTTCAAACACGGGAAGGATGCCATTCCTCCAGCAGGTGGAGGCGAGAAGAGGAGGAAGGAGAGAAATGCTTGGGCAGGGTGGCAGAAAGCAAGTAATTTAAAATCGGTACATCTAAGGCTGCTCTAAGTTGACAAAATGTGATCAGAATGTACACTGAATGTTTAAACTTAAAAATGTATTATTGTAAAAGACACAGTGCTTTTAATTCCCTCCAAAACATCCCCCCATCATTTCAAATACACTTATCCCACTGTTCTTGCCATTTTCTGAAGCAGTTCTGGAAGTCCTCTTTTGTGAGTATCTACATGAGGTGTGATCAAAACTATCATAAATGCCACTGCCAAGTGTCACCCATCCGAAGATAGCTTATAAAAACATTAAAGTACATCTTTATTCACTTTATTCATCAGATCTGGCACCATGCAACTTCTGGTTCTTCCCCAAAGCCAAACTGATCACAAAAGGTAAACATTTTGAATCAATTCAGGCTATTGAGACAGCCATAAAAGCATAACTGAAAAACACCAGTGAAAGATGTCTTCCAGAACTGCTACAGAAAGAAGCGAGAATGATGAGATGATAAGTGTGTTCAGAGTACATGTGGGCGGGGGTTGAGAGGTACTAATAACAATGTGTCTTTTACTGTAATAACTATTTAAACATTCATATTTTTATCCTATCCCACAAACCCCAAGTTCCTCAAAGCCTTAGAAAGTCTGTGACACATGCAAAAACAAAAGAAAACTTGTGTGGCTATGGCTTTCAAGAAAAACTGAAGGAAAAGAGCTAAATTTCAAGCTTGGATTAATACCAGACTAGATTAAAAATTAAAAATATATATAAGATGTACCACAGAAAAATAAAACAGGTAATATAGTAAGAAGCAAAACTGACCATGAAAATCTAAAGCAAGCCATCCCCCATTTCCTAGAAATCCTGGAAAAAGCAGCAAATAGACTCACATTAAGCCTGAATAAACTTTAAAGAACAGGCACCACACAGGACATCCTGATTGTGCTTGGGTCTATCAACAATCAACTGCACTTGTCCTCATCAAAAAAGCAATTAAGATGTGAGTATCACTACATTTTAAACTCCCCCATGAACGTTTTAAACTATTTTGCTTAGTTGTTTTTACCATCTGCTTTAGTTGGTTGGTCACAGAACTATTTACTTCTCATAGACAAGTTTTCCAAATGCAGTACTGCTACTCCTTACTTGGTCCTGAAATACTCAGTTTGCAATCAGCACCTATTTTTTAAATGGTATTAAATGCAACTGTTGTGGCATGCACCTTTAGTCCCCGGCACTTGGGAGGATGAGGCAGGGTGATCACCTGAATCCAGGAGTTGGAGACAACTCTGGTAAACATAACAATACCCTGACTCAATGAAAATCAATACAATATTTTCCTTCATGTGTGGAAACAAACAAAAAAGGAGACATGACACGAAAATAAAATGAGAAAATATTAGAGAAAACAAGGGGGAGGGGAAGTGAAGGAAAGTGCGTTGACAGGCATAAAAAGTGATCTAAGTATATTATCCAAATGTACAAATCTGCCCAAATGAAACCCATTAGACTAGACAATTAATATGCATCAATAAAATTATGGAAAAGAATGGAGGACATGCCATAGTAGAAAATAGAAAACATGAGGATTCACTGTATGCTCATGTGGTGGGCAGGCCTGTTTCCCGGGACTGTGCATTTCACGTGTGTATGTACATGGAAATACAAATTGGAACAGTTTCTTACCAGGGGTCTCAGTCTTATCAAATGTGTGAAACGATGTTTGAATCAGGTAGATGGAAGTGAGTACCACTAAAAATATGAACCTAGTAAGAAACTGCCAAATTATTTAAATGTTTTCTTTTCTTGAACATGAAAGATCTTGGTGCATTTCAGGGCTTCATAAAAAAGAAGGTGGCAAGCCAACCAGTCTAAAATGGTCTTGGGCTGTAACTAGCTCAGGGCTTTCCTCAACTTTACAAGTCTATGTAGAGTCTTCCAGTTCCTGGGTCAGAAACTTACACTTGTTTGAGTTATGATCCAAAATTCAGACCCTGATTTCTCAACTGAACTCATGACAGCCAAACATAAATGCAAGTATCATTTACATAAAAATCAACAGGAAACAGTGCTTTAGTTTAAAAATCTGGTTATTATTCTGACATGGAACTCTCCATTCTCCATCACATATCAAATCTCTGAAAATATTATATAGAAATTCCTAAAATAAGTGAAAAGAGCTTAAAGTAGTCACATTCTTAATTTTTCTGAGAAAACAATTTATTAAATACAGAAGTAAAGAAATTTCAGAAGAAGAAAATAAGCATTTATTGAGAGATCCCAGGTAGAAACTTGCCCCAGTATTTCACTGAGTTGAATTATTTTGATAATTGCTAAATTATCAAAATAGGGAGAAACTGCTCAGAAAGATCAAATAAGTTGATTCTGTTCCCAAACGCATCATGTAGAGAAGGCAAAATTCAAAGCAAGTCACCTAGAAGTCTCTATAGTAAGCTAAATCACTTTACTAATTTGAATGAAGATATCTGTTCATTATAAAGAACTACTCAAGTGCCTTTGGCTTTTAACAAGTCTGCATTTTTTCTCTACTTTTGGAGCAAATAAGAAATTGGGGGGGGGTCTGTAAATGAGAAGGAGCCCATAACCATACATTTAGGAACTTTTATTTTAGAATTGGATGCATCCGAGGCATTCATATCTGTTCCCACTTTGATGGACAAACTTAATTAACCTTTGCTACTCTGTTCCAACCTACTGTTTTAGACAAAGCTAGTGACCCAGAAACAATATCTTACCATCAGAATCTCCACTGCTGAGACACCAAGAGAGATGGCCCTATCAGCAGTATCGGGAAATAAGCCACTTGGATTAGCTGTTCTAAGAAATATGGATTCTATTCATGTCACACATGAGCTGTCAGAAACATTAGGATACTTTTAGCATAAATCAGTGGTGTGATGGGTGTCTTATGAGTACTGAGCATGACAGACTGTCTAGAGGGCAAGGGGAGCCTGTCTGGGGCCACCTCTCCACATGGAAGCATGCATATCTCATGTCCTTCCCCAAGCTAATTAAAGATTCCAGTGCAGACTGATGACCACTAGTGGGCACACCCAATGCATGGGCAGCATAATACCCCTCCTACTCCAAGAGCTTCATAAAAAGAAGCCACCTCAATGCAAACAACACAAGAAGGATCAAATCATGTTTCTGTAAAGTACACAGAAGTGTGTGTGTGTGTGTGTGTGTGTGTGTGTGTGTGTGTGTGTGTGATGTGCATGCATGTATGGGAAGACAGAGAAAGGTGCCTGAGAGTCCACATGCTTAGTGACCCTCCACAGTTTTCAGGCTCTGTACAAAGATGACAAGCAATGCTCTCTGTCCAGAAGGAAGGCAAGGCAGAGGCGGCACACCAAGAAGGTGTCCCTGCAGTCAGGCAAGTGCTGGCTCAGGCTCCAGCTCCCCCTGCCAGCTCCTGTGACTGGCTAGTGATTCAACTCCCTGCACTTCAGTGTCCTCACCTGCACAGAAGCTGACAACCCTGCTAGGCATGTTGAACTAGAGGGCCCGGCACCAGGCAGCTGCCCAGCACCCCTGGCTTGCTCTTTCCCCCTCACCTTGTGGGCAGTCACCCCCAAAGATGCCTCTTCTTAACTGGCTACTAAGTAACTCAAACAAAAATGCCCTTCTCATTATATAATTCAAAAATTATTTCAAGTACATAAACATTTTGTTTGATATTTGAAAGAAAAATGTGTTCTGATATTTTTCTACTTTTTGAATTTAAAAATTTGAAAAAGCAAATCAAAATCCTATACTGCCACTATCAATACACACACACACACACACACACACGGGGGGGGGTGGAAGTTCCAGTCCTCATATTTTGATTTTACACAAATATTCTGATCACACAGTCCCAGTATAGACTGATCAAAACGGGAAACTGAAAGAAAAAGTGTAAAAAATAAAACGAGAAGTTAAGACAACACCTTTTCCCATCCCCCTACCCTCCATCTCCTCATAAGTTCTCCTCTGGGAGCTGAGGGTCTCGGGGGTGCTGTCCAAAGGACCCACGCTACATAAGGGAGGGAGCACTGAAAGTGGCCTCATTTGGGTATAGAGAATAAAATGTGTGCACCGCCTGGAGGATTTTAAAACAATAAAACCCACCAAAAGTCAATCTGTTTTTCTCTGTCATCATTCACTGACAGTTCTAAACTAAAGCGGTCATAAACCACCTCCCCGCTCTGTCTCAACTTGCCCAGTACAGAGCCCATCTTTCCGGAAGGGACCAGTGCTCTCCCCAGGAAAGCTCCGGACTCTGCCACAGGCAACACAGAACTGTGTGCGTCTTGGCTCTCCTTTCTCATGCTCTCCACCGTATCCCTGTACCCTCTTAGGCCCTAGCGCCGTGCCAGGCCCAGAGCCAGCACTAGGTTAAGAATGACCATGAAAGCATGAAGGATTTTTTAATATTCACACTCTGTAGTACAGTGGAAAGTTTTTTTTAACCCTGTTCTTATTTGCCTCTCACGTTTCTATAGTATTAAAAAAAGGCAGGACAAACCTGTCTCTTATGCATTCCTTTCATTCTGATCTTTATTCAAATAATGAGACTATATTTTCACTTAACAGACCATAGAAATGTTGACTCCCAAGAAATTTGGGATTCACTCATCCATGTACTTAAACATTCTGAAGAACAACGAACTTTATATCATATTCAAATTATTTATGAGGGGGAAAAAATTAAACTAAAGCAGGACATAGAGCTCAGTGACACATAGCTTCCCTAACATGCTCAAGGCTGAGTTCAATCCTGGGCACCATGAATGGAAAGAAAGAAAGAGGCAGACAGGGTGAAAAAAACATAAACAGCTATGATTGTAGCCATCCAAATCTGAAAGTTTTCCAAAGCTGTGTTTAATTATCTTATCTTCTAGCACTTCACAGAATTCCCAATTGACTACTATTTACTAACCTGGTGTCACAGTGTCAGAGCACAGGAAATGTAACAAAACGGCAGAAGCCTGGCACAGTGTCTGTGCCACAGTTGAATTGGAGACCGAAAGAAGTATCTATTACCAGGTGCTGTGTGGAGGTGTACAGCAGCCTCCACACAACTGAACTCTTCACAAGGGTTTCCAACTCTGTCCCCATCAAAGTGAACCTGCATAACGATGGAAATGAACTCCTGGGACAGACCAGGAATTGCTCAGGTCTTCCAGAGGCTCCATTCTGCCTGGATTTCCTGGGATGCTAACTGGACTGCCTCAGCTAAGCTGAGATAGTAATTCTTTAGTTTACCTGGGCCTGGAGCAAGAGTTACTTATTTTCCAGTGTTCCAGGTTTCCAGAGGTCAATTCAACTTTCTTCTGGAATTCACATGTTTTTAAACAAAATACTCTGCAAAAATATCCCTCCCAAGCCTGCCACAGCTATAATGTATTCCTCAGCCCCATCTCACACCATCTGTCTGGACTTGGTGTCTGAAATGTGCACCAACCTTGTCCCCTAACTGTGGCTCCAAACAAAAGAGCCACAAGACGGTGATATATGTGCCCACTCCTGTTATCTTAATCCTTGGAGAACACACATTAGAACAGGATCCAGTTACAGGGAAGAAAACTGTCTGAAGCGATATGCTTCGATGAAATGACTGCTACCCAGAAACTGCAAAGGAAGCAACTATAAAATTATTAGAGTCATTGAGTTTATAAAAGTGACCAGATATAAAACAAATATACAACATCATAGCAATGGGACGTGTATAAAAGAAATCCTTCAGTCATCAACAGAAATTAATGCCTCTGTATTGCCCCGTAAAAAACCAAATTATTAGTCCTACTAGTCCAAGGAAATCCTGTGTACTTTCAAAGGAAGCATTATAAGCAGGCACAGCAGCATGCACCAGAGGCTGATGGGGGAGACTCACTTGCATTCAAGAGTTGGAGACCATCCTGGGCACATACCAAGACCCACATATCAAGAAAAAGTAGAATCTAGGCTAGTATATATAACCTGTCAAGAACGTGGGCTATGGATGGAGAGACAGCCTTGCAGATGACAAGATTGTAGACAGAGCACCTCTAAGCCAAGTGAGAAGGCTCAGGTGAGTCCCTCAGGCAAGTCACTTGGCTTCCTCAGGAGCTGAGGGGAGCAGACTCCCATCAACCTGAGAAACCCAGCAATGGAGCTTAATGGCCTGAGGGCTACAAAAACACTGTTCTGAGATCTCCTACTTTGTCTTAAAAGCCAAAGTAGATTTTGCATTCTACTCCCTCATTTGTACCCCCACTGCTTTTTTTTAAAATTAAGAATATTTTTAAAACAGCAGTGGTTACTTACAACTGTATCCTTCCAAGTGGGAGTCACTTTTAAGCTTTGGCTTCATGTCACCTACCACTCTGCTTTGAGACAAGTAGAGTAAAGCTGCAGAGAGAGCTACAGTCACCTCCATACAGTCCATAGTCAACTCATTTGTTACTAAGGATCAAACTCATGACCTTGCACTTGGCAGGCAGGTGTTTATGTCGCCAAGCTAAACTCCCAGCCCCTCAAGTCATTTCTTTGCCCATTCTCTCAGTTAACAGGTTGTTCTGGTGCTGGGTCTTGCTTTTTTAAAAAAAGGCATCGCTGTTTTAAAAAAGCCCAGTCAGACTGGGTTAGCCATTTTAGAATATGGTGAGCAGACAAAGCAGTCAAAGGCAGTGGTAATCAGGTGCCCAGCCTGGACCTTCAGCTCTCAGCTGCTTGAGGTGCTGGAGGACCATACCAGGAATGTCCACAAGGGGACCCTTTCTATACCCCAAGTCCCAGATACAGGATCAAGTTTCCTTCTGGCTGTCTAGGAGTTCAACCGCAAAGATACTAGGTGCTTCTAAGTGACAGCAGCAGCCTTCCACCAAGACCCTCTTCTCTTCAAGACCTGTTTCTCTTATTTTTGATTGACACATAAAAACTGCACACAATTATTGGGACACATGTGGTATCCTGATACATGTACATGATGTGTAATGATCAAATCAGAATAATCTTCATATTCATCACATCAGATATTTTATCATTTCTTTGTGGTAAGAACATGCAAAATCCTCTCCTCTAGCTCTTTTAAAATATATAATGAATTACTGCTAACTACAATCACCTATGGCACTTTTTTAAATTTGTATTTTGTTCAGGGATTGATCTTAGCTTACAGCAGTCCCTTGTTGCATGTTTGTTTATTTTATATGGGAACCTAAAGGAGGAGAGATTAAGATGGTGGAGCAGAAGCCAGCAGCAAATCACAGCCTCTTCAGGACCTAAAATCAAGACACCTAAGTAATAATGACTGAGCAAAAAGAAAAGGGTAAGAAAAGAGCTCTAAAAATCAAAAAAAGAGCTGATGGGAAATCTAAAATCATGGAGAAACTGCACAAAGTTCAGACAGTGCAGAGAAAAGAACAAAACACTCTAGATCCCAGGCAGGGGGACCTGTCTTCATAATTACTAGGGAAGTTGGGAGATATAATAGCGGCACAGGCCTCAGGAAAAACCCATGGTTATTGAAAGCTGAGTTTTACTTCAAAGTGACTTCTGCTTGATAAGCTAGCTTTGAAGAAGAAAGCCACTCAGTGCCACTGCTTTAAGAGTGACATAATCAGGAGCCATTTTGAGAAGGAGTTTATTATTTAAGCCTGAGCTACTTAAGAAATTAGAAGTCATAGAACAACCACACTTCAGTCTCTGAGGTTTTCCTAACATAGTAACTGAGTAGGAGATGGTGACAACGGACAGTTGCACCGAAGTGGAGGGCTACTCACAGGCCCCTAGGAAGTTTAAGAGGCAGCAAGGTCAGGCTGTGGAGGTACGGTGGATCTGCCCTCTGTGGTGAGAGGCCAGGCAGGTCAAGTGTGGTTTTCGGAACGGGACTGGGTCTGAACATGTGGGAACTGAGTCCAGTGGACTGCCTGCCTACTTTGCTTTCCCCACCTGCCAATGGGGTTGGGTACACCCCTATTTGCCACATCCTTTGGTATGAAGACAGAGGGGCCTCTGGATAAAGTGGGGCAACTCACCAGCCCACAGTCCACAAAGCTAGTCCAGAAGCAGTGGCTTTGTGTGCACATAGGGGACAAATACTAACAGCCTCTGGAGTGAGCAGAGCCCTCAGGGCAGACAATGCATATTGGGAAAGGCAGGGCAGAACTCAGCATTCACAGAGCAGTAAGTGAATGTGGAAATACAACAGGCCTTGTTATGATTCATCACTTCGTCCTAAATTTGGTGAATTCCAGTACTACAGGTCTTTGAAAGAAAACTACCAGCCTAAAATCCTCTACATAGAGCAATTTTTTTGAATCCATTTCTCATTTTCTTGCCTTTTGTTTCTTTTAAGTTTGCTGTTTGAATCTTTTTCTTTTTAATGTTTATTTTTCTATGACTTTAACCTAATTTTATTTGCTTTTTATCCTTTAATAAGATTTTTATCTCACTTTCTCACCTCCTCATTTCCACCTGACTTTTCTTTCTTTTCCACATTTCATTCTTCATACATTTTTCCTTTCCTCAACCCTTCCACTTATTATTAACTTTTATTCATTTTTAACTATTTATTTTATGATATTATTGCTTATTTTTTTTATATTGTTAATGGTGGTATAATTGTTGCTTATAGTAGATTCTTCCTGTACATCAATATCTGTCTTTGTGTCCATGTTACTATTGATGATTTCTTTCCTATTATTAAGGGTGGTATAGTTGTTCATTTTAATTGTTTTTTTTTATGGTATGTCATTACCTGGTTTGTCTTTAAATCTATACTATCATTGCCGATTTCTATGTGGATGGTGGCATAACTGTTGCCTTTAACTGGCTTTTACTGTAGACAATATCTGATTTGTCTTTGTATTGTCAGTATTAGCGCGGTTCATTTTCTCTTCTTTGAGTGGTACTAGGGATCAACTTACAAAGAAGACTCTCAAATATAAGAGAAAGAGATAACCATTCCCAAAAGTGCACAAATCTCAATATCAAAACACAAACTGTATGAAAAAATAAGGTAACATGACTCCTCCAAATTTCCACAATTCATCAGCAACTAATGTTAAAATATTGAAGTGGATGAAATATCAGGCCAAAACTTCAAAAGATTGTTTTACAAACTAATTAATGATGTAAAGAAGATGCACAGGAACAACTGAATGAAATGAGAAAGAATGCAGCATAGGAAGAAGCAATTCAACAAGACAGATTCTGCAGAAGAACAAAACAGAGATCCTGGAAAAGAAAAGCACAGTAAGTTAAACCAAAAACTAGTGGACCAAACAGAAAGGACCAAGCAGAAAACAGAATTTTAGAGCTTGAAGACAAAGTTAAGGAACTATTATATACAGACAGCAAGAAAAACAAACATGAAATCATGAACAACACATCCAAGAAATCTTGGACATGGTCAAATGACCAAACTTTGGAATTTTTGAAGAGAGCACCACGTTTCATACTAATGAGATAGAAAATCTAACTAATGATATCACAGAAAACTTGCCCCAAATTGGCAAGGATATAGACAGTCAAGTAGGGGGAGACATTCAAAAGCTCAAACAGGAATGACCAGAAAAAGAACCTCCCCATATCAAGTTAAAATGGCAAGAGTACACAAAAAGGAAATACTGAAACCATCAAGGGAGAAATGCCAATCCCTTACAGAGGCAAGGAATAACTTCAGACTTCTCTGCAGAAACTCTAAAGGCAGGAAAGCATGAAACAATATATATTAAGCCCTGAAAGAAAACTAATGCCAAGCCACAATATTATATCTAGCAAAGCCACCCCTCAAAATTAAGAAGAGTAAATACCTTCTAAAATAAGTGTAAAGAAATTTATGACCGCTAAGTCAGCATTTCAGAAAATACTTAAAGGAACCTTATACATAGAAGATCAGATAGGCTATTGAGAATTAGAATAAAATGAGAAAAAGAACAAAATGACAGGAATTAGTACAAACCTTTATATAAAAATTCTGAATATAATGAATATAAATGGTCTTAACTCTCTAAAATAGATATTTTAGATCATAAAGCAAGCCTTAACAAATACAAAAAAACTGAAGCAGTTTCTTGGACCTTACTGAATCATAATGGAATGAAACTAGCAATCATCAGGAAGAGAAACAACAGAAACTATACAAACACACAGAGATTAATAAACTCTCAGCCAAACCAAAAGAAAGAGAAGACCCAAATCAATACAATTAGATATAAAAAGGGGGACATTACCACTGAAACCCTTAGGATTATAGGGGACTACTTTGAAAACCTATATTCTGATAAATTGGAAAACCTAGAAGAAGTGAGTAAGTTTCTAGACACATACGACCTTCTAAAACTGAACTAAGAAGATATAAAAACCTAAACAGATCAATCAGTAACAAACAGTGAGGTTGAAGCAACAATAAAAAGTTTCCCAACAAAGAAAAGCATAAGACTAGATGAAGTCACTGCTGAATTTTACCAAACCTTTAAAGAATAACTTTAGTTCTTCTAGTCCATGACACAGAAAGAAAAAGAATGCTTCCAAACTGATTCTACCGGGCCAACATCACCTATCACTCAGATACCAAAATCAGACAAGGGCACAATATAAAAAGAAAACCAGAGACCAAGGAGCAGAGATGCAAAATTACTTAATAAAATACTTTCAAATTGAATTCAATAACACATTTAAAAAATCATGTATCAGCCAGGCATGGTGGCACACACCTGTAATCCCAGCATTCCGGAGGCTGAGGCAGTAGGATCACTGCAAAAGTTCGAGACCAGCCTGGGTTACAAAGTGAGCCCAAGGCCAGCTTGAATGCATAGTGAGATCCTGTCTCAAAAAGCCAAAAGAAAAAGAAAGAAAAGAAAAGAAAAGAAAGAAAGAGAGAGAGAGAGAAAAAGAGAGAGAGAGAGAAAGAAAGAGAAAGAAAGAAAGAAAGAAAGAAAGAAAGAAAGAAAGAAAGAAAGAAAGAAAGATCATTTACCATGATCAAGCTGGCTTCATTTCAGAGACAAAAGGATGGTTCAACACATGCAAATCAATATAATATACCACATATCTTTATCAAAGATAAAAATATATTCATACAATGGCATATTATTTGGCAATTAAAGGGAATGCAATAATGAGAGTATGTTCTATAACATGAGATAAAATTTTAAAACATTATGTAAAGCTAAAGAAACCAGTCACAAAAACATATTGTATAATTCAATTTTTATGAATTTCCCAGAATAGCCAAGCCCATTTTTATAAAATTTCCAGAAGAGACAAACCTATAGAGACTAAAAATAGTGGTTACCAGGGGCTGAGAGTAATGGAAACGGAAAGGGACCACTTCTGGGTACAGGGTTTCTTTTGGGAGTAATGAAAATTTTAGAATTATGAATGATAGTGTACAATCTTTAAATATGCTTTTTAAAAACCTAAATTGTACACTTTAAAAGGGTGAGTTATGTCAAATGAATTTTACCTCAACAGATCTGTTTTAAAACTCAAACATAAATGAACATATTCCATTAAGGTGTATTAACTGTCAACAGGAAAGCACATCATGAGACACTAAAGACAGAGGCCAAGGCAGCCCAGGTAGAAGGCAATCACCCATGTTGTCATTGGACCAAGCCATAACTGTGGCTGGAAAGTAGGTCTAAACATCTGGTGGCACAGGTTTCCAGAAAACAATCAAGAGGGTGTCTGCCACTGGGATGGAAAGGAGACCCAAGAACAGCTCCCAGTCCTCCCATATTTATTTCTGCTCACTTGATATGCACCTCTCCCTTGTCAACCTGGTACAACATGTTTATTTAAGAGATAATGTTGCCGTGGAGGAGTGCACAAGGCAATAAACAGCTTTTGCAGGCAATTAAATGCAGAAGTGAAATTGAGCTGCTGGTCAGCGGAACCAGCCATTCATCGTGAGTTTGTTCCAGTGTCACAAATGTTATTCCTGTTTCATACCAGGACAGGAATCTGTGATTGGGCCACAAATCTCTGCAGGCTGGGAGACAGAGCAAAAGCAATTAAGGCAGCTCTCAGCATCGCTGGTGCTCACACACTTGGTGCACCCTGGAATTCTGGAATGATGGCCCAGAAGGCTGCTCTTTCTTTTATAAATAGACTTCCCACTCTATAGGTGTGTTCAATCATAATGTATGGCTTGCCTGATTTTATAGAGAGACATGCCAAGAAGTCACACCCTACAAGAAAAAGTCAATGAATTCTTTCTGTAAATAATCCCATACCATCCCTACTCATCTCTACAAAGTCTAGTTTTAAGAAATCATCATCATCTCCTCTAAAATCATTATTTTCTAATAATCAGAAAGGAGCTCTTTTGTGAGAAATATTCACATTTCTTCCCCATCACACACTCACACTCAAAATAGCAAGGGAAAGAGGATAATGTATAAAAGGAAGACTACATCCAGCAAAGAGTTAGGAGGGAAGCTGCATCTCAGCAACAGAATCAAAAAGGTGAACGCAAGAGAATGGAATTCCAGGCCGTGGGCTGAGTCTGGGTGAGATCTGTGACATCCAGGAGTAGCACACTCTAGTGGGTGCTCCCAGATGCAGCTGTGGGACACAGCCCATGAAGGAGATGGAGACACAGACCAGCAGCCATGAGAGAAACCCAAACCATGCTCCTTGGGAGGCTATCACCAGGAGGGAAAGGCAAAGTCACAAGGGCAAAATCCCGGCACCATTCAGAAAAATCAGTAAGGTGAGGACTCTCTCATCCCAGATTCCTGTTCCTGATGCTTCTGACAGCTGCAAAAATGACTCCAACTGCAAAGTGAGCCACCCATTCCTATGCCCTCCACGTTAGCTAAAAGTATCATCTGTAGGTTTTTAACTAATATTGGACTCTTTAATAAGTATATCTTAGTGAATACATTTTGTACCATTATCATGAACTTTATGCTTTATGTTTTCTCTTTCCTAAGTGGATCAAATGCTTCATCAATGATATACAAATCATTCTGTATGCATTCATACTTGGCCTATATTCACATGTCATTTTCTTCTGTTTTTTTTTTTTTTTTGAGACAGTGTAAATTGACAGGAACTTGGTGATCCTCCTGCCTCAACCTCCCAAGTGGCTGGGTTTTAGCTAAGTGTCACCATGTTGGGCTTTTCAGTCTTCTGCTAATAATTAAAATGCATATTTACAGTCTATTTTTGTTACAAGGAGGATCTGATGTAGTTAATTAAAATGCATATAAACAAAAAGTTTTTGAAGAATTAAATAGATTTTGGGGGCTTGGGATTTAGCTCAGTGGCATAAGCGCCTGCCTGGCAAGCACAAAGTCATGAGTTTGATCCCTGGTACCACCACCAAAAAAAAAAAAAGAGAGAATTAAATAGATTTTTAAAAAGCAAGACCAAGTGGACATACTGAAAAGTGAAATAACCACAGTTAGTATCAGCATAGCTGTATATGGTTTATACAGAAACTCATATATGCTGATCATCTCACTTTAGTTACCATAGCACCTTAGGAATACATGCAACAGTCCTATCCCTACTTTACAGATAAGTTAGAACTAAATATGGATCTTCCAAGAGCTTGAACTCAGGTTTCCTTACCACCTGAGATATCTTTCTGCAGATGAACAGCTAAGCCCTTCAGCTCTGAACCTCAATTTTCTCTGTAGTAGAACAAGGTGAACTAGAGCTCTCCAGGATCCATTTCAGCTCTGATAACTGTAATGACTGGAATCTGTCACTTTGCAAGCTACTGAGTTATAAGTTATATCTATGTCTGCTCTTATATTTTTAATCTAAAGGTTGCTTTCCAGTACAACTACAATGGTACCTCGGTTCATGAACTTAATCCTTACCATGATTCGGGTCCCAAACTGAGTTGGACAGGAAGTGAAC
Source organism: Hydrochoerus hydrochaeris (assembly GCA_004027455.1). Taxonomy (NCBI): domain Eukaryota; kingdom Metazoa; phylum Chordata; class Mammalia; order Rodentia; family Hydrochaeridae; genus Hydrochoerus; species Hydrochoerus hydrochaeris. The sequence goes on along the minus strand of PVLA01000016.1, from coordinate 870,162 downwards.
CAAATTTAATGGTTAGGGTCAATGTTGAACTTATGGAGAAATTTGTTTCCATTTTCATCCAATTCAGCTTGAGACAGAACCATGGAAAGAATTAAATTCATGAACCAAGGAAATATGGTAATTTTTGTGGGCATAATTAAAAACTATAAGTCAAGCATTTTATTTTTTAAATTTGGCTGTAACATTAATCCAGACTCTAAGGTGAGGTGGTAGACTTTGAGGTGGCAGGCCATATGGTATAGCTCCTATATCCAAAATGTCAGGATTTCTTTTTTACATTATGTTCACACTGCACAAGAGCCTAAATGTGCTTTAGTAATAATCAGTCACAGAAAACTAGTATGAAGATTCAAAAAGTATTGTAATCTCAAAATATCTAGGAATTCGGCATATTTTACATATTGATAGCTGAGGCTGCATATTTCAGGAAAGAATTAGGGCTCTATCATCAGATTATGTGAAGTAACCATCCATCAGCACCTGCTCTAGAAATTTCTGCTTATTTCTGACCTTCACAGATGAAGAAATCAAAAGTGAACTCCAAGAAGATCACCAACAGGAAACAAAGGGTTTAGGTAACAATCCCAAGCCCTAAAGAACTAAATGAGGTCCTGAGTGTTCCTCATGGACCTATCCCACAGTTAAGGATCACCTGCGGACTTGGAGAATACAGTGCACACGTTCTGCACATTCTCCTAGGGTCTCGGCTCACAGAGGCACCTGAAAGGCAGTTTCCATACTTTTGATTTTTTTCAGACTCAAGAGTTAACCAAATAGTACTGACACATACTTCAGGGTCAGACAGGCATGGATTTAAACTCTGACTCTTCTACTGGTTACTCTATGACTTTGGGTAAATCAACCTTCTGAATCTCAATAACCTCACCTGTAAAAGAATCAAAACCACTTGTCTCTTGGATAGGACTAATTGCTCAATGAATTACAAATCATATTACTGATGTTACTGTTAACCAAAAAGAATGACTATAAACCACAGTAAGACAGCAGGACCTACTGCTACAAAAGAACTTGTTATATGAGACAGTGCCACTGCCTACGGAATACTACTACACCTAGGTTCTGGGAAAACAAACACACATAAAATGATGCCTCAGTGTCTCCCCAGGCTTTAACTATTGGTGCTTCTCTCCAGCCTTGTATATTCTAAAGAAGATGCTAAACATCAAAACTGAAGGTCTCCCACCCCAGATCTAAAAACGTTTAGCCATGATTGTTCCTCCCACCCTGGGAGCGGGTATGGGTTGTCTGAGTCAAGCTTCTTTCTGCAGGTGCACCCTCAAGGGCTTTAGCTGTCTAGTACCAGGCAATGGTGCTGCTCAGAGCCTGTCTTCCCAGGCTGTCTAGGTTGGGAGATGGATAATAGACCTCGTAAAGGGATAACTAAGGGAATCCAACCCCACGATCACACCTTTTCCAGGCTTTTCAGGAAATGAAAGAATGACGGTCAGGCACCATCTGCCATATGAAAGGTTTTAACAAGAAAAGAACAGTTTACAAGATGCCTAACTTTGCTGAAGAATTCATTTTGAGGGGGCCTTCTTTCACAGAAATATGAAGATTTTTCTTTCTTAACCTTCATTACCTACTCCAGCAGGTTTGCAACTAAATCCTTTCCCTAATTTACTCTCAAAGCTTAGAAGCAGACAGAAAACCAGGACACTCCAATAGCAGTCTCTATATAGTTCCCATAATCTGCAGGATGAGCTCTTGTATTACCATTCTATTTTAGATGTTTCTTTCTCTTTCCAGAAGAGTTTGCAATAGAAACCAACCTAAAACCTGCCCCAAACCATGAAATCCAACTGCACTTGGAAAGGCCCAAAGGGATCCATCTCAAAGTTCCAGTAATCATGGAATTTCCTTTACATTTATATTAACTTTCAATTCTAATACCAATGAATCTGCTTAAAACCCCCTTTAAAAAAGTATCATTCCAAAAGTGTTTTACTGTTTTATTAGGGGACCAGGGATTTAGTTCAATGGCACAGCACCTGCCTGGCAAGTGTGAGGTCCTGAGTTCAATTTCTGACACCCCCCAAAAAAATTAAACATAGAAAACTTAGAAATTTGTGCCTCAAGGGATTAGTACCTGAGGACAGCAAGACAATCCATCATGTGGGATGATTTTGAGGAAACAAAGAAAGAAGTTCAAAGACTGACACTAACTCCCAAACACATATGTTACATTCTGTCAGAATCAAATCTCAGCTGAGAAATTTGGAGCACAGAAATTACATCCAAAATGAGAACAGTTTGCACAGGATCAGAACATCTTGGCTGGAAAGGGGCTTGGCAGCATCTCGTCTAACCTCACTCATACATGAATTCCGAGAACACACATATACATGATCATCTAGCTTCTCAATGCTTTTGGAACCTGCTAATACACAGGAATACCTTGAATCTGCGAATACACTGGTGTGGTGTAAGTGGCTATACCCGATTTCTCAATTTCATAACAGTTTTAGATAAGCTCTTTTCCTGAGAAAGCAAAATGTTTGATTTTACTTCAAATATTAAAGGTTTTTGCTTGCACACTATTTCAACAATGCATAGCCAAGCATATGAAAGACTAACCTCCATTCCTAGCACAAAACACATCCCAAGTCTGATCACACACGACCGTATATCCTAATTCATTTACTTACCTCTCCTCTATACAAACAGACAGATTACAACACTTTTCTTTCCTAGATTGCAAATTTGTGAGGGAGATTACTGCCACCCAGAAGGCTACATCTGGGATTTTCTAAGCTGCTCAATGGCAAACAAGCCCAGAAGAGGGGGTGCCTCAAACAATAAGTTGCTTGTGCACCTAACTCTGGCCAACTGGGTCTTTATGCAACAGGATATGAGAAAAGAATTTTGAAAATTAACCCAAATATATATACATTTATTTACAATTCCTTGTAGCCAGCCTCTGGGATTAAATGGTATCGCAAGCAGAGTGAAAAATTCTTTACACAATCTGCATACTGCACCTACATGTGCTGAACTGGGCATGCACATGGTGCCATGTCTATAAACATGTGTCTCTGTGAAAATGTAAGTTTTTGCACATACCAGTAGGTGCTGTTTACACATATGTTTTTCACATATTCAGTTACCTCTCTGAGTAGGATCATACCTGCCACTGGTTTCCTGCCTGACCAGGCACATAAGGTGCTGGAAGGCTCCGAAGACTGTTCTTCACAGGGGATCCCCCAAGGGAACTTGCCACATCCCCAGCAGAGGAATCAGTGGCCAAGGCCATGGAGTACTGCGGGTAGTTGTACAGATTGTTGTAGTAGGGAAACAGCGGCGGCTGGTAAAAGCTGCTGTAGTAGGTGGAATCCGCTACCAGATCAGGTGCGTTCTCCACGTGCCCTCTGCTGGTTGCAACAGGAACATCCTGGATGACCATACGCCCCTCTAAAAAGGAAAACAAAAAAGCAGCATTAATATCGGGATCACAAACCTTTCCCTCTGAACCTTGGCAACGTCTCACACTCCTGCTCAGATCTGCAGAGCAAACTGTTAGGCAGAGGGCAAATCCACTTGATGTTTCTACAGGTAAAATACAGGAATTTTCTAAGGCTGGCACAGTTTTGGCAGCACAGCTGTAAGACCTTTGCTGAGTAATTTTCATTAAGAATACCAAAACATTTTAGAGAAAATTTTAATTGTTCAAAGGCTGACAATATAACCTCAAGCCAAAAATTCCCACTCTAATATCGAGAAACCAGATTATCAAATCTAGTAAACCTGCTGGCCTATTTTTATGACAAAATTAACTGATTTAAATAAGGGGCTGGGGATTTAGCTCATTGCATAAGTGCCTGCCTGGCAAGTGTGAAGTTGTGAGTTTGATTATTGGTACCAAATAAGTAAATAAAGTCAATAAATACCCCAGCATCCTAACTAATATGTTGGAAAGTTAAAACAAGAGGCTAAGAGTTTAAGCATGTTTTCTTAACTCCCTTCCATGGTCAATTGTGTCCTTTAAAAGTCTGGACAATCACATGGATCAGAGTTTGACAAACCTCCTAAAAGGCAGTGAGAAATTATCTGGGGTTTTGTGGAACATTCAGTCAATGTTGGAGTAGTTATGCTGCAATAAAACTTTATTCACATAAATGGGAAGAAGTTTGATGTGGCTCCAAGACTGTAGTTTGCCAAACTTTGGCAGACTTTAAACTGTTTATTGTCAAAATAAATGACAAATTCCTCGCCCATCCATTCAAGAAACATTTATTAAGCAAAGGTGTAAGATCTGAGCTAAGTGACCAGAATGGCTGCCAGATGATCACTGTCCTGCCCACAGGAAGCCTATGGTCTAAGATTAAATACACATCAGAATTACAGATCTCACCATTACTCAGTATCACAGAAATGGCCATACTATTATAGAAATTCTGAGGCAGGAAAGATGACATGTGGCCTGGGCAGGAATTAGAGAACTTTATAGGAAAAACTGCAGAAGCTAATGAAAAATCAGAAGAAAAGAGGAAGGAAGAAAGTGAAGCAAGGAAAGGGGGATGAGGCAGGAGAGTTTGGAGTGAGAAGCAGAGCAGCCAGATGGAAGAACTGGGGGAAAGGTTTTTCTGGAGCCAGCTGCAGGAAGCCTCATCCAGATCTCTGGACTCTCTGGGAGAAGAACCACTGAGGACTTCTGAGCTAGCAAGTTACCTCATTGGAGCTGAGGTTTGGGAGGTTTGCCAAGCCCAGAGTCAAGGAAACCCAAGTAGTTAAGGGGGAGACCTCAGAAGACTGCAAATGTCAAAGGGTCTCTGGTTCAAAGGGACACATGAGGATTGAAACCCAACAGACTTCAGGGACATCAGCAATGAACATGTAAGGGAGACAAGAACAAGAGCCTGGGTATGAGGTGAGGGTTTTCTGCGTAACCTAATATGCAGAAGGGTGCTCAGGTAGAGGGGTGCGTGAATGTGAGCACCTTGAAATCTGTACTTTTGGGGGACACTGAAAGCTGAGCTTCAGGAGTCACTGGCCTATGATAGCTGTATGTGGGGAATGAGGGGTAGGCAACAGAGTGGTAGAGAAGGGACATTGTCAGGAGGTCAAAACTGGATTCAGAGTAGGCCAGTGGCAGTGTCATTTGCTGCTCAGAGATCAAGCAGACTCAGTTCTAGAAAAAAGCTGATAGCCTGATAGATGATGTTTTTAAGGACTTGTAATTCAGCATGGTGGGAGAAGTAGAAGCCGGAGAGCTGGAAATGAATGAGCAAGGAGGAAACACATGTGATCAGGGAATGGCCTTCTCTGCTACCAAAAGGCAAGATCTAGCAAGAAGGCTCCTCTGCATGTCCCCTGTGCCTAGTAAGCATTCCTAGAAAAGAAAGAGACTCTTGAGAGAAATTCCCAGCACTATGCATGCCCCAAATAAGGTGTTCACAAAGCACCCACTGGCTGAATGTGCAGGAGATAGAAAATACACGCCAGAGAAGGGTAACTCAATAGTGCAAACACTGGAAGTTTTCTGTGAGATCTTCAATAAAAACATTTGTAAACTGGGTATGGTGGCACTCTGTAAATCTCCACACTCTGGGAGGCTAAGGGAGGAGGACAGCAATTGAACCCCAGCCTGGACAATTTAGTGACCTATTAAGAACCTGTCTCACAATAAAAAGGGAAAGCTGCAGCAGGAGAATCAAAAGTTGGGAACCTGGGGCCAGGAATATAGTTCAATGGCATAAGCAGCCATGGAAACTTAGAGACTTCGAGAAAGTTAATAAAATAAAATAAAATAAAATAAAATAAAATAAAATAAGCAGAAAAGATGTGGCAATGCAGCTCAGTGCAAAAGGCCCTGGTTCAACCCCCAGTATTGTGCAAAAAGGAAGAAAGTAAATAATTCTCTCTTTAGAGCCAGCATTAAAAGGCTACCCAACCCACTCGCCCTGGGTGTCTGTAACTGCACTGCCAAGCCACCATTTTCATTCCCTCCCTTTCTTCTCCTCTTCCCACCCCATAAGATGAGATGTTCCAACTTCATTACTCCACACGAATTCCAGGGTCCACAGAGCACATGGCCATTTTCTCCTACTAAAATTCCCCACTTGTCCTTTTTCTTATTTAAAACACCGATTTGCTAACATTATCAGTGGGTTTTGATATCAAATTCTTTTGTTTTCAGTGTCGTATCTGTATTGTTTACCTGACTACAAAAGCAATACACACTTCCCCAAAATGATGATGGTGGCTATTTTAATCAGAAAATGAATGATATAGCTCTACCACCCAACTGTAAGCATCATAGGTTTATTTTTATGCAATCTCAGACTTGGGAAGGCATGTTAAGATGCTTATTGTTGCTCCTGTAGTAGAAAAAAAAATACCCCTTAGATACAATGTTCTTAATAAAAAAACAAAATACAGCATCAGGCAAAGAATTCAACTGAAACCAAGGACTCCAGCCTTCAAAGATCAGGGCACAGCACAAGTTCCTGAATTTCTGCAGCATAACCTTGGTCAAAAGCTTTCATCAAGCCTCAGTTTATCAAGCAACAAAGTAATGGCAGTAATAACTCTCAAGGTAACAAGAAAATGACTTCAATAAACTGCATAGTAAACCTCAAATGAAAAGCTATGGGAGGTCAAAGCAAAGATTTATTTTGCTACAGCTGCCTGTAATTATTTAACAACCCCATCAGTTTTCTACTTACACTATTTTATTTCCACTTTCAAGTTATATTAAGGTTTAAGGAATAGAATGAGATATATGTTGGGAAAGTTGAGTTTTACTCCAGTATTTATATAATTAAAAAAAATAATGGAATGTGTGAGAGTACATGAGTACAAAAGCATTTTTAAAAGTGAGTTTTTTAAAAAAAGCAACACTTTATAAACCACCAACTCTAGTTTGTTTTGTTGTTTGTTTTGTGGGCTAGAGATCTAATCCAGGCCTTTACACACGCTACGCGGGCCTTCTATCACTGAGCTACATTCCTCAGTCAAACTTTTCTATGTTTAAGTTCCAAAGTAAAATTCTGGGTCAATATTAAACACAGCATTATGATTCCCAGCTTTTATGTGTGCACTATTAGTATATGGAAATTTCCCAGGGGTGAAATCAACGTCCAGCAGATTATGTGTGTCTACTCCAGTGACTTGATCCCCAAATCAAAGGCATCAGTGTCATCCAGGACTTGTAGCAATGAAAACTGGAGTACCACTTTGCGCTTCCAGCCAGACCAGGCCCAGCACTCTGAGCTTTGACAAGCTCTCAGGGGATGTAGGTGTGCTCCAAAGGTTGACAACTATTGGTCAGTTCTCTATATCCCTAAAAATACATGACACTAGCATTCCCGACTGTGACAGTCCTATCAAATTAAGACAGTACAAATGAATTCCATTGTATAAAGAAGAAGCAGAGCTTAGATACAAGCCATGTATGCTGTGTACACTGCTGCCACATGGTTCTGACTTGTGTGGTATGCATTCAAGTTGTTCTTCATTCATTCTAACCATAAGGACTAAACCCATCTATTCAAGCCCTTACTTCATAAAAAAATTTATTATGCACTTACTGTTTCCCAGGGCACTTGGTTGGGGACAATCCTGCAAAGTCAAAGCTTCTGGACAACTCAGAGGACCAGGCAATAAGTAATCATTTATTCTTGGCCCAAAATTGTATTTTTATATTTATACTTAATCCATTCACTAGTTATGACTTAACGACATCCAAAAGTATTGTTACATGTTGTGTAAAGCATAAGAAATTATTTTAAATGTTTCATTTCCTCTTAAGAATTTGAAATCTATTTGAGAAAATTAAATATTGACTGAAACCCTACAAAGCACTAATCTGAATTGCCAAGATGAAAGAATAAGTAGATCTCATCAGATAGTTCTACACAGTAGGGAAAGCAAAGTCATCCATGAGAGATGAGCTAGGATGAAGGAGATTTAAAGAGATGGTGTGGAAACACTCAAAAAAGGAGAATGATAGTAACAAAGTAACAAATGAGGAAAAGAAGTAAATGTGTTCCAAAACCAGGGACCAGATGAGCCTGGCTGGAGGGCACAAGTCACATCAAGGGACAAAGGAAAATGGCAAGAAAAAGTTACACTCTCTATAGAGTCTACACAGAAGGCCTTGAATGTTAACTCCAGGCCAAGAAGTTATGATTTCTCCTTCAAGGGATCAATGTAGGTTTTCAGAGCAAAGAAGTAACTAAAAATGTTTAGGAAATATCTGACCCATTGCAAAAAAAAAAAAAAAAAACTGGAAGTAAGGTAGAGGAATACAGATTAGACTACTCCAGGCAAGAAATCATTACAAGCTTGCATCAGAGACTTCAGTAAGAGAAAAGAAGGGTTCTCATGAAAATCACCAGCATATCTGGGACTGACTTTTCTTCAAACAACAAAGTTGCTCTATTAATACAAGTTGTCCAGGGACAGGAAAGCCACCAGCTTCCCTCAGACCCTCTCACCCAGACTGATGAATATGAAAGGATAAGCCATGACTGTGCCTTGTCTGTGTTGTACTAAATGAAAAGGAATTGTCTTGGGCTGCAAAATACATAACATAATCAAGATATATAAGTAACAATCCTTACATATTGGAATACAAAAAATTAATAAGTAGCCACTTACTTTTCTAGCATTAGCAATGCTGTATGCGTAATTATAATAAAAAAAACACAATGTGACACATTTTCATAGATCCTATATCACAGCCTTTTTATTAGTAAATATTCACAGTACATAATAATTACATTCCTTGTGGAAATTTGGTACATTTACATGACATATATTTTTCATCCACTACCCTAGCTTCCTCTCCCTCCATCTTTCGCTCCCCTTTCCATTTGAGAACGATCTAACACTCTACTTCCTATTATCTTTTATTTTGCTCTTTATTTATATTTTGGGTTTCCCATATAAGAGAAACCATTTGATGTTTAAACCTGTGCATCTCATTTATTTTACTTAACATGATGGTCCCAAGGTGCATCCATTTTCAAAATGACTAAAGTTACCCCTCTCTATACCATAGTAGTACTTCTTTGTACCACAGCTTTTTAAAGCTATTTTAACTCAACAGTGTGTAACATCTGACACACACAGCTTTCATTTCAAAGATGTGGTGGGCTCTGGGGCAGAATTAGCACTGTGTCACACCCTCCCCTATACAGTGTTCTGCTGCTACCCACATGGTACATGCTTGAGCACTACACAACTGAGTCATAAAAAATATTGCCAAAAGTCACATAATAATGGTAAAAGCCATGTAATTTTACAATCTTATGCAGTTTAAGTTGCAAGCTGGAAATGCCTGGAAGCAGAATATGCCCCCTCCCCAAATTTTGTTGTAGCAGGGATAAGTGCCGAATTCACCAAAGAATAACAAGAGAAATTTTCTCCAATGATCATGTCACCCAAATTAGTAAAACAGCCTTGGTATCCTGATTAACTGCTGATAGAAACTTGATGAAACTGAAAGACTTCCAACTCATAAGCTGCCATATATAAAAACTAACCAAAATATACATGTCTATATGTGTAGTATATGTGTGGGTGTATATAATTTTCAAAAAATGTTTTATCACATACAATTTATAAGCTACTCCTAAATATGTACATTCTAGTCACAGGAAAAGTGATGGCAAGAATTGACAGTTGACTGCAGACGTGAGCTGAATGCACTAACATTTATGAAGTCCCTTCGTCTGACCTTGAATGTCCCCTGCACATCCCCAATACTCCTGTGCATCATGACAGAGACCTCACAGCCACAAATAAAGTGCAAAGACCACAAAAATACAGTGAAAAGGAAACACCTTAAGGAATCTTCTGAAAATTCTTGAGCTTAGGCTTCATTCTTTACCTTTATAGAATAAAAACCGACCAAAATTACTTAGCAATGGGATAGTAAGAGAAATGGCAATAATAGTAATAGTAATAACAATAGCATTGTTCCCAAGAGAATGTGGTAGCTTTCTTAACCACTGGTCCCTTACCAACCTGTAGGTCCTATGCCAAACTGCAAATAAAAATATGAAGTTAGGGGCATTCATGGACTGTGGGGGAAGAGAACAAGAAGTTACCAAGAAGCACTCCCTGCAAATCAGCACAATGCATGGGCCACTGTGGTGAGAGTCAGATGTCAGCCTCTTCTGGCACATGAGCTGGGAAACAAGAAGAGCCCCCCCAGTTCCCAAAGCCCCCTGGCCCACCCTCCCCACTCCCTCCACCATCAGTAACCAGCTGATCTGGAGAAACACAGGCTGTGATGATGGCTATTGAGGTGAAATACAGTCTGATGCTTGTAGTGTTTAGTGTTTCACTGACTTTGCAGATCTAAAGCCAGTGGTCTGATCATCTATTCAGAGGATAATAATACACAGTGTAGCATCTATGGGGGAACTCCTTCTGAAGGTGGTGGCCATGGTTAATTCCCTGTCATCTTGTTTGGAAGTCCTGTATCATTTTCATAGTTTTGTTTTTTTGGTTGGGTTTTATTCTGTTTTGTTTTGTTTGATTTTATTATATCCGATGGCCTGGGCAGCTATTTCAAAGATGATAAGATATTATGGTAGCCTTTATGGATTTTCTCTTATCTTATTTTGAAGTCCTTTATTTCATTCATTGTTTTGTTTTTATTGGTTCTATTCTGTTCTGTTTTGTTTGATTTTACTGTGTCTGAAGGTATGGGCAGCTATTTTGAAGACAAGAGGCATTATGGTAGCCACTATTGATTTCCTACTGTTTTGAAGTCCTGTATCACTTACACTGGTTTGTTTTGATAGGCTTTATTCTGTTTTATTTTGCTTGTTTTTATTCTCTTTAAAATAAAAAAAGAAAATAGGAAGTTAGATTTGTAAGTGTTGTTATTACTGGCACATAAATCCTAATTTTTGAAATAAGGAAGAAAGACCAGAAGGATTAGTTTCAAAACCTAGGCGAGGATGCAGGACCTGGAGACGGGTAAATCTGGAAAAACGACCCACAGCATTTGCCATACAAGCTCATCCGTCTCCTCTCAGCCCGTGTGGAGGTCTCATCCTATGGCTCGTCCCGGTGGCTCTGTGCGTGAACCTTCTAGACATCCAGTTCCTCAACAGAGCTTCAGAGTGCTTCTGCTACATTTTCTGCACTAACATATGCAGCATGAAATATGATTCACTCTTTCATGAGAGATCGATACGCACACATGATAAACACCCATATTGATCTTGGAATGTTATATGCTGGTCTCTGGGCCCATGGCATATTAATAGTAGTTAACCAGTAATTCATTTTAAGGTCAGTGTTTGCTCTCCCCTCTATTCTCTGGTGTCATGATTTCCAGAGTTGCTGCCCTTTGAGTCCTTGTGTTAAAGACCAGAGTTATATTCATAACAAAACCAAACCCCCTCTCTCCCTATATGAAAGTAAAAAAAAAATTACAAATGAAACCAAAACTGAACATTACAAACTGTAAGACTACATGTGACTCACTATAATATCAGATAAACAGTTAAGGTATGTCTTAACATTTTGTCTGGGCTACTTAGCTTCTGAGTTTTAAGAGTTACCCGTCAGGTGAAATTATTCACCAGTAAATCTGAGACCTCAAAATTACCTGTCATTAACTAACATGTACTCAACACCAGGAGGGTACAAAAAAGTATGAGTCATTCCCTCCCCTTTTAAAAATGAATATTAATGTCTTTTTAAAAGACTGAGTCCTTTGAGAAACGTGTTCATGGGATCCAGAGGATAATACCGGGATGCTCCCCACCAGAGCAAGAAGCCTGCTCAGCTGTCCTGCTTTCAGCATTCTCTATAGGGCAACTCTGCATCCAATTTAACCACCTCCTGGAATTTCCTAGATTTAGGAATAACTGAGTAATCCAAGGTGATGCCTCAGGATTCTTCCCCTACAAACAACATCTACATTGATACACACGGGAAACAAGTCATCTCGTGGGTTGACCTGTGGGCCCTATAAGCGGCAAACAATTCTGAAACGAAAAAGTCATTATGAGCAAGCTATTTGCTTTTCTAGGACAATCCGGAGCTGGCACAGAGAGACCTAAGTGAGGCAGATGTATACCTACTATTTCCCACCTCTCATTCCCCCTTAACTGTACTGACAAATCAAGGAGAGTACCACAACCTGTAACCTACCCCTGTGAGAAAAACAATCCCATCCAATGCAGCAAACCTTACAGAGCATCTACTGTGCGGGAGGTAACTTGTTTTGAACCTTGGAAACAAAGGATATAGGAAGCTATTCAAAAACACTCACAGGGGGACAGGGATTTAGCTTAGCAAACTTGAGGCTCTGAGTTTGATCCTCCATTACCCACACACACACAAAAAAAAAAAAAACAGAGGCAAGAGAACAACTTATTCCTATATTCAAAGTACAAGTTCTGTTGATGTTGGCTCATGCTCACCCCTCTTGTAACAAAAAGGGCTCACATTCTTGTGTGAGGCAAAGTGCAAAGGAACACTTAGAAAGTCAGGCAAAGATTCACAGGAGAGACTTCAAAATCAAGAGAAAGCTCTGAGTGTGCAAAGAATGAGAAAGGAATTTCAAGTTAAGGAAAGAGCACAAGAAAAACCAGAGGCTGGTTTAAGAGAACAGTATGCAAACCAGAGCAGGTATAGCACAACATTCGTGCCAGGAAGAGAGGGGGGCAGGGTGGTGCAGAGCGCACGGAGGGCATAGCTTGCTTTTTTAAGGAATAAAGTCACTCACTGAGCTTGACAAGATTGGCATCTCAACCACAAGCCTGATTAGCAGGTTAATGCTCAGCTCCTCCTTCGCAGACCTACTGTGGTCTCTGTCTCATACCTCCTTGACCTCTGCTTTTCCTGAATTGTTCCAATCTGCCAATGCCTCAGAATTGACCTTGGTCCCCAGGCAAACCATCAATCCTATTGTAAAAATCAGATTAGGAAAAAACATCATTTCTCTAGCCCTCCTAGAAAAGCACTCACAGGCATGAAAGATTTTCTTTCTTTATGCCAATTCAAAGTCCCATCTTTAGCAAGATGCTAGAGACAGTCTGAGACCTGTCAACACTTCTCAGCACATGGAGGGCCAGGCAGGGTCACAAACAGAACAGTAGCAAGGCTTGACTTTGGCAGTGGATGAGCAAGGAAAGATTGCCAAACAATTCCTCTGTATCACATGCTATACTCCCAGCCACATCCTATAGGTGACCATTTTCTTAAACCTTAGCATCTCTTCAAATAAGGAAATTCTAAATTAGGAACATTTTGAGTGGAGATAGAGACAGACATAGACACAGACAAAGACACAAACACAGACACAGAGATAATATATTTAGCTCTCTATAGAAAATGTCTCCTCTGAGTTGTATTAGGACAACTTAAAGCAGAGGCTTATTATATCAGCATCTATCATCTAGGCCATGAAGGGCATTGAACAGAGAGGCATCAAGAATACACGTCTGCTTAGGGCCAGCCCCATATGGATTTAGGATCTAGATTCTGCTTTTATAATTATCTTTTAAAAATAAGATCATAGATGTTTGCCTTTGACCCTGCAGAGTTACAAAAGGACCTGAAATGAACTCCACATAAAAGTGAGGAGTTAAGAAAATGAATACCTCATTTTATTTCACTCTGCTTTTGTTCAACTCAAGATTATACTCAACTCAATACTGACAGTTTTCAGTCATCTGCCTTGTCAAATGTTTTAAGTTGTCACAAACATTAACATCCAGCTGCTGGCAAGTACTATAGGACCATCCGAGAATGTTCTAGAACCTGCCTCTAAACCAGCTTCTCTCAACCCTGGCCACCCAGGAAAGCTGTAGGGTAGCTGTTAAAATTCTCCATGACCAAGCCACACCCCAGGCCTCTTCATATAAGAGGCTTGCAATTGTACCAGGCATTAGAACTCCTCAGTACTTCCAGGGTGACTCCAGAAGTGGTAAATGAACAACTCCATGATGCTCTCTAGAAGGTGGAATTCTTTATTTTTCATTAGTATATGTTTGCAGTTTATAATGTTTACATTCAATTTAGAGAGTAGGTACGTGTACTTGACAATTCTCCTTTATTATTATCTTTTATTTCAAATCAATCTCAATCACTGAGTTGCCCAGATTGGGTTTGAACCTGTAAGCTTCCTACCTCAGTCTCCCAGAATGCTGGGATTACAGGTGTGTACCACTACCTGGCCTAAAGCTGAATTTTCAAGTGTTTCTACTACAGCTCTAAATCAGCAGTTCTGAAAATCCAATTGAGTCCAATTAAGCCACAAGGAGATTTGCAAAAATGTAATAGAATGCCACTCTCATCGCCTTTTTTTGGAAAAATAGTTATTTTTCATTAAAATGTTTTATTTATCCTAACAATGGATTTATTGTTATTTTAATGGATTAGTCATCTTTTAAAAACAGGTTACACAATTTTAGTTTCTAATATGGTATCATAGGTATATATGCAAATACGACAAAAGCCCTTGAGGTTCTCAACAATTTTTAAGGCCATAAAGGGTTCTGCAGCTGAAGTTTGAGGACTTCTGTTTTACAGACTCTTCTCTTCCCAGGTGAAGTGATTCAGAGCAACTGGGGCCTGGGATCTCCTTCTGAGCTGCCTCTGAGCAATAAAATCCCCATCTAGGCCTCTCTGACTTCACCTGTAAGCCTGAATCATCATAACTATTTCAATATGACCAGAGAATAAAACCTCAGGGTGAAGAGTACTGAACTCCAGGTCAAATTGCTTAATCCCATCTAGGATTTACTGCAAAACGACTGTGGGGCAAGTCACTTGGCTTCTGCATGGAAATTCTATATAGAACCTGGGGCTAATACCACTTGAGAGCTGTTGTGACAGAATCATGTCAAGTACTTAGGCTCTGACACATGAGAAGTCCTCAGTATTGTTATCTTGGCTGTAACACAGTGATAATATTTTCTGAAATTAAGCAAGAGAATCATCCAACAACTCTGGCAAAATCCTCCTAGGTGCTCATCATGTGGGTTCCAAAGGAGGGCTGGGCTGCACCTGGCAGAGCTTCCTAACTACAACCGAACTTGGAAGGGAGCAGAATCCTCCACTCTGGCCTTCTCTGAGGTCAGACAGTAGCCTTGAGTACAGTTGCTGTGGTATCACTCCCTAAAGTCATAATCAGGAAATGCAGGAACAATATGTTTCTCCCACAAGGCAATCACGACAGGGCTATTTTAAACGTCAAACACAAACCTCGTGCCAGGAAAGCAACAACTGCTTACTATGCACCTCCTGGGAGACTACTTAGTGAGACAAATACATTCAGGTGGAGTACTCGCCATTCCTTCCCTTTCCAAAATCCTGCCCACCCCAGTCCCACCCCACCCTCCTTTCTCCAAACCTGTTTTTGAGAGGTATAGACAAAGACAGATCTTATTCAAGGGGGGTAGGTCCCCCTGCAGTTCAGAGCCCAAATTTTAGCTTGCTATAAAGTTAATGTGCTCATTCTAGCCAAGACCGTGGGAATGTGTATTTTCTGCCACCCCCGGAAGGCCATTATCTGTAATTGCCCATTACCATACATAATTATTTCCCCTGGCTGGGTCTATGACCTCTAGGATGGCACACTGTTATAGCTAACTGCTCCATCATATTAAATCTGAGAAAGAAGCTTTCCTGACCCTTAGGATTATAATGGTGAGTTCCAAAGCTGATAGTGGATTATTGTACATATTGCTACCCAGGATATTTCAGATTTCTTCCAGAAGTGCTTTTCTCACCTCAGTGGAGTTATGCCTCCCCTCAAATAAAGAGAAAATAAAACATAATCAACTTTCCATTATGTGGGAGCTGATAACCCCAACAGGGAATTATCTAGAGCTCTTTATACTCCCTTTCCTTTGATTTTTCTGTTTAACTGTATCATGGTTTTTAAAGACTGCAACTGGGAAAAGGTGCGGCTAGGGAAGAAAATACACAGAAACTCTGAATCTTGAATTCAATATTCACATTCCCATATTCATTTTTTATGGGTGGGAAAAGGAATTACGTTCAAATTAGTGATTAAAATGATATTTGGAGATTTCATGTAGATTTAAATGTTAATTCTAGAACTGCCACCTACAGCCACATCCCAAAGTAGCTTTACATTTAGCTTTCTGTTCAACATTAGCAGGTGGAGAACTAGGGGTGAGGACTGTTTGCTGTACACCTGGGTACCAAATGCTTAGCTGTATGTCACATTCAGTTATTTCCTTCACAACTCCCACTGCATCTCGCAGGTGGAGGATGTCCTTCTAAGCCATTACAAGGCACACAAAAACTTCAAAATAGTGTATACCACTAAGATTGACACCAGCCTGTTTTTGTATGGCTACCACTAATGGACTCTCCTTCTGCCTTTACTTTTTTTGGAATAAATATCCTCCAAAATCAAGACCAAAAAATGATTCTATAAATAAAAAGTCATCCATTCTTCCAACCATCATTTTTACCACAGTCACATAAACTGAACCACAGAGAATGAAATTGCCTAGCTTGACACAGAATGAGACCACAAGGAAGGTCTTAGAAATAATCTCATGTGTTGTTTTGGCATCCCAAGTTCAAGTGGCAATTCCAGAGATACACATGTACCTGGCTGTGGGACACCACCGCTGAGGTTCCCCAGCTCAAGACTTCAGCATTTGTCTGCCAGGCTGCTACACAGCAAAGGAAAAAGGAAGCGGGGCCCTGAACACTGCCAGTTGAAGGAGGTACACTGCTGCTACTGACGCTAGGTCAGCCCTGACCTGACAGTCTCCTGGAAACAATGTGAATGACTGCTGACCGCTACAGCCTGGACAGAGGTGTCAAAGACAGGTTGAGAACTCTCAAGTTCCCAAAACAGACTGTGAAGGTCAGGGCTTTCTCCTTTCTCCAGCTAAGGCAAGGATCTGCACTGAAGATTTGGTCAGAGTTCCCTTCACACAGGCCCAAAGCCCCACGTGTGGCTCTTCTGTCTCATCCTCAAGCGCCCCCTCCAGACCCAGCTTCTCGCTCAGCTGCGCCCTTGGCCATGGCAGACTCATTCCCACCAACATCATTTTGTGCCATTCTCACATGGTGTTCACAAGCTACTCCGAATTGTGTAACACAAAGGTTGCCCAACTCTCAAGTGTGTTCCTCCAGCTGACTATCCTATCAAATATGCTACTAACTACAGGGATAGCAAGGTGCAGCAAACGATGTCATAACTGTTATGATACCTGCTTCCACAATGCAAGGAACAAAGCTCAAATTTTATACCATGTAGCTGACATACATCAGTCAATCAGGTATATCACGGTTTTTGTTTCTGGTTGGCGTCATAGGAATTTGGCTTCTAAATAATGGCAAAGGCAGCTTTTACAAAAGTTCAAAGATCTCAAAGGCTCTGGAAACTTGGAATATGTGTGCACACATATACACACTCTCATCTCAAAATCTTTTGTTGCTGTGTGTGTGTGCGCACACACAGTACCAGGGCTCAAACCTAGGCCAGCACTGTGCAGGCTAGAAAAGAGCTTGACCACGGAGCTCCACTCTCACCCTTGCTTTTGACTAAGATAGGGTTTTGCTATGTTTCCCAGGCTGATCGTAAACTCCTGGGTTCAAGTGATTCTCCCACTCCAGTCTTTCAAGTAGCCAGGTCTACAAATGCCTCTGCAAACCATTTCCAGGCTAAAATCTATTTTTATTTTTATAATTTGGTAGTGCTGGGATGGAACTCAAGGCTTTTATGCTCATTAATGCAAGAGCTGAGTCACTGGGTTACATCCCTACCCCTAACTAAAATCTTAATGGAAAAGAATATAAAACCTTAACTGAAAGAAATGCTTCCTTAAAGCCATGCAGAGCTTGTCCACTACAACACTGTCATAGCAACTGAGCGGCAGATAGCACAATAAAAGCTTTGTAACTGGCCACCCATCACAATCACCTGCATTGCATCTGTACTTATTTTCATCCAGTGATCTTCACTGTATGGGTCTTTTACTTCTGGATCACTGGAAACTGAACATGCTTTCAGAAATTCTGCCTCAAAGAAAGACTTCAAGTATCAACAACTATTTGGGGGTGCTCAAAGTAAACCTAGAACACAGAAAAACATCTGATGAAGGTTACAGCCAGTGTCAGAGGAGGACACAGCTTCTAAGCTACCAGGCACAGAGGCAGGAAGGGACCCTATCTGTGGCACAGGCATCTGCCAAGTCTGTGGGCAGCACTGGTATCATCAGCCTGTGTGTCAGCCCGCAACTGTCTCCTGAGTCTCAAGGCTTATTCCACCTTGAATAAAAAACAATACTGGCTTTTTTAAACAGAAGCAATACTGTTTGGAAGAGTAGGAGAGTATAGTTTTTTAAAAGTTATCAACAAAGCAAGGGTCATTACCTAAAAGAAAAAATACATACTCCTACAAGTACAGGTTTTAAGATTATGTAATTGGGTCATTTCTTCTCTTTTAATGATTGCAAATATACAAATATACAGTTTTGAGAAACACAGAGAGAGTCTAGGAAGAAGCCCCTTCTGTGTCCACAAAAAGGATGCATGCTGAAATATTACACAAGAAATTAACACAGGACTTAAAGAAAGGAATGCCAAACTCCTTTGAGGTACCACAGCCCTTTTGGGTAATAAAGAGCCAGCAGTTGAAGGGAAGTTACCATCATTAATGAGAATATCTGACATGGTATGCACAGACACGTATTTAAAGCTTGTGTGAGTTTCACACATTGTATACATTTAGATTATATGTACTGAAAAAGAGTTATCTAAACTTTTTTTAAAGTAAAAGAATATGTAAATAACTTCAAAAGTCAAAAAAAAGCAAGCACTAGGTCTGGATACATCTCTAATGTCTTAGCAATATGAAGTTAAACACAGGTTTTATGGTCCTTCTAAGAACTACTCACATGAGTCTGGGCTCCAATGCACAGACTGGGGGAAGACTGAAAGACTGACTCAGTTTGCTCATTTAATACCTTTAAACAAGGTCGAACACTCAAGAAGAAACAAGCCCGTATCTCCAGTTCAAGCTGAGAGGCCATCCCATCAATGTCAGACTCTTCCAAGAAGACTGAATTTTACACCTATATCCTCATTTAATCTTTAAAAGATATAAAATGGATGATCATCATATTCTGTAAGAATAGTTTATTTCTTTGAATGGTTTTTGTGTATATTCCATCTCAAAGCTAAATATGCCACTTCTTATAATATTTCTTTATCTCTAGTACTGAATTACTTTCAAGGAAGTCCCAGAAGACAAACTTCACTTGTTCTTTCCCTTTTCTCACTTCCCAAACTGTGCACTGTCTATCTTGTCTCTGGAGGTCATCACTAGTCTTACTCTCGCTGAAAGGATAATATTGAAAAAGCATTGAAAGACAACTTCCCCACGGGTTAGCACCTTCCCAAGGCCTTTCACCTCACCCTTTCCACTATTTCCACAACCAACCCAACGAGTTTCTCTTCCTTTATCTAACTTGCTCGATTTATCCACACACATTAACATATGTTAAAGCACACAGCATAGAACCTGAGACCATCTCTCCTTCATAACACCTAGCCATACCTAAGGAACTAAAAGGCATACAGAATTGTTTTAAATGCTCAGCAATAAAAAGAATCCAAATTAAAAATGGACAGAGGGTTCAATTAGACATTTCTCCAGAGACACAAAAGTGGCCATGACGCACATGCAAATAAGCTCAGTGTCATCAGCCAACAGAGAAATGCAAATTAAAACCACAAAGTAATACCACTTCCTAGCCACAAGAAGGGCTAAAGTAAAAAAGACAAATAACAAATGCTGAAGTGAAGAAACTGGGAGTCCCATTTCCTGTGCTGCCGGTAAAATGGTACAGCTACTTTCAGAAAGAGCCAGGCTGTTACTCAAAATATTAAACAAAAGTCACTAGGTGTGACTCAGCAGTTCCACTCCTAGGTATTATATGCTCTCCAGAGAATAAAGCATACATTCTCACAGAAACCTGTACATGAGTGTTCTCCATTAATGAATGGGCACATAAAATGTTCAAAACATTCATATCAAAATATTCACAGTATAAATATTTTGAACATTTTGCTCAAAATTTTTTTCAAAATATTTATACCATGGAATATTACTCAGCAATAAAAAGGAATGGCATCTTACACCATGGATGGAAGACATCAAGCTAGGTGGAAGAAGTCAAACACATATTGCATAATTCCATTTATATGAAATGTCTAGGACAGGAAATCCTACAGGGATAGAGTATGTTAGTGGTTGATGGAGGCCAGGAGAAGGAGGAAATGGAGAGTAACTGTTGTGAGAGTAAATTTTCAGAGAAAGACTATATGAAACATTTCTGAAATTAAATAATGATGTTAGTATAACTCTGAATATAATAAATACCATTTAAAGTGGGCCAACTTTATGGTATATAAATCACACCTCAATAAAGCTGGGGTGTTTTGTTTTGTGGGGTTTTTGTTTTGTTTTGTTTCTCAGGGTCTCACTATGCAGATCAGGCTGGCCTTGAACTCACTGTGTTGCACAGGCTGGCCCCAGAGTTGCATGAATCTCCTGCCTCAGGCCTCCTGAGGGCCTGGATTCCAGGCATGGGCCACCACACCTGGTTGAAAGCCATTATTTTTTAAAAGTACACTAAAAATAGAATTTCTGTCCCTAATTATGCAGAAATTGGTAGAAAAAAGGTAAGCGGTCTTACAACGATAAAGTAAATACAAGAAGATGAGAAATGGAGTTCCTTAGGTTATTGGCTTATGCTTAAAACAACAGTTCCTAAACATTCCTTAAGTCACAGGCCCCTTGAGAAATCAGATAAAAATCACCCACAGGAAATGAAGATTGAGGAGTGCAGAGAACTCCCAGAGCCATCAGACTCCAGTTTAAAGAGTGAAGAGGTGAGAAATTTGAGGTCCTAACAAAATAGGCAGAGCCTTGAGATTGAGACTCCTGGGTCAACTACAAGACCAGATATGAACCCAAAAAGTGACTCCATCCCTCTGAGCAGAGACTACAATGCTATGGATAGAAAGATTTCAGAGGTGAAGAGCTGGTTTGGCAGGAAGATTATTATGGATGCTGTTACAGGAAGGAGTCACCAAAAAGTCAACCACAGAAGAGGGAGCCAAATTGGTTTTTCTTAGATGTTCAATACTCACAGTATTTGCTTCAGAAAGAAAAACTTGTGAAAAAAAAGTGCACACAAATTCAAACAATCTCATTCTGTCATTCCAAATAATTCACTGACCGTAACCCAGGCAATCAACTGTTTATCCAGCTCATTGTATCACTGTATTGTTTACCAAGCAGGTGTTCCCAGGTTCAGCCGAGCCTGTGAAGTCCACCAACCCACAGAATGGGCAGGTCTCTGTTTATTACGAGCCAAAACACAGACATAATATGCATTCCTACATTAACAGCTAAAATAAAGCAAGTGGGTAGACAAAGAGAATAAACAATTAACAGTGCCACACAAAATATGACATTGTAAAAAAATTAGAAATAATAAGAGATTATTAAATGCTCAGGGACTGAAAAAGCTAAAGTAGGGAGGAGAAACAAAGTCACTGAAGATTAAATATGGAGAGTTTTAAGCCAATTATAAAAGATCAAAGAGAACAAGAGAGGGGAGGAGTAGCCTTACAAGTAACTGAGATAGGAGACCTTGGGAGAAATATGGTCAGAGGCAAATCATTACAGTTTACAGCAAAAGTAATCTAGGGATGGCGTTAGCAAGGAATTCACCAGTGACCACTATGGGAGCCACTGCACAGGAACAGAAAACAAAAAGCTCTTTATTTTAAAAAGGCACACAGCTCCAAAGGGAACAGGATTGGCACACAGAAAACTGTAAGTGAAAAATGTCATCATTTTGGGTTTCTATCCCAACAATCTCTAGTTAGGAATGTGGCATGGTCTTCATGGCTTGCCACCATAGCTAAGGAGAAAAAAGAGGCAAAGGTCGTATCGTTAGTGGGACACTATCCTTGAAATTTACTGTTCTGTCCCTAAGGAAAAACCTAACACTACATCCAGGAGCCCCATAGAGTACCTGTAGTCTCAACTATCCAGAAGGCTGAAGCAGGAAGATCCCTTGAGCCCAGGGATTCAAGGCCAGTTGGGTAATATAGCAAGACCCCCATTTCAAAAACAAACAAAAACAACTCCCCCCCATAAAAAAAATCAGACACTGTCCTATTAGAAAATGGCAACCTCCTTGAAAGTAACAACCATTAGCAAGTGTAACAGACTTTTACCAAGAGGAGCTGCAGTAAGCTGAAGAGTCACTGATGCAACTGATGCTGACTTTTAATCTCAGAGGCCGTTAAGTCAGATTTTGCAATTTATGAACAGCATTTTATGTGTGTATATTCCCACTGGCTACCCTCAATAACCCCAGGAGGCTGAGGGAGCAGAAACTGCTATGCTCCCTGATGAAAGGGATTGCGGCAACTTAGAAAGGCGCCAGGCCTACGAGGGAACATGGCATCAGCTGGTGTGTGGATTACATAAACCCCGGCCTCTGAATTCAATCACGGTAATTTCTTTAGATGAAAAAGAACCTAAACATCCATCTTTCACTGTCTGGTGGGAGGGAAGGTGCTGGGGTTGAACAGAGGGCCTGGCATGTACTACGTACATATCATATCACTGAGCCACATTCTCCCACCACCCACAGTTACTTGTAGTAGTAGTAGTAATAGTGAACAGTTGTTTTGGTTTCTGACACTACACACTATACATTGTTCATGGAAAACAGCAAAGCCACAAAGGCAAAGAAACTACCGGATACCACAAAGGGATGCTCATTATGACTAGCATGTAAGATCCAGGATAATGCCTGCCTTCTAAAATATTTCTTTCCTAAATAAGATAGTAAAGACCACTCCATTCCTGCAAGGATGACTAACAGCTATGGTACAGCTGAATTTACGGAATGAGAAAATCCAATATATTACTAGCATAGCACATAACAGACACTGAGAAAAATCTCTCAAAAAAAGGAAAAGAAAAAGAAAGCCCTGGATATTGACTATTTTACTGACCCCTGCATCTGGATACAAACTGTTCACCTGGCCAGCTCATGGGGCCCAGTTACTATTCCCACGACATCAATGGCCCAGGTCACAGAGCCTAATGGAGTACCTTAGCGTGGGTTGCAAGCCACAGACCTTGATCTGAATCCCAACCCCATCACATTCACATGTGATGTTAAGAAAATTATTGAGCCTAAATTTCTTTATAAATGGAAAAAAAGTTCCTCCTATTTTACAAAGTCATTGTAAAGATTAAATGGAAATATAAATAACAAAACAGCTAAGACAATACCTGCCACAAGGCAGACACTCAGTGAAAGAAAGCTAGTCATATTAGAAATATTACTAACACTTCTAAAAATGTAATGCCAAGGAGTTGAAAATTAAACTATACTCATAGAGGACAATGAATACAGCATATATAGGAATTAGTAAAATCTGATTCACAGTCCCATGTGGGTCCTTGGTTTGAGGACCATCATTTATTCTGCCATTCCGGCTCCTGGCAACACGAACTAATGTGAGAATTACATTTCTTTGCTTAATCATCCTTATTACACTTTGTTTTGCTTCAAGCCTAACCCAATTTTCCCCTGCTCCTGGATGCAAGCTTTTGTTCCCTGTCAAAGTCCTCTCCATGGCTGTAAATAATCTCTCTCCCTCTTTTATATTACCTTTCAAATATTTATAGACTGTTATTCTCCTTCTCTCCAAGTCATACATCATTTTTGTTGCCCTTCCCCTGGATTCTCTCTAGTTTATCTACATCTTTTAGAGAAAAACAAACCCCAGGTGTTTCAGGATGAAGACAGCACACCAAAAGCTAACAACCTCAAACCAATAAGGTCCCTTATTCAAAGCCACAAAAAAATTCTTTGATGTGCCTCTTACTCCTCTTCTCCTATAACTCATAATTCCATCACTCAGATAAAAAGTTGAGAGAAAGAAAGCGATAAAGCAAATGCACACTGCATCAAGTCGATGATAGGACTCTGTGAGGTAGCAACTCCTGGGGTGGGATCCCAGGATGTCTCAGATCCCTCTAGAAGCTTGCTACCGAGGAATTATGCACACTATGCCTTGTGTCTAGCTGGTAATTCCTACCCATCACTGCATCTGGTCCTAGTGCATCAGTTGAGCAGTGTCCTTGAGACACTTTATTCCTGTTTTGCCCTTCAGAAAAAACTGAACAATTTCTTTTCAAACAGACACACATTTGGGGATGTTTTTTTTTTAAAAAAAAAATGTTTACAACTAAATACTTAAAAATAGTCTCCTCATCACCAGGTAAATAAATGAGTCCTTTTTATCACAGTGGGCAAACAGTGAGACAACTAATTCTACTTCTCCACATTTCTTCCTGGAGGTGACGTCTAGGGTCTGAACATCAGGATACTCCCTCGTACTCCAACCCCCAGCAGGTTTGTGTGGATGTACCCTGTTTCTTAATCTCTTATACATATTCCAGTATACAGTTTCTAGAAGTGTGCTTTCCATGAAGGGCGGAAAGGTAGTGAAGGTGCTTTGCTTCGCCTTGCTGAAAGTAGGTTCCCCATCTCAAGAGTCTGAGTAGCTACACAGTTATACAACATCCCTTTAGAAAGAAGAACAAGGCTAACACCAAAGACACTTATCAACAAAGCCCCAAAACAGAAAAGGAAAAATGAGGTCATGCAAAGAAAGGGAGATGTCGAATTATGTTTTACCATGGTGGCTTAAAGTATTTACCATATTTGAACATAAAAGACATATGTCTGAAATTCCTGGAAATGTATATAGGGGAATGTAATGGTTACATAAGCCTTACCCAAAGATATACTTCTTATTGTTTGTATAGCTTCATTTTTGCAAAAGCCAGCTTATGACTACAGGACAGACCACATCCAGGTTCATTCATCTACTCATGTTAGTATCTGAAACTCAAGTTCTAAGACTTGCATACATACTTCATCCCAGTTTACAAATAATTTTATAGCTTTCTTATTCTTGATGAAAAACTGCACACCAGAAGTACAATATCTTGTGAAAAAGATGAGCACCACAGCAATTCTAAGAAAACTACAGAAAACACATTACTTTACCCATTTCACAAATGAAGAAATGGATACATAAAGAAATTAAATGATCTGCTCCAAACCAAAGGTAAGAATCTAAACTAGATCTTTGGCCTCTACATCTTACAGGGTTATTTCAGCAAGTTAGAGCTTCCTTCCTAGGTATAAAATTATCAAAATAACAGCAAAATTCTTTTTCCATATATCTTAAATCTTCAAGGTTCTACCATCATCTATCATTCTCTTTAGGGCAAACCTGGCACTGCCATGCCATAATAATGATAACATTCATTCCACATCAGTCCAACACAAAATTACTTGAAAACAACTGAGAGATAATCAGCTTTCTGATTTCCTTCTGTTATGGTTCGTGTCTGGATGTCCTCCCAAAGCTTCATGTCCTCACAGGTAGGGGGCTGTGCAGAGGTAGCTGAATCTAGAGTTTGTGATTGGCTCATTGTCTAGTGCTAGGTTTGGAAGTGTGAGTGCTACACCTGCCCTAGGGGGAGTAGCTTGCATACAATATAAGGAGGAAAAGGCTTGTCTCTCCCCTTTTGCTCTTGTTACTTTTGCTGTCTTCCTTTGCCTCGAACTGCTGCCCTTCTGACAAGCCACCCCACTTTGGAGCCAGCTGATTATGGACTAAACCTCCAAAAACTGTGAGCTAAATAAACCCTTTCTGCTTTTATCTTTTGGCATGAGGTATTTTGTCTCAGCAACGAGAGAAAAGTAACTAAGATACATGCAAACCGACAGTATGGGTAAGAATAAGATTAGTTTCTATTAACCAGAGTATCTGACAAGACAGGTCAGCCTCTCTCCAGCACAAATTTTGCATCTGAGGATTTAATCAACTATAGATCAAAACTACTTAAAAATTCCAGGAAGACCCAAAACTTAAAACTGGAACTATGCTGAGTCCACATGAATGTTGTGCAGGCACACCCTATTGCAGCCTCTGCCATTTCACAATTACACATCTCCAGGTTCATGGGTTGAGCATTGTTTACCCACATCTTTGTACACTAGGCAGTTACATCTTTGATGGCTCCATCTATACAGATCTTTTTTCTAGCATCATTACTCACTAAACAATGCAGTTTGTAACAACTTTTTTTCCCATGCTGGTGACAGAACCCAGAGCGTCACATATGGTAGGCAAATACTCTACCACTGAGCTATCCCCCAAGCCTATTAAAACCATTAGTTACATGCTACTGGGTATGAGGGATAATTTAAGGATAATTTAAAGTATATGTAAGGATGTGCATAAGTTGTGATGCAAATACTATGCCACCTGACATAAAGAATGAGACTTGCAGGAATTTGGTATTGGGGTTGAGGGGCAGAACCAATCTTCAAGGATACCAAAGCACAGCTACACATCTCTTTCTCAGTCATGGTCATACCATAGCTTATCACATACTAAACAGTAACAGTGAAATTTTTAGATCATGACTATGAAATGATGTGGCCACTGACTGAGGCCTTTGGCTTGAGATCTGCTCATGACTAAAACTGAACACAGAAGCCTGAAGGGTACAAAGAAGGCATTCATCCAGCCATTCCTGGGCCATTTTCACTAGGCCAATGTAATGACTTAATGGGAAGTGGAACAGCTGCAGTTTCTGGGCTTCTGCCTGTCCACCAGAATGCAGTGAGCAGGACTCCAGCCTGAAACTCCTCTTCTCTGCAATCTGTCCCCAATCTGTCTCATATTGCCAAGTGAGGCGGCAAGAATCAGAGGTTGCAACTGGCATCACAAAGGGCCAGTCTCTATAATCAACAGAGAAGTCTTGGATGTTGGGAGAGGGTCTGTTATGGTTTGTGTCTGGATGTCCCCCCAAAGTCTCATGCAGCAAGAGGGTACGGGCTTTTCTGAGGCAGCTGAATCTGGAGTTTGTGACTGAGTTACGGTGCACTGCTGAGACTAAGGATTTAAAAGTATTACACTCGCCCTTGGATAGGCAGCCTGAAAACAAGATAAGGGACAGAAAGAGACTTATCCTCTCACACTCTCTTGTTGCTCTTATCGTCTTCAGCCACCTCAGTCACCGTGAACTGTTCCCTTTCTGCCATGTGCTACCCTGCCTTGAAACCAGCCAATTATAGATTGAAACCTATAAAAACTGTGAGCTAAATAAACCTTTTTCTCCCTTAACTTTAGGTACTGAGCATTTTGTCTCAGCAACAAGAGAAAAATAACTAAGCAGGGTCCAACCAAGAAAGTGGCAAAGGCATATCTAGACGATTCACTGAGAAAACACAAAGGTGAGGGAAAGATGCTCATCCTCACCTCACCAATGAGAAGGAAATGTGGATCATAAACTGTGCTGACCCCCTCCTCCTCCTCTTCCTCCGCTGTTGCTGCTTCTTCTTCTTCTCCTTCTCCTTCTTCTTCCCCCCTTTTTTTTTTTACCTTGTACTGGGACATTGAACTAAGGGACTTTGCACTAAGCTCCATTCTCAAGGCTTTTTCTTTTTTCTTTCCTTTTGTTTCTTTCTCTTCGTGGCAGGGTCTCGCTAAATTGATAAATTACTCAGACTGGCCTCAAATTTCCAGTCCTCCTGCCTCCTCTTCCCAGAGTCCTGGGATTAGAGCCCCTCATTACGCAGCCTAGGCTGGCAGCCATCCCCCTGCCTCAGCCTCCTGAGTGCTGGGATGCCAGGCACATGCAACCATGCCCCATGCTTTCTCTTTAAAGACAACCTCACAATCTGCAGGAAGCTGGAGACCCACTGAGAAGAGGGGAAGGTGAAGCTCTGGAAGTGGGTACTTGGGAGAAAAAGAAGAGGAAGAAGCCAATGTGGGGTACACGCCTGGCTCAGAAAATCCACGGAACCTCGAATGCCACTTTGGAGCTGGTCCCACCTCTCAGGATCAGGGGTGGAGCCTGGTACCTGGCCGGAAAGCCCTCATCCAGAGCTAGTAGAGCCTGGACTGCAGCCTGCACTTCTCCCTGGTACTGTCTCAAGTGCCTTTAGGGGCATCATAATTCAGCACTACTGGATCACAGCATGATCCATCAGCCTGAGAATCAAAAGCTTTCCTGTGAAGGATGTCTCAGTGTTGCAGGTGAAAGAGGTGACAGCTGAATTATGGCCATCAAAAAATAATTAACCAAAAAAAAAAAAACTGTGCCGACTATGTTAGTTATCTCATTATGCAACACACGGCCACAAATCTCACCACTTAATCACACAAATTTATACTCTTACAGTCTGTGGGCCCAAAGTCTGAAGAGGGTCTCTCTGAAGGTGCTGGCAGAGATACATGCTTCTCTGGAATCGCCATGGGATATCTGTTTCCTAATCATCTTGTGTGTTGGCAGAATTCAGATCCTTGTGTTTACAGGACTAAGGTTCTATTTCCTTAATGGCTGTCAGGTAAGGGCTGTTCCAAGACACTAGAGGCTTCTAGCCTCCCCTGGAGTAGGGAAGTGAGCTTCCTCCATCTTCAAAGACACCAGCAGCGGGTCAAGTGTCTTAGGGTCATCTTCTGCCATGTCATCTCTGGAGCAGCTGGGAAGCGTCTCTATTTTTAAAGATTCATGCCACTAGATCCTGGAAAATCCAGGGCCAGGTCTTTATCTGCATCATGAGATTATGGACTTAATACATATGCAGAGTCCCTCAAGGCATGTAAGGCAACATCTTCACAGGCTCCAGGGATTGGGCTGTGTACTTCCTTTGAAACCTTCACTCTGCTGACAGTGCCAAAGTCCAACTGCTCATATTTCAGACTAGGAAAGCCCGACAACAGCCATGTCCTGGCAATGCTGTGGCATTTGCTCTCTGAAGGAAGTAACACTGACAGTATTTACCAAAACAGTACCTAAACTCATTTCCAAGTAGACCTTCTATCCTATCCCATTCTTTTCATCTCTACCAACACTAGCCCTATCCACAAAGCACAAACATCACCCATCTCTGCTTGGTTTCTTCAAACTAATCCACACAACAGCAAAGACAGTGAGCGTTTAAGATTAAATCAGGCCACACCCTCAGAGCTTCAACCCGCCAGTGACTTTTCATGGCACTCATAATAAAATCCCAGCACCTACCCTGGCCTACAGGGTCTGTGTGATGGTAATGCAACCCCTGCTCACAGCACTCCAGATGAGCTGCCTGCCTGCTGCTCCAGGCACTGTCCACCCAGCCGCTCCCTCCACCTAGAAGGTCCCTCTCCACAGCCTAAAGGGTGCAGTTCATTATCATTCAGGACTAGCTCCAATTCATTCTCCTTAGAGAGGCCTTCCTCCCACCCTACTGAAAACAGCCACTGTGCCATGGGTCACATCCATCATATCACTTTGTTTTCCCTTATAACACCATTTCCTGAAAATATCTTGTTTATTTATTGATATCCTTGTTTATCAACTGTCCCACCACCAGGAAATATAAGGTCCACGAAAGACAGATTTTTATGCACTGCTATATATCACATAACTAGAAAAAGGCCTGCACACCCAATGCAGTCGCACAATGAATACTTGTTAAACAGGTTAAGTTTTTAAAAATGGAAAAACAGAAAGGGTGAGAAGCAAAGAATCTTGCTTAAACAGCAGGCTCTCCAGCAGAGATGAATTCAATTCAGTTCAGCAACATTTATTGTTGTTTAATGAATCCCACCTGCTTTGCTGAATTAATGTATAGCCTATATATTTTAGACAAGCCTTAAAAACCCCGAGGCCCGAGTTAAGGGGTAGTGCAAAAATAAGTAACTGTGGTATCAGTGTAAGTGTGGAAATTAATACTGAAAGTCACCTGCTAGTATACACTGAATTGAACTGACATTGGATGTCTAAAGCAATAACTAAGAAATCTTGCTGCCAATAAACATCAGAAATCTGCTGTTTCTATAACAATGAATCAATATTTTCATTTGACAACAAGCCAGCAGTTCATAGTTAAGAGTCTCTTACAAACTTTTTTCTGTGGTATTGTAAAGTAAGACCGGATCAGCAATTATAAAGTCTGCCTACAGATCTAAGGGACTGGGATAAACTCAGTTTGAAATGCAATTTGCTCAACAACAGTAATCGATATTTATTGGAAATTTCACATGGCGAGTCAAAAAGTTGTCCTTTGGGTTGAATTTTTTTATCCATTGAAAAGTGAGGCACCTCAAGATGAAAGAAGTGCAGGCCTGCGCTTTCATCATTGTTTATGGAAATCACAAAGGGGCTTCATGAGGTGGTGCACACCTGTAATCCCAGTTATTCCGGAGGCTAAAGCAAGAAGATGGTAAATTCAAGATGGACAACTCAGTAAGACCCAGCCTCAAATTAAAATACAATACAATACAATGGGATGGGGTTATCACTTAGGAGTTGAATGCATGCTTAGCATGTCCTAGTCCTGGCTTCAATCCTCAGCACCAAAAAAAAAAAGGTGGGGAGAAAGGAGGAAAAAAAGGAGAAGAGGTGGAGGTAGAGGAAAAGGAAGAGAAAGGAGGAGAGGAGGAGTGAAAGGAGAAGGGTATAGGAGGGTGATACAAAGATGAACGAAGCAGTGGCAAATGCAAATGACCCATAAGAGAGAACAAGAATTAGTGATACAGCAGCCTGGAGCATGGGGAGCCCTTGCACACTCCTATTCTGCCTCCTTACCTTCACGATAAGACTGAAGCACTTGTAGCCTTAGAGTTCACATCATCTGTAAAAGGTATGGAATTGATCTTGTTGAAGGTGTTAGTTCATATTCCCTTCACTCCCTTTCTTACAAAACTCAACCCTTTGGCCAGGCGTGGTAGTGCATGTCTATAATCCCAGCACTTGGCAGGCTGAGGCAGGAGGATCACTGCAAATTCGAGGCCATCCTATGCTACAAAGTGAGTTCAAGGCAAAAAATAAAACAAGAAAACTCAATCCTTTGATCTGAGAGACTTTGGAGTCACCATTACTCCACAGGCACAGGTTAGACTCATAGAAAAAGCAAAAGTTTTGCAGTGGAGCAAAATTTGGGGGTCTAGGAGAGAAGAAAGGAAGGATGCTGGCAGCGATGAAAGGAACTGCCTCAGCACACGGGAGTCTACAAGTGATGTTGAGAGATATGTGGTTTTGAAGAAAGCAGAGCAGACACAAGAGGCTGACTCTGGTCAAAAGTTAGTTAATAAGGTGAAGAAAGGCAGCTATTATTTAATAGGAACTAGATTTCAGTTTGGGAAAAAAAGTTTAGTTTGGGAAGTTCTGGAGAAAGATAGTGGCAATAGTTACACAACAGAGTGAATATAATTAACATCACTGAACTGAAAAGTGTCTAAAATAGTAAATTTCAAATTCTGCAATAGAAGTTTTTAAAAATTAGTTAATCAAACAACAGAGAGGACAGAAAAGCATCCACAAGACCCAAAGAACAGTAGGAGGCTGAAAGGGTGAAAAGATCCTAAAAGCAGCAGATTAACCAGGAACGCGTGGTTCAAGGACTCCAGGGGGACAGTGTAGGCAGGCAAGAGAAACCAACAATGCAGAGGAGCTTTCTGCAAGTTTTCTCAGCAGCAAATACAAGGATGCATCACAGGAGGACAGCACCAGCACCAGTGTCACCACCAACAAAGGTTCTCTAACGCTGCAACCACCTGTTGCTATAAATTCTTAAAAGACCTTGCGAGACTCTCTTCAGTGGTAACAAGAAGGACAGCTGTCCATCTGTACCAACTCTTGAGTCTTCAAAAAGACTCCATCCAGGTTTTAGCTACCTATAGTGTTTTCCCAGAATGATGGCATCATGCTTTTTTATTTAAGGAAAGCTTCAAGTCTGAAATTTCTGGATTCCTCACCATTGGTGAGGGTGTAGAATAGTGCAGCCTCTCTGAAAAACAGCCTTACAGTTTCTCAAAATGTTAAGCATAGCTATCCTGAATTCAGCAAGTCTATTCCTTGGTGTATATCCGAGGACAACATATACATTTGTACAAATTTGTGCATAAAGGGCAGGGGATATAGCTCAGTAGCAGTGTCTGCCTGGCAAATGCAAGGTTGTGAGTTCAATTCCCCAGTATAAAAAAAAAAATGTGCAATAAATGCTCATAACGCTTTAGTCCTAATGACTAAAAAATGTAATCAGCCCAGATGCCAATTTATGAAGACAAAAACAAAATGTGGCAATAGAGTATTATTTAATAATAAAAGTACATTCATAAAACAATGAATACAGTGTAACACAATAAAAAGTCATATATCTTATTTCATTTACATGAAATGTCTTGAATACATGAAATGCACAAAACAGGTGAATCTGTAGACACAGGAAATATGTTAGTGGATTCCTAGAGGTAGGGAGGGCAGTACACAGGGAGTAACCAATAATGGGCACAGTTTCTTGTAGAAAAGGAAACAAAAATTTTTCTAAAATTAGATTCTGGTGACTACTTTACTGTACAACCCTGTGAGTGCACTACAAAACAATGAACTGAGCACTTTAAACAGATAAATTATATAATATAAGGATTATGCCTTAAGCTGTAAGAAATTACATTTAAATCTTAAACAATTAAAAAATTCAGATACATTTTTTAAATATACAAGATGTACAGTGAACACCAATAATTTTAAGCTCATGTCTATGGGATGGATAATTCCAGTGTTTCAAAACACAGCTTCAAATCTAACAGTCATTTATTCATTCATTCAATGAAGGTTTATTGACCATCAGCTACAAAGCCAGGCACTACACTATGTGCAGATGAATAAAATGATAAATAAAATGCAATCTCTGCATTTGTTTTCACAAGGGAGACAAAAATGTAAACCCATCAATGTGTTTATGTGTTTTATATATATACTCCTATAAAACTGACTTGTAACTTTACACTCTATATGTTTTTTTATGGTTTTAGTTAAATTTACTTTCTAGCTGAAGGTACACTGGTAAACTACTTTTCTAAACTTTGTTGTTAAAATTGCTTTACTAAAATACTACCCACAGAAAATTTCTACCACACCAACTAACTCTTATATTTGACATGTAACCAGATTGCCCACAAAATAAACAATATATACTGAGATACTTTCTAAAACAGGTTGTCAAAATGCTTAGCACCATCTAGGGTTTTCTTTAATCCAAGCCTTCAATTGTCACTTCAGTTTAAGGAGTTTTGTTGGAAAACTTGAAAATTTCTTTGACTATGAAAAAAAAAGAAAATTTCTTTGACTCTGAAAGTAAAATTTGGGAACACTTTTAACTGAAGGCTTTTCAAAACCTACCAACACTGGGCTGGGGACATAGCTCATCTGTATAGCTCCTGCCTGGCAAGCACAAGGTCATGAGTTCAATTCCCAATACCAAACACACACACACAGACACCAGCATTTCCTATTATTCTTGCAATTGACAAGTGTCTTGCAAATATAACCCATCCCATGTAAGTGGCCAAATTCCTTCAAAAATAAACTCCCATCCAATGTGTAAAGAATGCTTTCATTGCTCATTTGAATGAAGTGCTTCCTTCCTTATAAGTTGGAAAACTGTGAGATAAATTCTGAAGTATTATTTTAAATTTAAATAACCCCAGTGAAGATGTTTTAGGTCACTGGAAATACTCTGCATGACATATATCACTACACATTTGTCCACTTGTCCATTTGTGCAACAGAATACACAACACCAAGAAAGAACCTTAATGCACACCAACGACTTTGGGAGATACGATGTGACAACGCGC
Organism: Hydrochoerus hydrochaeris; assembly: GCA_004027455.1. Lineage (NCBI taxonomy): Eukaryota > Metazoa > Chordata > Mammalia > Rodentia > Hydrochaeridae > Hydrochoerus > Hydrochoerus hydrochaeris. Next base: position 836,421 of record PVLA01000016.1, on the reverse strand, counting down.
TTGTAACAAATGGACTACTCAGAGGATCTGCTGAAATGGCAGAAGATGAGAAGTATCTGGGTCTTCTCCTGCTTTGCTCTGAACCTAAAATTACTTTAAAAATAATGCTTATCCAAAAAACAAACAAACAAAAAAAGCCAGGTCTGGTGGTACAGACCTATAATCCCAGCACTCAGGAGGCTGAGGCAGGAGGATTGTTTCAAGTCCAAGACCAGCCTGGGCTACAAAGTGAACTCAAGGTCAATCTGAACTGCATAGTGACACCCTGTCTCGAAAAGACTAAATAAACAAAAAAAGCATACTTTTCTATATATGTATAATGATCTTCAACTGTTAATCCATCAACTCTTTTACTGGTAAAAAACTGCATTAGGACACTGCTTCGTTTTCAAACTGTCACATTTCTTTGTAAAATGTTCATGCACTCAGGACACACAAGGAAAATTGTGTGCTTGCCAAGTAAGTTACTGCTGATTAAGGGGTGTGAAGAAGCGACCCTGCACTACTAGATACAACCCAACAGGGAAAGGGGAGGAATGGCCCCCAATAGAGACCCCATTCAAAAGGTGATGACTTCATGGGGGAGGATGGATGTGCATGTGGATGGAAGTCCAGGGTGCTTCAGAAGGGAGTGCCCAAGAGATAACATTCAGGTCCTCACAAAGGACATGCAGGCAGAATGGAATTCTCTACAATGCAGCCCTTCATCTGACAGCTTCCGTACAGCAATGAAGAAATGAAGAACTATGCAGACCTCAGCAAACATACTGGGTAAACCAGTACTCTATGGGCACACTGAAGATTGATGGAATATGAAGAATACAATACAGAGAAGCTCAAATGCAGAGGAAGAATGCCTGAGATTATTTTTTAAAAGATCAGCTAAAAACTTAAAATGAAAAAAGCACATTTTGTACTATAATTCAAAAGATGAAGCCATGGCAGAAAGGCTGAAATTGCTATTAATTCCTTATCCTTTCTAGCCAAAACTGCTCATGTTTTACTAAGTGCCACAAAAGTGATTGGGAAGAAACTATTTGTTATTTAGTATACCTCCTAACATCTGATCCTCAGTATGAGAAGCAGCAATGAAGCTAGGCATAGTGCTGCATGGCCAGAATCCCAACACTTGGGAGGCTGAGGCAGAAAGATCACCATGTGAGGCCAGCCTGGAGTACATAGCAAGTTAATGGCCAGCCTGGACTACACTGCAAAATATTGTTCAAAAGGAAAGAACCAGCAATGAACAGAGAATTTCTTCAAAGGCTATTTTTTCATATAAATATACATAATCAAAAGAAAACAATAACAAAAATGTCTTAAAACTCATTGGAGGACTATCCAGCCAATCCTTTGCCCAAACTTAACAAATCATGTAACTAAGGAACTTAGAGACCATCTTCTAGAGTACATTATCCTACACAGAGGGCTCAGTTCTCCGGTAAAGGAAACTTGGCTTAGTAAATACAATTTCGAGTATCCTTAGAGTTTGGCCAATAATCTTGGTAAAATTCTTTAGCATTTCTCACTCTTTGTTTCTGGAACTTTAAGGAACCGAAAGAAAAAAAATTTCCAAGACAAAAATCTACTAAATTTCACCAAGCACTTGGCCTAACAAGACAGTGGTCAGCAGATGCTGGAAGAAGGTTAGTGCCTGGCTCCAGGGGAGCAGCATCACAGCTGTCACCATTCCAGGACAACGTCTGCAACTCTTGCCACTCAGTAAATCACTACAAATCCCGACCTTTCACATCTGTGTAACGGATATCTAGGCTATTGACAATTCCGAACGGTGACAAATGCAGAAAGTTCATTATAATGAGTGGGACAAGACCCTCTCATCATATTAAATACATGACTATTATGTACGTATACATAGGTACACACATATGAAAAGGATAAATAGGCACACACGCCTGTACACATGGCAAGTAATCTGTTCCAGTCCTAGAACAAAAGAATGAGAACCTCAGTCTGAGACTGGAAGAACAATGACCTTTCACCGAACACCTTTTGCACTCTAAATGTTTACCTTTTACTTGCATAAGTTATTTTAAATACATGCAATCTCTAAACAGTTAATATAAGTTATATATTGGTGCATGGCATGCTTCCTAAGAAGATGGCCTCTCTCTGCTGCCTAAAACCGGTCTCTCTATTTGTATGTCTGTCTCTCAGGTTTTCTCTCTTTTTCTCTCTTTGTCTCTATATTTTGTAGTTCAGTTCTACTGGTATCTCTGCCTTCCTTATTCCCACATCCTGATCTAGTGACAAAGTTATCAATCCCACTCTGGGGGTTCTGGCAGAAGTCCTATGCTCCTGCCCCAAGCTATGAGCATCTTCTGTGGAAAGCAGCACTCCCAGGCCATGGCCCGAGCCCCTACCCTGCAAAGGAGCACACCACACTGGTTCTGACCCTCCCTTTTGGTCTCAGTGCTTACTCAAAATTTCAAGATGATCCCAAGGCATTCAGCTCCAGAAGCAAACAAAGGATCTGCCTACATTTGCCTTGACCCTGAACCTTCTCTCCTGCTCCTCTGTGGCTGCTTTCTGTAACTTTCCTTCTTGCCACTCTCTGAAATATCCTATCAGAACCTCTTTTGTCCAAAGAAACGAAAGTTTGGAAAATGTGAAATATATACTATGAACAATATAATCCAAAAAAGAAAAGTACTGTTCAAGTTAGGATTTTGCAATTTAATCCAGGAGGAAAAGCTAAAGCAAGAGGTTTTCAATAAATACCATACTTTGAATTTCAATCTTTTCCCAAGCTAGTGACGGGGGCAAGCTGCAGCTCCCAGTTCACCATACGATTATGACAAGAAACGCACAAACTCTACATCACACTGTTCCTAAGCTGTAATGCTCAGCAGGTTAGGTACATGAAATATATCTTGAGTTAGGAAATTTTCATTGCACTCTGAGTTTTTAGGACATAGTGCTATCACAAGTCAAGGAGCACCTGTCCTTTGTCCTTTGTTAATCTCAGAATCTACAGACCCACAGATGCAGCTACCTGCTTCATTTGATGCACGCGTACTTCCTTCTTCACAATGGCCAAGATTCATTTTTAAAACCCCCTAAACCATTCCCCTCATCTTTGAGAAACAAACACAGAAGATCCAGGAAACTCAACTGACTTATCCTAAGTTGCAAAGTTAATTAATGACATAGAGTTGAGCGACACTGGCCCAGTGGTTAGTCAGTAAAGAAAGTAATCTGGGAAAGCTTGGTTAAGGTGATACCACCAGTAAAATGTATTTCATGGAGTTGTAGTGGTCTCTAATCATATATTGTTAATCTTTGTGTGTGTTCATGCCCCTCACTCAAAGTTTCACTTTCTGAAGTTTCAGTTACCTGAAGTCAGAGATGGCCTGGAAACATTAAATGGAAAATCACAAAAGCAAACAATTCATAAGTTTTAAACAACTCTATGTTGTTATACTTGTCCTATTTTATTATTAGTTCAGTTCATCTCTTATCGTACATATCTTATAAATTAAACTATCACAGATACATATACATATATATACACACACATATATATACATATATGGAGAGAGAGAGAGAGAAAACATAGTTATACATAGAAAGTTCAGTAATATCTTTGGTTTTAAGCATTCATTCACTGGGATTTTGAAAGCTCTATTTCACAGATAAAGGGGATCTACTTTATTTAATTGCCAGAAATCAAAGAATTCCCCAACATTTGCTGAATGGATTTTTTGGAGCTCCTGCATTCTATACCAGCACTATCAAATGAAACTTTCTGAGACAGACGTATTAGTCAGTATGGTTGTCCTGAGTTGTTCTCTTAATGGGATCTTTCTGTTTGAGCAAGGGATGGTGTCACACTCCTATAATCCCAGCACTTGGGAGGCTGAGGCAGGAGAATGGTCAATTTGAGGCCACTCTGAATACTAATACACAGTGACTATGGCATTAAGCATGAACTACATATTAAAACTCTGTCTCAAAAAAAAAAAATAAAACAGATTGCTCTAGGCTCTATGTGGCTGTGAGAACTCAACATGTGTGCCTAGAGCACGGAGAAAACAGATTTGTTCATTTTATTTCGCATAATTCATTTAAACCTAAATAACTATATGTAACTGAGAGTTTCCACAGTCAACAATGAGCTCTAGGCCACTCTGTTTCTTGAGACATGATCTGGAGCTCAGGCAGGACAGATAGAGGCAGATGGACAGGTACACATAACCTTCTAGTTCAGCCTACCTGGCCACTCGCTTAACTCCCCATACCTCAGTTCTCTTCATGTGGAAAAGGCTTAGTAGTGATAGCCAACTGGAGTGACTCTGGGACAAACAAGATAAACTGGCACACAAACAGCTTACTTAGCACGAGAGTGTATGCCAGGTAGCATGCCTTCTATGTATTTCCAGGTTCATTCAGATTTGATACCGAGGATACGACTGTCCCAGACATTTTCCCTAAAGAAACACAGTTGTTGGTAGAAAAACACATGTCCAGTTCTAGGATCTACCACTGATGACTCCCAAATGAAGAGAGGGCCAAGATGAAATGTGACTAACCTCACTGCTCCCTGACATCCCTGTAATTCTGACTCTCAATTAGCCATCAGCAAAAAGAAAGCTGTTGAACCTTCATTTCTAAAGCCTCCATCTTGTGAGGCAGCCAAAAGTAGGTCTTCTCTTCAGAGAGAACCTTTTAAGAAGCTCCTCTAAGCTCTCAGAGTCAAGAGGTTCAGAAGGTCCTGAGCCTGGTAGCATCTCTTCTTCCTCCCTCACACCTGCCTGGTGGAGACCCAGCCCTGCTTACCTGAGGCCACAGTAGTAGGTGTACTGGCTGGCACAGGCTGTGATGGGCCACTGCTCTCGGTCATGAGGCACGGGTTGCTGCCAGCGTTCTCTCTCTTGACAAGCAGCTCAGCAGCACTGGGCAGTGGAATGGGGTGGCTGATGCCCAGTTCTTCCTCTTGTGCCTGTTGCCGTCTCAGGGCCACCTAGAGCATAAGACAGTGAGTCATCCTCCAGCCACCAAAATCACTTACACGGCTTGACCAAAACCATAGCACTATCATTTATTAGTTCCAGGGCTGAGGGCTAAGCATCTCATTTCTTTTTCTCATTTGTTCTCTTTTCCCATTTCTTTTACCTGGTTTTTCAGGTAAGAATCTGGCCCAGAGTAGATGCTCCAAAACACCTGTTAAACAAAGGAGTCTGCAGGACTATCAGGAAATCATGTTAACCAAGGAGGATCAGGAAGAACTGCAAAATCAGCCAGTGAGGGAAGTTCAATCTCCAGAGAAGAAAAAGCACGGACACATTAGCAAGAATTGGATCACTCACTCCTGCACGCTACAAACATGTAAAAAAAAAAAAAAGTACATTGCACCAGGAACAGCAACTGATAAGGTTAAATTAAGTTCCAAGTTCTTCACCATTTAGGAGAAACAGGAGACAAGCAAGCAATCAACTACCAGACAATTGGTATACCTCTCTAAGGTATACACCAATTTTACACAAGAAATTCAGAGGGGAGTATCTTTAAAATGTAAGATTCAGCCAGCAGTAGTATTCCAACAAAGTCAAGAATAGGATTAGCAGGACTTGCACAGGCAACAAAGAAGGGGTAGAACAATCCAGAACAATGTGGAACAGGATAGGGGAGAGAGCCAGGGGCTGCTTATGAAACTCTGTGGAGCTCTATTTCCCAGGGGTAGAAGGAATATATAGAAAAGCAGTCGGGAAGAAGGCTGGAATCTTGTGCTGAGAAACCTGGGTAAGGAAAGGTTGGAAGTAGGAAAAAAGGAAAGGGCAAGGGTGCTGTGTGATATTTTGGGCAAAAAGAAAATTCAACCAGAACTGAGACCATAGAGAAACTGACATACCTTCCTGGTCCTTCCTTAATTTATCATCTTTTAAACAACATTGTTAAAAGTTTTTAAAAGGCTTAAAGAAAATAAATTGTGTTTTTTTGTTTACTGCATGTAACAAGAGAGATGTTCTACTGAAACTATTTAGTGACCATAAATAAGAAAGTACTTGTATCTCAGACCCCAAAACAAGTCTAAAAGTAAATTAAAGCAGTAAACTAAAAACACAATTACACTACAAAGCTGGGCAAAGTGGTGCAGTCCCATAATTCCAACTACTCGGGAGGCTGAGGCAAGAGGATTCCAACCAGAAGGTTGTGATACATAGTGAGACCTGGTTTCAAAACAGCAAGGGCTGGAGGTGTATCTCATGGATCCCGGGGTTCAATTCCTAGTACAGCCCAAAACAAGCACAACTATAATCTGTAGATTGTGCAGTCAAAACTAGATGACTGAAGATAACTTTTACTCAAACCAAAGTCCACACCCAATTCCTTAAGGCTAAGCTTAAATTTTGGATCTTCTACTAACCCTCAGGTTTCAAAACAGTACCAATAACTTTGAACAAATCTACAAACTTCTCAACTGTCACATAAGCCCTATAAACACCCAAAACGCACAGATTATTCCATAAATTCAGGACACCTTTAAAAAGACCTTCTTTCACAGTTTGCTAAGGATTTTTGAATGAGGAAAAGGGTGACAACTAATTAAAAACAAATATTTTAGAGTCATATGTATAATCAGTTTCAAACTATGGTATTTTAGAATGTCTAACAATTATATGGGTTTTTAAAGATTCTAGTAGAACACGCCAAGAATTCTCAAATTTCACGTTCTAAAAGTAACACTGAGGCCTTTAACTGGGCAATCAGCCCCTTTGAAAATAGTCTCCCTCTTAAAATTATTCAAATTTAGTGCCCCCCACAAGGCTACAGATCCTTAAACCACCCAACAACTCTTCGCATGAGATAACTAAGCCAATGACTAAATATTCATAATTCTTTTTTACCTATAAGTGTAATTTAGAGAGGGGTCCTTAAATTTTTAAAACTAATATCATTGTGATGTTATTTTAACGTTACACCCAGTGTATTCTTTCCATTCACTGCAGATTAAGCTAAAATCTATGGGAGGAAACTAAGGAAAACTGTATTTTCAATGCAATTGTCCTTGAAGTAAGTGAAGCCAAAGTATATCCAACTTACAGCACATTTTTAGAAATACGCTGGAAACAGAAAGCAGGTGATCCTTAGGCTTTTTGCGCAATCCTGTTTTACCTTCTCATCTAAATCACTTTCAAAAGAGAATTTTACACGTTCCTAACCCAAAGTAGCACATTGTCAGTAATCATTTCTTCCGTATCTTTTCGTTTCACATAACCTGTCTTAAAAAGATGAAACAACTTTTAGGTGGAAAGAATGTATATTATTGCTTTCTAAAACTCTCTCTTAGGATACCAACGGCGTGATTACCGCTAAGAAGCTAAGTCACCAGCCTGCCGCCGCAGCTCTCTGAAAAAGAAAACGAACGGAGGACAAAACTTCAAACCCGCGCGTTTTCCCCTTCGCGTATGCTTTTAAGGATTCTCAGCCATCGTTAAAACGCGCTCCGAGCAGCCCGCGGCGAGCTGCGTGGGTCGCGACGCCACAGAGTTAAGCGACAGCGCTTCTCCAGGGCTCAAAATGGCCGAGGCGCGGGCGCGACCCGCGCCGCGGTGGGGAAGGAAAGTGCGCCACGCGGGCGACGCGCGGCGACTCTTCCGGGAAGACCCCCAGGGGTCCCGACCCGCTCACCCGCCACCCGGGGCCTCCTTTCTCCCCACCACCGAGGCCTCGAGTTCGGTCACCCCAAGCCCCTTACTCAGCTTTCCGAGATCACGCTCAACTTGATCGCGGGGACCCCCAACGCCGCCTCTGCAGAGCAGCCGCCAGGAGCCCGGGACTGGCGCCCAGCGCCCCCCAACTGCGCGGGGCGCGGGGTAGAGAAGCCATGGTCTCGAGCAGCGAGTTCGGGATCTCGGGGCTCCCGAGCGGCGAGAACCCCGGTCCCGACGCGTACCCGGCCTCCCCCAGAGGTGGCGGCGGCGGTGGCCCGGGACTGGGAGCCCGGCGCCCGGTGTGCCGCGGCCGTCGGTGAAGCCCGCCGCGTCTTCCCTTCCCGGTCCCGCGCGGCGCCCGGCAAGCCCGAGGCTTCGCCCGCAAAGTGCGGGCGCCGCACTCACCTGCGCGGCCATCACGCGCTGCCTCTCGGCGATCAGGTTGCACTTCTTGCACTGGCAGTCCCGCCACATGCAGAAGCGCTTGTGGCCCTTGAGCGGCGACGCGTAGCCGTGGTTCCTGCAACGCGCACACTTGGGCAGCCGCGGGGATTTCTTGCCGGTGGCGCCCAGGCCGGACGCCGCCCCGCTGCCTCCGCCACCCGAGCCGCCGGCCGCCCCCAGCAACACCCCGGCCGCTTTGCCGAAGCCCCCGGCCGCCTTGCCTTGCGGCGGTGCCCCGGGGGCGTGCGGGGTGTCCGACTGTGCGGAGGACTTGCCAAAGGAGTCTTCGTTGGGCATATTGGCCCTAAGAAGCAGCGCAGACTCCGGCTGGCTCTCGCGCTTCCAGAAAGCTGCAGCAGGAGTACCCAGCCTAAGGCGAGGGACTGGAAGAGGAGGAGGCGCAGCCGGCTTGCGCGCTCATCCGGAGGTGCAGCCCGAGTGGCAAGCTCCGGACAAGCCTCGCTAGAAGTAGTGGGGGGGGGTTGTGCCCTTTCTTTTGGCGCCCGTGGCTCAGAACTTTTGGATACTTTTAAGAATGTTCCCGGGATTTCAGAGGCGGGAGAAGGACCACGGGAGCGTGGCCACGCCCTTTGTCCCCCAACCCCAGCCGCTGCACTCTCTGTACCTGCAAGCTTGCACCAGCTGCAACCCCAGGGCGCTGCAGCAGGGTCCTTGCAAACGCACGGAGGTTCAGAGCTTGACCCCCGAGGTAACAGAGGCCACGCTGCTAGAGCTGTGCAAGATAACGTCCCTCCTGAGCTCAAAAGGTCCTTCGTGCTGCTGGGAGGTATAGACCACCACGTGGGGTCTTCTAGCTCCCTTCCCCCCTGCTCCACCACCCCGTGAGGCCTGGAGCATTCTCCTAGTTCATTAGAGCGGAGAGTAGGCAGATAAAAACCAGTATAGGGCTCAAGCGCCTCCAAAATTTAAGTCTGAGGCTTTTGGGTCCCCATTTATCCCATTCCTATACCGTATTCTTCTGCTCATACGATTCCTCCCTAATAGCTCTAAGTAACTTTCTAGTCCATACAATGCCACTCCTAGTTGCTTTTCAGGTCCTATGCATACAGTTTTCTGCCTTAGGGGCAGCTTCATTTAGATTCAGCCGGCAAGTGAAACTGTGTGAGGAAGAAAATGAATTTTGCAGAAAGCTGAGGTAGGAAGATTCCAAGTTTGAGACCAGCCTGAGCAATTTAGCAAGACTCAAAAGTTTGAAAAAGGTGTGCCGCTGTACTTCAACCACACTTAAGAGGAAAAATGAATTTTGAAAGGAAGGATTACACAGATGAAGACATACATACATCAATATTCTTTCTATACCTAAGATTTCTTCATTTTACTGTATGTAAATATACCTCCAAAAATATAAAAATCTCCCATCATCATGTTTTAGCTTTTCCCAAGGTTCCTACATGCACACTCCCCACCCCCACGTCTAGCTACTCTGATCTGCACGTGCACAGTGAAATCCATCCCTTCTTCCCCCACGTGCACGTGTGCTGCTACAGCCAGCCCCTCACCTCAGCTTTGCATCTCTGCACTAGTTTCCAGCTGGTCTGTTGCCTAGACTTCCTGGATGTTCCAAACATACCGCCTCAGGGCCCAGCAGTGACTGGTATTGTTTTCCATATAAAAGAAAAAAAGCTGGAGACCTCCAGCAAGTCTTCAAGCACTTTGCTTGATTCCTCTGCATTGCTTAGTACTGTGAAGCTACCAGCTTTGATGTGCTCTTTGTGGACACTTTACCTGCCTGTTTATTAGCCCTCCTAAAATGTCAGGGTGGCACCTGTCCTACCAAGGCTGCCCTTAACACCCCTCCTCACCCCGCTCCCTTTTTACCAGTGTTTATAATTGCTTTCTACATTCTGAGCCAAAACCTTAGAATGTCAGTTCTCCCAAGAAGCATGGCCACCCCACTTGACTTCTCTTCCAAAAGGATGACCAGCAGCTGCCTGTTAGTAGTGGGGCATGGTTAGCACTAGTCTCTGAAATCCTCTAATCTGCCTTCCCTTTCTAATTCAGAGAGATTTTTTTCCATTAGTGTTCAAAATCTGAGAATTATTTCCTGAAAAAGCTTCTAGCTTTGCGCAAAATCTCAGGCAATACCTGTGAAGGCCGTGAAGTTCTGCTCCCAACAGGGACCAGGATGCCAACCATCCATGCATCCTGGAACCTCTTTAATGACAACCGCTATTATACTCAGGGATATCCCAATCCCTCTAAGACTTTGACTAAAACACATAGGCCAGCCAGGTGTCACGACCCATGTCTGTAATCCCAGCGACTCAGAAGGCTGAGACAGGAAGATTGGAAGTTTGAGGCCAGCCTGGGGAACTTAATGAGACTGTCTCAAAATAACATTTTAAATAAGGGGGGCTGGGTATGCAGCTCAGTGACAGTGTTTGCTTACCATTTCAGGGCCGTGGGTCTGGTCTCCAGAGAAGCACATCACACACACACACACACACACACACACACACACACCGATTGTTATTATCCTCTATGTTCTTCTCTCTGTCTCCTCTAGCTCTTTTTTTGTTTTGTTTTGTTTTTTGAGACAGGGTTCACTATGTGGCCCAGGCTGGGCCTCGAATTTACGGTGATCTTCCTGCCTTAGCCTCCTGAGTGCTGGGATTACAGGCATGCACTACCATGCCCTGTTTGTTCTTCTTTTTTTTTAAATTACGCTTTAATACATAAACTGAAGAGGAATTATTCCCAAACTCCAGTCCAGCTTTACAGAATGAGGTACATGCAGGAAAAACCAGTTGTCATAGCCTGAATTATTGGGAAATATATGTTCCTTCTAATAATTTGTGATGGAAGGATTTAAGCCTACAGAAAATTTGGGAATTTGAACCTGTATGACCAACATTAAGACATAGATGCTGTGATGAAATCAGTAAACAAGTGAAGTTTTTATTCCTAATCCACAGAGAGAACCCCAAGCATGAGGTTCACACTGACTATTTTGAATAGCCTGGCCCTGTTGTCTCCTTTCCTCTTTCGAGAAACCAAAACCTCAAAATGATGAATCAAATCTGAAATTATTGACTTAGAAATATCTCCAAGACATACCTGAAAGTAGGGAAAGGACAGTTCTGAAATATGCCTTGGATAAAGTTTAGTAGATATGAGACCAAGCGTGCTAATGATTAATTAAAATTCATAACTTTTGTGCTTCAAAGGACACCATTAAGAAAGTGAAAAGATAAGCTACAGACTGAGAAAATATGTAAAAATCATATACTTGATAAAACATTGCATCTAGTATATTTAAAAATGGGTTGATTTAGGTTCAGTGATGTTCCCTCATAATTCCAGCTGGAGCTAAGGCAAAAGGATCAAGAGTTTGAAGCACACTGGGCAATGGCAGAAAAATTCATTACTTTATTGGAAGGCAGTATATAGTATATTAAAAGAATGATTAATCTTGACTCCCAGTGATGTGACTTTAGTTATTTAACTGCTCTGTGACTCAGTTTCCTCATCTGTATAAGGGAAGAGAGGTAATAAGAATGCCTGTCTCAAAGGGCAGTTAGTTAATACTTAGGAAATGTTTTAAAAAGCGTCTGCACATAGTAAGATGCTTATTGTCATTGCTTCCATATTGGAAAGTATAGAGCAGGGAGGAAGCAGGATGTAGAGGAAGCTGTGTTAGAAGGCACCAGTGATAAATTCCATCTACTATGCATTTTATCCATGGAAAGCTGTTTTTGCTCCAAGGAAAATTCTCCAGGTTGGTTTTGGTCATACATATATGTAAATCAAAATATTCAGCTTTGCCATGCCAAGTGTCAGCCCTGAGTCACGTAAGCTTTGCCATTGGTGTGTTGCTGTGTGTGAGTAAACATCTGTGCCGTCACAGGTAGGAGCAGCAGCAATCAAGAGAGACGCAGGACTGCTAGGATTGAGTGCTTAATGCTGAGGACCTTATATGAGGTGGAGGACAGCTATCTTGTAGTCACAGGGGATTTGAATAGGCATAGAGGAGAAAACAAGAGTCTCTGAGTCATGGGAACCAGCAATGGAAGTGAACCTGTGGATTGGGGGAGAGGGTGCAGACATGCCAGCCTGGAACAGAGGAGTCAAGCTGGAGCTCAGCAGGAGATAAAGCTGGAAAGATAGCATGGCACCTTGCCTGCCAGTGGGGAATTTGGCTTCCATCCTGTAGGCAAATGGGAAAGGATAGAGACTTTTGTCCTTGAGGTGTTTGAGGAATGCAAGCATCAGTTCTGCCAATTATTGTGTGATCTGAACAAGCCACCTAATGGTTTTTGTTTAGCTTGGTGTTCTATTTCGTTTTGTGTTGTTGTGGTTAATTTTTGTTTGTTTGGTCCTGGAGATTGAACCCAAGATTTCACGCAAGCTAAATACACCCCATAACACCGAATACACCCCCAGCCCCTGATGGCACCTTCGAGCCTTCTGTCCTTATGTTGTGACAACAACTATACCATAGGAATCAGAGATATGTCTAAATCAGGAGAAATTTTAAAGCAGATAATGCTGGCAAGAACCTAATTGTTCAGAAACATGACAATGCCTGAGGTGGCAGCAGGAAAACCTACTTAACCAGCAACTTGACTCCATGCATTCCAGATGCAACCAGCATGCACGCAGAGGCTGAGGGAGGCCAGCACCAGAATCCTGAATGTCATCATGATGGTAAGGAGGACAGGCCTGGTGGCAGACTGCCTGTGTTGGAGACCTAAAGGTTGTTCTTTAATTATTTATTCACCGTATTGGGGATGGAACCCACAACTGTCGGACTAAACTACATCCCCAGCCCTCTTTTACACTGAAACAAGATCTCACTAAGTCACGAAAGGCCTAATGTTGCCACTTTGCAGCTATATGCCTATGAGGCAAGTCATATATCTTCTTTATGCCTCTCTTTTCTCACCTAGAAATTGGACATAGCCTGAAAATTGTTATGAAAATGCAGTGATTGATGTGCAACTGAAAAAGCTTGCAAGAGTGACCAAGAGGAAAACACTAAGGATGAATTATTGTTTGGGGATTCTACGGGAGGATTTTTTTTCAACCACTGGGAACTGCATCCAGGACCTCCACACAAAGTTCCACTCCTCAGCCTCCTCACTTTTTAAATTATTATTTTGAGACAGGATCTACTTAAATTGTTAAATTGCTGAGGCTGGGCTCAAATTACAGTCCTCCTGCCTCAGTTTCTTAGGGTGCTGGGGTTACAGGCTATACTACCATGCCTGGCTCTGTGAGAGAAATTTTGAAGCACAGAATGAAAAGAAGAACTGAGAAGCAGATTTTAGGGGCTTGTCAGTTTACCTAGTTCTTCTCAAGTAAAGTGTTCCCAGTAAGATTAGGAATAGTACTAGTTCGACTTGGAGTCTGAAAATAAATGACAAAACCTCTTGGTAGCAAGTATCTGTTACAAAGCACCTGGAGTCAGTGTCCGTGCTCAGGAAGACGGGGTATACAAAAAGCTAGTACATCACACGCAGCAAGCTGGTCGGCCAACAAAAGTAAAATCTGACAGGAAGAGTCAGCATAACCATGGTTTGTGTTCCTCAGGAATGGGGCCATCACTGTTGGTACATGGCTTGATTTCCACAAGTAATGTCCCTAGGAGTTATCATCCAAGGATGAAATCATGCTTAGTTCACTGGTCTCTGTTGAAGAATATAAATACTTCAGATTTGCCCCAATAAAAATTATTAAATTGTAAAAGTTTTGACACATGAAGCACAGGTCTGTCATCTTGAAAATTCATTGACCATGACACAAGTGAAATAAAATGGTCCAGAAAAAGTGTATTCGGGATACAGACAAATTAAGATATGAATTTTGAAGAAGATAATCATAGGTGATTTTTTAGTATTAACTACTGTTTTTAAATAATTAGCATGATTCCCGTTAATTTAAAGGAGGAAAAATGACTTAGCATCATCAGTGTTTCTCATAGAACCAATTTCTTAAAGCTCAAGAAGAAATCTTTTTTATGTTTGTACCAGGGATCGAACTCAGGACCTTGTGCTTGCCAAGCAGACTGAAACCTCATTTTAAAAAATACTTAATTTGAGCTGGGGTTTTAGCTCAGCAGCACAAGCACCTGATTGGCAAGCACAAGGTTGTGTTTGATCCCCATGTACTAAAAAAAAAAGTTAATTCAACTAAAACAGTTAAATTTGATAGGGAGACAGTATCAATATGTACTTGCTGTTCAATATTGGTGAAGAGCAAATACCAAATTACTATTTTAACTTATAAATGCCTTATTTTATCTGGTCATTTAAAAATAAAGATGGTTGCTTTTTAAATCTAAAAGTCCACCCAAATTAGAATTACTTAAGATTTTGTTATTCCCTTGATACCTTGATAAATTATGACTATCTCAAGGATTTTCCTGTGCTTTCTGCTATAAGAGACTTAAACACTGAAAACAAATGCTGAAAGAAAATTTTATTTACGAGTTTCACAAGGAATTGGAAGTTTAAATGTGTATCATTCAGAGCGCTCAGATACATCCTCTATTGAGCTCAATGCCACTATTTTGCTAATTTCTCAGTTTACTAACAAAATTAAAACAAGACAGACTAGCACTGGTAATAGCCCTAGCATAAATAACAATGTAGGTGAACCTGAATTTTTGCTATAGGCTACTTTCATGGGTTATTTTTGCTATAGGCTACTTTCATGGGTTAGAGAGTTAGGAGTAGTAAAACGACTATTTTGTGATTAATTCAAAATTGAAATCTTACATAAACACATATTATCAGCTATTATTATGTATTTTATCTTTTCTCCCTCTCAAAGGAGGCCTTTTCACTTTTCCATTTTACTAGTGGGGAAAAAAAAGACACTGAATAGTTCAGATGCGTTACAAACACAAAGATTCACCTAATTACAGAAGGATGATAAGCCTAGAAGAAAAGTGGTGCGCATAGATGCGATACCATATTCCATGCCAAGGATTAGGGCAGTGGTGGTGGACCTATGGCACCTGTGTTGTTTTGCGAAACAAAAAGTGTTAACGTAGGAGTTTTCTCTAAACTAAAACCTCAGTATTGAGGTTTAATTGTAGTGTTGGCACTTTGTGATACATAAAGCGGGCTTTGTGATAAATAAGTGCAGTTTAGGCACTCATCTCTAGGAGACTCATCAGTGGACTGGGATCACCATTGGCTCTGTTACTGACATAAATTTTAAAAACCATCTGCAATAGTAACATGATGAATATTGGTCATATTCGTTTATATACTTCTACATTAATTTATCTACTGATCAATATTGCTTGAGTTGATTATATGATTACTGTCAAGAGCGGGCTGCTGTGTGACTTTTACGGGTCAAAAGTACCTTAACTAACATGCCAATATTAAAGCACGCTCCTGGCACTGGGGAAGGAAGAACAACAGGTGAACTATTCCAAGAAAAACTCAGTTAACAGTTTAGTTCAAGAGGGGCCGCGAGTTTGTGCGGAATTCGCTTTTCGCCGTTGCCACCTGGCGCGCCGCTGCTGCTTCAGCAGGGCCAGGAGGGACCCAAGCCACGCCCTTTGCCCCCGGGGCCTTCCTGCTATTTACAAATACGAGCTTTTATGAAGAAGATCTGAGAACAATCTCAGAGAAAATATTCGGAGTGCCATGAAGCCACACACCGGAGTTTGCCTAGTGTACCCTCCCATCCCTCTTCCTGGGGACACCGAGGAGAAGGATGGTCCAGGTGGGATGGGTCAGTCCGCACCAGTCCGACCTGGCCGCCGCGCCATCTTCCGAGAGCGCCCCCTGCCGGCCAGCGGGAGCCACGTGGCCGACGCCATTCCCGCCGGCTCCCGCCCGCGCCTCCAAAGGGACCCGGGGCAGGGGAATGATTGACAGGTAACGCCGGTGGCCTCCCGCCCGCGCGGACGCCTACGCCCACGCCCCGCTGCGACTCCAGGGAGTTTCCTCGTGGGAATGGCGTAAACAACTCATGGGGGAGGGGCGGCCCTGTGAGGATGGGGGCGGGGCGGGTGGAAAATGAAACCTGTGTCTCCCCGCTGAGGAACTCTTTGAAGTAGGGTGGTAAATATCTTGAGGGGTCTGTACTGAAAACGGATTCCTCGTCTGAAGTTTAGACTTAGACGAGTGGTCTGTAGTTTTATCTGCGAAATCTTATAACCTTACCTACAAGATTTCTTAGAAATGCTGTTTCCAAAAACCTAAGAAGTAGAAAAAATATCTTGCAGACCAGGTATCTGAGCCGTAGCCTTGTGTTCCAAATCTGCCTTAAGTCTGTGTGTGTTTTGTTTGTTTTTGCCAGATGCGGGCTTTCTGTGTAGTTCCTGCTGGTCTGGAATTTGCAGCCCTCCTGCCTCGGCCTCTCAAGTGCTGAGATTACCCTGTAAGCCACTAGCCTGGCTACCATTTGTGTTTGTATTACCTAAGAATGAGGTTTACCCATGTTATTAAGTCGTTGAAGGAAAATTTAAGTTGACTGTTTTGTGACACATGAAAATGGTAGGAAATTTGAGTTTCAATGTCCATAAACAGTTTTATTAGAACACTGCCACACCTATTCCTTTACCTACTGTTCGTGGCTACTTTGGAGACACAAAGGCCATATTCAGCAGTTGCAGCAGTGAACGAAGGCCCACAAGTCCTAAAATATTTATTGCTGGGCCCATTACATTAAAAAAGTGTGACCCTTGGTATTGACTTCTATTGGGTTTTTTTTTTTTTTGAGACTCTCATTCTGATTTTTTAAAATAATGGTATGTCAAAATGGGGCAACATATGTGGAGGTATGGCCAAAATTTTTTGTAACCAGTAGGCTTGGTCTCTGCATTGACTGCTGTTTCCCCACTGGCCCCTGAGAGCTTAAGCTCTTGATTACCAGAGGAGGCACCAGGCAAATCAAAAGCTCTTAGGAAAATGTAACAGGGACAAAGTGACTCTGAGGAGGAAGCTACTAATTTTTTTCTGGGGAAGAAAGGAAAGATACGTAGAGTCCAGCCTTAGCTGACCCATCTAGAAATTAAGAACTCCTGTTTCATCCCAGTAGGAAGAGACACAACCTATTCCAGAAATGAGGAAAAGCTACATTTTGCTGAACCTGGGGACCACAGGATGACGGGTTGAGCATGACAAAAGACAATAGAAATGATTAACAAAGTTCACTTGCACCATGCCATGCTCCAGACATTGTTATTAATGTTTTCCGTATTGATTCGTTTAAATATCGTAACAACCGTTGGCATATATCCTGTCATTATCCCCACAGCAGGAGTTACACCCAGGCTTTCATTCCTAACTGAGGTCTAGAAAGAGCACGTTTTTCATCTCTTGTTCCTCAGTTAGTGGCAACAGGGAAGAAGGTGATGGTGGAAATGGAAAAGTAGGATTCTTCTCAGGTCCACAGTGATAGCAATTTAATTAGGCTGGTCTACACGGAGCACTCTTGAAGCTACAACAGACAAAATAAAGGGGTGGGTAATTAAAAGTGTGGTGCAGACTATAAATCCTGTGCAAGTCAGAATAGAAAATCCCTGTTCACAGATGAGTTAGGACTGATGTCCGGGGAGCTGGCCTTGGAGTTGGTCTTTGGGAGGTAGAAACAAGGTGTGAAATCTACAAGCCTTTAAATCTTTTCCCTTTGGTCTTGTATCCAGCTATATCCCCACATTCTAGGCCAACACCTGTTGGGACCAAGGAGTTTAGTATGCTGTTAAATACATGAGTGTACATGAGTATGCATGTATTTTTGAATAGGTGGTACATTCACACTCAAAAGTTTAAAAGGTTCATAATGGTGAAGAGTGAAATTCTTCCCACCAATGCCTCCAGTCAGAGTTCCTCACCACACATGCAACTGAGATTTGCATTTTGCAAATTTCTTGTGAAGTTACTGTGTTAATACATAAGTAGATATTACGTCCGAGTGTATTTACTCTCTGTTCTTCCCTCATGCATAATTTTTAATACTTATGGCATAGTCTGTGCTGTCCTGCATCTTACTTTTGTTCACTGTTTTTAGATCATTCTCTATCAAATCACATGATTTACAACTGAATATACTGCATGATGTACCACGTTTTATCCAGACCTTTACACTGACTTTGCAAGTGTATTTTGTCTCTGTGAGAAATAGACTCTCAATGAGGAATGTACAGGTGTTGAGTGAGGAGCTTCTGGATTAGGGAATGAAATCTCTTAAAAGCACAGTGAACGTCTCTTGTTGACATTGGCCAGAAGTCCCAGCTGCCTGAGCTTGTGAAATGATCACTGCCAGAATCTGACCACTTTAGGCCCATACTAGTGAGAAACACAGGGCTTTAGTCCTGGACCAAGATGCTGTTAAATGGGTGAGTGGAGCTCATTCTGATCCTTTGCTCTCTGCTCCTTATGACCTGCATTCTCTCTGAGAAGATTCTGAATTCCTCTTTTGGGTTTCACATGTGAAATGAGGGTGGTAATGTTCACAAACTAAGAAAATGGAACAGAATGAGCTAATGAACAGACATAGACGGGTCAGGTTACATAGTACATAAGAGGAAATTACTTCTTGCTTCATGTCATGGTGCTGTGTTGTAACCCTTAGAATTCTCTTTCTCTTCTTCCTTCGACCCCCTTAATTCACTCATCATAACAAGAACAACTTAGTGATCTTGAGGGCTGAAATGTGGGTGAAATCTCCATAACATTGTTCCAAGTGGAAAAAGCCAGTCATGAAGGACCACATACTGGAAGTGGGGAGTCGTTACTAATGGATCCACAGTGTTTTTTCTGGGACATTGGTACGATTGCATAAAACTCAGTATACTTCAACCTGTAGAACTGTGTATTTGGAGTGGGTAAATTTTATGATAGAAGTTAAACCTCAGGGTTATAAAAATGCTCTGGTGGGAAGGCGAGATAGAGGAGAAGGAAGGAACAGAAGGACTCGGGAGCAGGACAGATGAGACTTCATGCAAGTGTGGGTCTGCTGTGGCACTGGGCACAGAGGGCCTCGTCGTTAGTCCTCAGACTCAGCTGGCAGCATGACCTTCGCTGCAAAAACCCCATCACCTGTGTGCATTTCCCTTGCCTCATTAAAAAATGAACTGAACTAAAAATAAGGAGGTAGAGCTTGATGACCCAAGGTCTCTTTCCCAACTAAAAGTCTACAATTTGTTTTGCCTCCTGCCTAGGCTGGAGGAGGAGAGGTGGGGGAAGCCAGAGATAGGCAGAGAGCAGAGAGATTTGCTGGGCCTTTCCCTGTCTCTTTGTCTTGTCCTGCACCCTGCCCTGTCCTTGAACTCTGGGCCTTTGTTCAGTTTCCCTAACCCGGAAAATCCTTGTGTGCCTGCAGGGGAGAGTGTGAGGACTGGGTCAGCTCAAGGTCATGAGGAGGCCCAGATAGGAACCACACTGTCAAATATTATTCCATGTGCCAGTAGAGATTATAGACCTTGAAAAAGAAGCAACTTGGGAAAATGTGTGAAGAACCAAGGCAAATTGTGGAGGCACAGATGATGTTTTTTAGTTCATTAACAATCTTTATGTTAATGAGCTGTACTCAACTGAGTACATATATGTATGTATTAAGTTTTTTATTATGATAACATAGATGTGAAATTTTCCATTCATTTTAAATACAGAATTCAGTGAGAAATGTATCGGTGATGGTGGTGATGGTTATACGTCTGGGTGTTTACATTTTTATGAAGTGCAGCAACCCTAAGTGTTCACCTCTGCCACTTTCTACATTGACAGGTACTTGTATAACTGCCACCCAGATCTGTTTGTCCCTTCTCATCAGTTATATTTTAGAAGTTAGCTCTTGCTAAATTTAAACATTGGCTTTGGAGGGAGGGGAAAAGATTAAACATGATTCTTGCAAGCAATTTAGGTTCTTTTGCAGATTGCATAGTCAGCATCTCAGTGTTTCATTCCGGAAGGTTCAGGCCCCAGTGTACTTGGGCAGGGAGACGCTGTGCTAGGATGGTGAACACATTGCTCTGTAGCTCTGCTCTCCTCCAGCTGGCAGGATTCCTTGTGTGCCTTGTTCCAGGGCCAGTTCACAGCCTGAAAAGTTTTCGTTAGAATGTATTAGAAGTTTTCACTGCAGATACTATAATGGTGACAACCCCTTTCTCCTAGAGAGAATGGAGAAGATGCTTTCTACCCCCTGTCAGGTAATGTGTTGGGGACCAGGTATCCACACCTGTGCCCCATCAGTGACTTCAAAATGTCTGCTGCCTTCGTAGCTGACATCAGCTCCTTTTATCACCCTGCAGCAGTAGGTAAAAATTAGGAAACTAAAAATAGCATTCACCTGTAATGTTTTTGAATATTTAATTGATTGAAAGTGAAGGGGAAAGTACAGGAATTAAAGTATAATTCATCAGACTGAGGGTGAAACAAACAAACAACTAGAGAAAAATAGATAATGAAGCATGCTTAGAGGAGGAAAAATTGGAAAGGGATCATATTAATCCTGAAAAGAGGGAGAGTCATTCAAGAAATCCAGAAAGGGACAAACAGGCAACACCACCCCATCTTCAACTGGTTTTGTTTCCCAGCCTGCCTGCCTACTTTTTGCTGGGAATTGCAACTCCAACTTCTCTACTTGAAAATGAATTCTCTGTACATTTTAACCTCCATTGGAGGCCCTTGGAAAGCCCATGTTTTTTTTCTTTTTTCTTTTTTTTTTTTTTTTTTTTTGAGACAGGAGTCACTATGCAGTTCAGACTGGCCCTGAGCTCACTTTGTAGCCCAGGCTGGTCTCATACTCCCAAAGATCCTCCTGCCTCAGCCTCTCAAGTGCTGGGATTACAGGTTTGCACCACCATACCTGGAAAATGTGTTTTATTCTCTGTTGATGCCTTAGAGTTTAACACAGGTGCCTGCCCCTGCCATGTAGTAAACTAGTCAAAAACCAAAGACAAAGGACAGAGGAACCAGCTAGGAGAGCCTGGAATCTAAGAAGAAAATGCAGGGAGGAAGGGGTCCCTAGGGAATCACCTGACTCCAAGCAAAGCTTCATGCTGAGGCTTCCAAGAATAGGTGTTGGGAAAATAACCCTCAGGGGAAATTTAATTAGAAAATTTTAAAGGAAGAGAAGTAAATACATGGAATGGTGCAGAATTGCCTAGGGAATACAAGGGTAAAGCATTTTTTTCCCCAACTCTACAGGAATGAGGCAAAAATAGAATCTAAAAAAATTAAAGAAAGGAAAAGCAAAGAGTAGATTAGGGTTTTTAATTCTTAGCTTTCTTAGGAAGGGGAAGTAACTATAACCATGCACACAATTGCCGAATTTATTTGGCAAGTCAAAATAGTGGTGACTTCAGGCAGATTTTCAGAGTAAATACTGTGGACTTTCCAACAGCAAACAAACACATATAATTTTATTTTCCAAATTTCAGGAGGCTGAGGCAGAAGGATCACTGAGTTTGAGGCCAGCCTGGGCTACAAAGTGAGTTCAAGGCCAGCCTGATCTGCATAGCAAGAACATACCTCAGACAGACAAAAATAATAAATAAATAAATAATAAATAAAGACTTATCTCTGAAGGAGTCAAAGTTTTATTTATACTCACAAAATCTGTTTTCAAGCTCTTTTTGTTTTAAAATGTATTGCATTCTTTCTTTATAACTACTGGAGTTACTGATTTATGAGATTACTGTATTAATGTCCACAGGAACACAGATGTGTTCATTTTGTCTCATATTGTTTTTTCCTATTATCTGAAGGCCAATTGGTAGCATAAAGACAGACAATTATTACAGTTTCACAGTGAATTGTACCTTGTATGGAGAGTAAAATGTCTCTCTTTGTCATGTTAAAAAATATTTTTCTTGCATTTTATTTTGTTTTTTATATTCGGTTTTGTTTTCCTTTTACATACAGTTCATTCATAACTATTTTATAGTACAAAGTGAATTTTAAAAAAATTCAAAACTTTTAAATTTGCATTGTTAACAAAACCTAGGCAAAAACTTACAGGTCAAGAAAATAGACCCCAACTTTAAACATAACTTTATTGCGGTATAATTTATAGGTCATAAAATTCACCTGTGTCAAAATACATCATTATGACCCGGTTTGAAAACATTTTCATCACCCCAAGAGATCACTGCTTCCCACCTCCAGCCCAAGGAAGCTACTAATCTATTTTCCCTCTAAAGACTGACTTTCTTGGATACCTCATAAAGTAGATCTGTACAATATGAGATCTTTTACATCTGCCTTCTTTTACCTAACAGTTTTGTGGTTCATCCATGCCAAGTAGGATTCCACTGTACAAAATACAGTACTACATTTGGATTATTTCTACCGTTTTTGGCAGTAGAGTAGTGGTCCTGGGGGTTGAACATTAGTGCCTTGCATAAACTGGGCAAGTTTTCTGCTACTGATCTGTATCCCCAGCCCTGTTTCTAGTTTTTTAATATTATTAGTGATGCTGCATGAACATTCATCTACAGGTCTTTGTAAAGGCATATATTTTCATTTCTCTTGGATAGACACCTAGGAGTGGTATTGCTAGGTTATATGGTAATTTTATGTTTAACTTTTAAGAAATACCACATTGGTTTCCAAAGGGGCCACACAATTTTACATTACAACCAGCAATGTATAAGGGCATCTGACTTTTCCACATCCTCAGCAACACTTATTATTACCTGTACTTAGTTGTTCATGTAATTTTTTTTGTTTGTTTGTTGATACTGAAGGTTGAACCCAGGGCTTCACACATTCTAAGCACATGCTTCATAGCTGAGCTACATCCCTAGTCCTATGTCTGTGTCCTTATTGTAGTGATCCTAGTGGTGTGAAGTATATCTCATTGTGGCTTAAATTTATATTTTCTTAGTGTCTAGTGATTTTAAGTATCTTTTTATGTTTTTATTCATCATTTCTGTACTTTCTTTAGCAAAATATCTATTACCATGATTTGCTCTCTTTTTTGTGTATTTATTTGCATTGCTGGGGATCAAACCCAGGCCTTGCACATGGAAGGCAAATGCTCTAATGCTGAGCTGTGCCCCACACCTCATTTGCTCACTTTTTTTTTTTTTTGAAACCAGAAATCAAATTCAGGACCTCGCAGGTCCTGTGCCACTGCATTATACCCCTGCCCCATATGCTAACTTTTAAATGAGGTGTCTGTCTTCGTATTATTATTGAGCTTTAAGAGTTATTTTTTTCTGGATTAAGTTCTGTATTAAATTCATGATTTACAAGTGTTTTTGTCCAGTCTGAGGGTTGTCTTCTCATTTTCATAGGGGTGACTTTTGGAAGCATAAGTTTTGAATTTTCACCATGTCCAATTTACCCTTGTTTTTCTGTTATGGGTTGCATTAAGTTTGGAGTACTGTAGAACTCTTTGCCTAACCCTAACCCAGGGAAGACTTGGTTTTGCCAAATGTACAGATGGGGAAGGGAGAAAGTCGTTTGCTTTACAAGGTGACTTTTCTACGTGATTATTTCATTTTTCAGGTAATATTTGAGTCCATAACGAGTGAAAAATAATTTAGATCTGGTAACCAGTCAATAATGAGAATGATACCTAACATCTACTGAACTGGCACTTGACTGAGAAGTAAGTACTATTATTATCACTATATTATTACCCAGATAGGGAAATAGAGACACTGAGAGGATAAGTGATAAAGTAAGAATCATAACCTAGTTAATCTGAATCCAGAGCCCATATTCAATCACTGTGATACATTTATTCCAGAAAGGATAGTATTTAAACATCTGCTTCCAAAATTCTATCAGACTATGTCCTCTGAGTCTTTCCTGGGAGCTCACTGTAGGATCAACAAATTTTAAGTGTTTTTTTTTTAGGAGCATAGAAAAGGTCTTGGCAATACAAAAGATTTCCTCACTGCTTTCTATGGTACCTGAAACTTTTACCTTTGAGGGTCATATGTTCTGAGATAAAGCAATACTTCTACGAAGCTCCTGGTGAAATTAACTTCAGTCTGACATTTCGTAAAATATGAATGTGTGCCTGGTCTTTGTAAAAAAAAAAATTGTGAACTCCAAGGTGGCTAGAATCATGTCTTCTTTTTGTATGTGTTTTGAAATTTTATCTTCTGGGATCATGGTTTGTAGGGGTTATTTGTCAGAAAAACAACCTGGTTAAGGGTATGTTTCTCCAGAAATCATTTACATTTGTGTCTACCGGATATCCAAGAGAACACTAACAGCTTAGAAATTTATGACAGTATCTCTTTATGGGGATTCCAGCCATTGTAGTGTAAATTCCATCCTTAAACATTTGTGGAGACAAGTTTATGACTACAGACACTCATGGAAGATGTCCTCTCTGCGTCCTACCCATGTACCCAAAGCCGAGGTTGGGGGAGACAAGCTTCCTTTTTATCTTTCTTGTCAGTGGGTGTGATTGTAGCTCACTCTTTCATTCAGGGTATAACCCTTTGAAAACCCTGATTTTTATATGAGGGTATCAATTCTAAATCGGGTTTCAGGGGGAAAGCCAAAGGCCTTTTTGTCTCTTGAACCTCTGAGGCCCCTAAAACCCAAGGTCTTGGTCACCAAAATGTATTTTATTATTTTCTATATTTTAGCTTCCTCTTTGTTTTGATTTCTGGGGATTTCCCTTATTTTCTTATGAAATCAGTTATGATTTTATTTTATACTCAGAATACTTTATCAAGAATTCATAGGTCTTTTGTTGTGGAAAGTTGTATAGTTTGCTGTTTTGTTGAAAATGGAAGTCTGCCCTAGTGACATCCTTTTGTAATGTATTTGGATTTTCCTCAGTACCCTGTACTGTATTGTGCACAGATTGATTGTTAATCATAAATGATGATTGAATGAATGTCCATGCTATTGCAAAGGATAATGTGTCAGATGGAAATGGATTTATCATGTTTTAAATTTAAGACCTTTAATGGGGAATAGGACAGAAATAGAAAACCAGTAAACTTCAAGAATAATAAGCAGTGCTCAGGAAAGCCATACACAAGCAAGTTCCTCAGTCGGTTTTGGGAATGGGACAGAATTGTCTTGTGGCGTGTCTCTGTAGTGTTGTTCAAAGTTCCCAGCTTTTGCAACTTATATGGAGGACAGTCTCTTGGGTGTCATTTTACCATTGATTAAACCTCTAAAATTTATAAGAAGATATAGTAATGTGTTAACAGAAATGAAACTTTGCTTTTCTCTTTTTTTAAGATCAAAAGATCTTGGAGGAAATTAGGAAGAGAAAATAAATCTCAGGCTTACTTGCTTATTCATTTTTGTCAACTTTTCATTACTGTGACCAAATATGTGAGAAAAACTTGATGAAATATTTATTTTGGCTTATGGTCACAGAGGTTTCAGTGCATAGCAGACTGGCTTCAAAGTAGAAACATCATGGAAGGGCATGGCAAAGGAAAGATGCTCACCTAATGGCAGCAGGAAACAGAGCCAGATGAAAGCTGGAGAGGAAGGTGCCAGGGACCAGACATAGTCCCCAGGGTCATGCCCCAATGACCCAGTTCACTAGGCTCCATTTCCTAAAAACCACTCAGCTATGACCTCATCAGTGGGTTAACCTGTTGGTGAATTTAATGCCTTCACAATCCAGTCATCTCTGGGTATCTCATAATCCAATCAAATTGGCAATCAAGATTAACCAACAAAACTATTATTAAATATTTGTTGACTTCCTATTACATGCCAGGCCCTGTGCCAAACATCAATGCTACAGCAGTGGGCACAGTATGAGAGTCTGGTTCTAGGAAGCTTTGTTCCAAGAGCTAAAACATTTTATAAATAAACACAGAATTAAATAAGCATCATTTGCCCTAGTGTCTGAAGCTTTGGTTCCAAGACAACCTGTTACTACTACCAAAATTCACAGATGCTCAAATGCCTTATGTGAAGTGTCATATGACCTACATACATCCTATATATCCTACTATATAGACTTTAAATCACCTCTAGATTACTTATAATACCCAATTCATTGTAAATTTTATGTATGTAGTAGTGTTGGTATATTGTTTAGGGAGTAAAGACAAGAGAAAGTCTATACTTGTTCAGTACAAAAGCACTTTTTTTCAGTGCTATAGTTCAGTGCCTTCTGCATTCTAAGCAAGTGCTCTACCACTGAGCTCTACCCCCAGCCATCAGGTGCAGTTTTTTCCCCCAACTGTCTGTAGTTGGTTGAAGTCATGGATGTAGAACATGAGGCTGTGGAGGAGGACAGACTGTACATATAGATTGTAAGGCTATGATTAAATATTATAAGCAGAAGCTGATAGGGAATAAGGATCAAAGCACACCAAAGAGTTTCTCTGAGGAAGTAAGTATGTGCAGAGACCTATAGGCTAGACACATTAGGCCAATTTTTTAAAAAATTTTATTTTAAGAGAAAAAAAAAAGCAAAACAGAAAAAAAAGGGAAGAAACAATACAGAATTTCAAAGAAAAAGAAAAAAAATAAACAGTAAGAAATTACTAGTTGATAAATTACATATTGTCTTCCAGATATAGTTGTTCAAATTACAAAATCAAAACATGCAAGGTGGACATTCAAACAGTGAGGCTGCAAACAGTTCTGTTCAACAATCCAACAAAAACTTAGCAACATAGTTATCAATCCTACGCACTTAAACATACATGCAGTTATATCATTTAGAGCGCTTTCTTTTCCTCCTTTTGCTTTTCAAGTCCATTACCTGTTTAGTTATATCGTGTTTCAGCTTGCTCAGTACCTTACTGATCTGTTTTGTTGTTATTTACTTTTTATTTATTTTTATTTTTTACTATTTTGAAGGTAGCAAAATACAATAGAACAAGACGGAACAAAGCCAACTGAGACA
Organism: Hydrochoerus hydrochaeris; assembly: GCA_004027455.1. Taxonomy (NCBI): domain Eukaryota; kingdom Metazoa; phylum Chordata; class Mammalia; order Rodentia; family Hydrochaeridae; genus Hydrochoerus; species Hydrochoerus hydrochaeris. The sequence goes on along the minus strand of PVLA01000016.1, from coordinate 809,515 downwards.
GTGCAGTGAAATTGGTACAGAAACCCTCAACAGGTTACTGGCATAACAGTAATAGGAACCACACTGTTATCTTCACCAACTGTTACCTTCACAACAGTTGTTCTTTCAATCAGGTATAGTCAAATCAAAGGAAATACAGAACATTCTAGAACTTATCAAAACAGAACATTGAATAGAGCAATACCATTAATCAGAACAAAGCAAAATAGTGATAACAATATTTGCCTTCAAAGAGCTGTTAGAAGGAAATCCCCCCTTTTTGCTACATTGCATATGGTCAACCTCTCAAGAGATGTCTAGATCTCTGGCTCTCACTTGCTGGGGCGGGGGAAGGTTTGATTTTAGGCTCATGGGAGCTGCTGAGTGATTCTTCTTCTGCCTCATGCCAGGGGCACTTACTGAGAGGGCGGGCAAATTGCCTTTCTGTGCTGTGCCCTGAGTTTCTCCATGGTCGGAGCTCTGGGGCTGCTCAGTCAGGCCAATTGTTTACCCAAAAAAAAAAAAATAGCTGGAGGGAGCAATCTGTATACAGCTTGTTGTTAGTCAGAAGCTTACTTAAAGAAGGTTCTGGAGCTGTTGCTTTATAACACCTGCATTCTGTGATTCCAGGGAGTTTTTACCCAATTTTTTTCTAGAGTTGGACAGACTGGCATTACAATTCCCACTTTCATGTTAAAGATACTGAGGCTCTGAGTTGTCAAGTTGCCTACCCAGGTCACACATTCCAGAGGTTGCGCGTGGTTGTTTAAGTAGCTTGTGAATATGGGGAAACATTGATAGATCCTCTACATGAGCAGTCTTATTTCAGGGATCAATATGGCAACTCACTGGACAAGCAACTGAAACAACGAGCAGCCTCAAAATCAATGGCATTTTGAAAAGGACAGAGGATCAGGAGGAAGAGGTCCTAGCTGTGGATTAAACTATAAGTCATCATCACAAACACAACTTGTTTCATCAGGGCTGTAATGAGGTTCTTCTGGGCAAAATGAACCAAGATGCTGCTGAGGAGTTTGCTGGTTTTGCTGTCCGAAATTGAGTAATGTAGTTATTGCTTCAGCTATTGACAAAAGAACACATTTCTAGGGAAATTACTTTTAATATTGAGTAACTACAACTTAATGGCCACATTTTTTAAAAGATTGGCTAAATCAAAGAACCCTAATGCTAACACTAATATCATTCATATAATTAAAGTAGAACAGCAAGTAGAGTTCAAAACCAACTTAGTCAATGAAAAAGTAGTTGTACTTTTCCTTCTGTTATTGGACATAGTTTAAATAGGTCTGTGAAAGGGCCTATTTCTTGTTCATTTTCTGTTTTGTTTATTCACTTTTACTCTGTGTTACTCCATTCAGGTTGCTATAACAAATTACCATAGGCTTGGTGGCTTAAACAAGACACGTTTATTTCTTAGGTGCTTCTAGAGGCTGGAAGTCGAAGTAGAGTGCCAGTATGGTGAGGGTCCAGAGAGAGCCCTCTTCTAGGTTGCAGATTGCCAACTTCTCCTCATATTTTCACTTGGCATAAAGAGGGTCTCTGGGATTTCTGGGGTCTTTTTAACAGGAACACTGATCCCATTCATGAAAGCTCTATCCTTATGATCCAACTACCTCTCAAAGGCCTCACCGCCTATTACCATCACATTGAGGGTCAGAATTTCTCCCCTTCTCTTCCTTTCCCTTCCCTTCCTTCTCCTCCACTCCCTTCCTCCTCTTCCCCTCTCCCTCCTCCCATTTCTTTCCCTTCCCTTTCCTTCTCCTCTCTTCCTTTCTGTCCTTCTCTCCATCCTATTTGTGGTTCTAGAGATTGAACTTGAACATGGGTCTCAAGCATGCTAGGCAAGTGCTCTACCATTAGCTGTTCCTCCAGTCCCAGGATTTTAACATAGGAGTTTTGGTGAGACACAACATTCAATCTATAACACTCCTTCTAAAGAGAAAACATACTTTATGTTAGTTTAATCAATCTAAACTAGTCATTTAAATCAAATTCTATGATAGAAAATGAATAACATATACATACACTTAATTTCTTTCTTCCTAATATGAGAAATGAAACATTAAACAACAAGGTTTTGTTAGGGACAATTTGGCTTTGGAGGGCCACACACCATTATACTAAGATTTATTAGTCTCTAAGAAATTCTTTTTTGGTGGTACTAGGGATTGGACATATAATATGCAAGAGCTCTACCACTGAAATCCCTACCCTGCCTTTTTTATTGTATTTTTTATTTTGCAGTAGGGTCTTACTAAGTTGTCTAGACTGGCCTTGAACTTGTGATCTTCCTACCTTGGCATTCCAACTAGTGGAGATTATAAACGTATGCCACTATGCCTGGTTTAAGAGACAATTTCTCTTATCTTGTTGAGAGAAGTCATAGTCTAAGGGAAAAACAAAGAAAGAAAATAAATGCAGATGTACTATAGTTTCATTACCATATATAGTCTTTAAAAAACTGCCAGAGAAGACAAGATGGCCAATCAGTGAGCAACAAAATAGCCTCCCGGGAGAAACAATTCATATGCCAGAATAAAACACCCTGGAGAGACCCAGAAAGGGGAGATGGATCCTCTTGACACAGGAAGAAATTAAAACATAAAAAAGCTCATCAAATACTTCGGGACTACAACTGAAACAACTAAAAACTATGGGATACAGTGTTTTCGTGATGACACGCCAAGTTTGCGCCAGGTTGAATCCACGTCAGGCAGAGCCGCACAAACTCATTCCCGCTGCCACTCACAGGATGCACAGCAGTGCTAAAGTCAGGGGTTGGTGAGCCCAACAGAGTGGAGCCAGCAAAGGGACCTTCATTAATCCATGGTCAGTGCTGGGAATGAGACCCCTCTCCCCAGGAAGGGCACGACCAAATGGGCAACATGTTGGAATTGGGCAGGAGGAGCCTGAACTGGGAGTGACAGTGACTTCGGTTGGTTGCTCCCACCCCAGAGCAGATTCATGGGATTTGCTTGGACTGGGCCACGCCCCTGGCCGGGCCCAATGAGCCATCCCAAATCAATTCCCTGTGCCTAACACGCACTAACCGGGTGAAGGCACCTGAAGTTTGGCTGGCCCAGTGGGGAGGGGCAGGCAGGAGAGGGCAGAGGTCCCTTGCCAGCGTGCTTCAGAGGAACCATGGCCAACAGGGAAGGGGGCTGGGACCTGCACTGTAACCCATGTGGAGGAAGCCAGGGCCATGACAGGAGAGAGAGGCAGGAGGTGGCCCCAGCCCAGAACCCTGAGAGCCCTGATCCAGGAGGAGGAAAAACAAGGGAGCCTGAGGGCGGCAAACACACAACATCAGACATGGCTTCAATGGACATTAAGAGATATCTTCGGGACCTTATAGACGAGCTCAAAACTGAAATATTAAATCAGGTAAAGCAGGATATGAGTAGAGTAATAAAAGAAATGCTCTCAGCAAGCATTTCTCAGGATGATACAGATGGAAGAAGGGAGGAACACAAAAAAAGGAGAGAAACATTCAATAAAGAATATAAAGAAAATATAGAATATATGAAGCAGATTCAAAGAGACTACCAGGAAATTAAAAACTCCATTGAAAGCTGGCAAAATGCCTTAAAAGAATCTAAGGATAGACCATCAAAACTTGAAGACAAGTTTGCAATGTGTGATCATGAAAGAAAAGAGCTCTTAAAAATAACAAGGAAACAGGCAATAACAATACAAAGGCTAGAAGATGACAAGAGAATCTACAACTTAAGAATAAGAAATGTGAACGAAGAAACAGGAATACCATACAGGTGAATTACAAAGGCTATTCACAGAAATAATTAAGGAAAACTTCCCAAGCATGGGAAAAGAAAATGGCTTTTGGTTGTATGAGGCATACAGAACTCCAGCCACCTACAACCAAAACAGATCTACGTCCAAACATATCATAATCAAGATACCAGAAATTCAATATAAAAACAGAATATTAAAAGCTGTCAGAGAAAAGAAACAGATTACCTATAAAAGTAAGCCCATCAGAATCACGGCTGACTTCTTGACACAGACCATCAGATCAAGAAGAGCTTGGAGTGAAGTCTTCCAAGTCCTGAAGGAAGGTGGCCTCCAGCCCAGATTGATGTATCCTGCAAAACTGTTGCTAGAAGTTAGTGGAGAAACAAGATGCTTCCATGACAAAGAGGAACTGGGGGAGTTTGTGACCACCAGTCCAACCCTGCAGAGAATGCTGAAGGACATTCTAGAGAGAGAAAAAAAAAATACCAGGATTTTAGGAACAGTGGCAGAAAGGCCTCAGTGAGTGGGGCAGGCAGTAGAATGAAGGAGAAAACTAAACAAAGGCAGAAAAATAACATAGCAGAAATGAGGCAGAGAAGGATAACTAGAAACTCTAACATAGATGGCCTTGATACGCTATATTGTTAATAGTGCACCAGGATTTAAAACACACATTATTCACACTACTCTGCTTAGATGTATTATATTCTGTTCCAGTCATTCTACCTGTACTAGATTTGAGGGCACAGACAGTAATCCTGAAAATAACACGGTATAGTACGGTAATCATCCTTAATTTCCTATTAACTTAATCTAAAGCTTTGTAAAACCTACACTGTTTTACCATGACTGATCATAATTGAATCTGGTTTGTTGGATTGCTGTTTTGTATTGATAGATTTTATTCAAAGCTGTTATGATTGATAGTATCAAGTCTGAGAGTATAGGCAACTGCACTGAAGATGACAAGATTTACTAGAATATCCACTCTAGTTTGATTATTACCTGCCTTTGAAGTTTTATAATGTCTACAATGTTTTATTTTTACTAATATTGTTATGTACTGCTATATTCAATCATACTGCTATATTCAATTATGCCTGATGATATAGACAATTCTATTGAACATAATAAACAACACAGTAATCATTGTAGATCAACTTGTACTGTGGTTTTATATGACTTTTGGTTTCATGTTTTTATAGGAATTTGTTTTGTTTTGTCTTGCTATGTTTTGTTTTTTCCTCTAATACAGAAAGGATAGAAATACACGTAGAGATTCATGCATGGGTAGCTGTTTACACTCTCACTGTTTGACTGTCTACTTTGTATGCTTTAATTTTGTAACTTGAACAACTATTTCTAAGAGGACAGTATATAATTTATCAACTAGTGATTTCTTATTATCCTTTTTGAAATTCTGTATTATCTCTACCTTTTACATGCTTTTGTTTCTCTTTAAATAAAAAAAACACATTACTCACACCACTTTGTTTAGATGGATTATGTTCTGTTCCACTCATTCTATTTGTACTGGATCTGAGGGCAGACAGTTATCCTGAAAATAGCAGGATATAGTACAGTAGTCATCCTTAATTTCCTATTAACTTAATCTGAAGCTCTGTATAACTTACACTGTTTTACCATGACTGATCTTAATTGAATGTGGTTTGTTAGATTGCTGTTTTGTATTGACAGATTTTATTCAAAGCTGTTATGATTGATAGTATCAAGTCTGAGGGTATAGGCATCTACACTGATGATGACAAGAGTCACTAGGATACCCACTCTGGTTTGATTATTACCTGCCTTTGAAGTTTTACATTGTCCACAATGTTTTGTTTTTATTAATATTGTTATATACTGCTATATTCAATTATACTGCTATATTCAATTATGCCTGATGATATAGACAATTCTATTGAAGATAACAAGAAACAACACAGTAACCATTGTAGATCACCTTGTACTGTGGTTTTGTATGACTTTTTGGTTTCATGTTCTTATAGGAATTTGTTTTGTTTTGTCTTGCTATGTTTTGTTTTTCCCTCTAATACAGAAAGGGTAGAAATACATGTAGAAACTCATGCATGCGTAGCTGTTTACAGTCTCACTATTTGAATATCTACTTTGTATGCTTTAATTTTGTAACTTGAACAACTATTTCTAAGAGGACAGTATGTAATTTATCAACTAGTGATTTCTTACTGTTTATCTTTTTTTTTTAATTCTGAATCATTTCTACCCTTTTCCTGTTTTTTTCTTTAAATAAAATTTAAAAAAGAAAAAAAAACTGTGCCAAACAGAACCCAAATGGTCACTGTGATGTTTAATTTTATGTGTCAATTTGTCCTGACTGTGCTCAGTTATTTGATCAAATATTGATCTACTTGTTGCTATGAAGATATTTTGCAATTTTTGTAATTAATATTGTGTAATTAATATTTTGTAATTAATATTTCCAATCAATTTACTTTAAGTAGATTACTGTTGAAAATGTGATTGGGTCTCATCCAATCAGCTGAAGGCCTTAAGGGTAAAAACAGGTTTTTAGAAGAAAAATTTTAGCTAAAGACTGTAACATAGAAATCCTACCTCAGCTTCCAGCTTGACAACCAGTCCTGCAAATTTCAGACTAGCTAATGCCCAGAGTTGCCTTACCGAATTCCTTAAACCAGTCTCGACTGGTATGTATCTAAAACTGGTATCTATCTAAAATAGTATCTGTCCAAAATCAGGGATTTAAAAGGAAGAAAAAATCAAGGATCTCTTCTGTGATAGTCGTTTTGCTATGTTATTTGACCCTCAATAATGATCATTCAAAGTATTGTAATCATCTGTCTCGTGGATGAGGACACTGCTTGACCAAGGTCATGTACTGCGAATTGACAGAGAAGCAAGACTCCAATTTCACCCTCCCTGAATTGAGATCCCCCTGCTTTCTGAGTAGTGCTTGAACTCCATCTATGGCCTTCCCATGGCTCACTGATCACAGAGGAAGGGGCTTCAGTAAGCTTATGAAACACTGAAAATACCAAAGATTGCCCTAGTGAGGACAGACCATAATGGGTAATATTTGATGCACACTTGCCTAACACTGTTATAAGCGCGATGTTGCATTGTTTACTCCTATAGCAACTCTGTGAAGCATGTGCTAACTCTGTTCACCTCCTATAAATTAGGAGATTCTGAGAGATTAAGTGCTGTCAACTTTTAAGTAGCAGAACAATGGCTCCTGCTCTTCTCTGTCCACCACCAAGTGCCCAGGCAGTACCTGCTGCAGGATCTAGCTTTTCCTGAAGTTATCCACAGTGTTTAGGCAAAGTTTGGCCTTGGGACCATCTTATTTCTTATTCACTACCCACTCAATCCCAGTCCATTCTTTCCAACTCCCTTCTCCCTGACCCTCACTATAAAATTTATTTGTTTTGGATCTGAACTGGAAAGTCATCTGATAGATAGTTGCCGTTGTTGATTTTGGACTTATCTCTCATCCAAGAATACCTAGAAACATAACCTTAATCCAAAAAACTGAATGGTGGAATTTCAGCAGGTGAGAAAACTCTGAGTGAGGACTTAGAGGCCGTATTAGGGTATTAGGCTTCCTGGTACAGACTCACAAGGGACTCTGCAGTGAGCTCCAGGCCTTCAACTTTTGATTGGGTCCTTTGGGTCTTCAGCATGCAGACAGGCTTTTTGCATTCTTACATACCTGACCCTGATAGATCTATAAATCTCTGTGCATCTGTCTGTCTGTCTCTCTAATATATAACATGTAACATGTAACAGGAAGTGGATGGTACCCTTAGTTGGGAATGGCAAAGGATTTAAACCATGTATGCTGGAAATTGCAATTTTAAAAATTTTTGCATAAAATTTATGTGTTACTTAGAAAACTTAAAGGAACAAGAATTTGAAGAGAAAAAGGTTTCATTATGCTGCTGGGGGGTTAGCTCAGTGGCACAAGTGCCTGTCTGGCAAGTGTGAGGTCATGAGTTCGATCCCCAGTACAAAAAAAAAATTTTTTTAATTAAACTTCATTGTAATCAGCATTCAAAAAATGGAACACTTGCCATTGAAGGATTAATAAAGGGATAATATGTAGAAGTGTGAGGAGGGTTAGGAAAACAAGTATGGGATGGTGACACATCCTAGGGCTGGCATCAGGGAGCCTGAAGAGGCAGGAGGAAGAACAGTCATGGGACCACAAGAGAAGTACTGAAGCTTTGAAGGTGACATGGTAGAGAAAATGACTTCAGCAGAGATTAGCACCGACCCTTTGTCACTCAATAGAGGAAAAACCAGGGAAAGTTACTTCCCTTCCTTCTCTTTGGGTGCCTGCCCTCCCCACTCACAAGGATACCTCCCAAACACACAAACTAAAGCTAGAGGGCAAAGAGACCTGTTGATGGTATCCATGGAGGAAATAATCTCAGGACACAGTGTATCATAGAAAAGACAGAACAGGGGACACAGGCAGCAGTGCTAGAAACCAAGCCAAATGGCCCTATGTGACTGGTAGTTGAACACAGGGTCAGCCTCATAAATAAAAATAACTGCCATCTGATTAACTTATTTTAGTTCTTAGAGTGTCTACTCATGGACTTACTGAAGAAGGAGCACTCAGCCTAAGTGTGGGAGCACCAACTAGTAGGCTTGTGGCCTGGATGGAGGAAAAGGGAAGGCAGAAGAAAGTATTTTGTTTCTTCAGAGGCATTCCAGCCTTCACTATTGCCTTTGGATGTCCATCTCCAGGCTTCCAGTGCAGTCTTCATTTTCAGCCTTTCAGCACAGATCCTTCGGCTTCCTGGTACGGACTCACAAGGGACTCTGCAGTGAGCTCCAGGCCTTCAACTTTTGATTGGGTCCTTTGGGTCTTCAGCATGCAAACAGGCTTTTTGCATTCTTATACACCTGACCCTGATAGATCTATAAATCTCTGTGCATCTGTCTGTCTGTCTCTCTAATATATAACATGTAACATATGTATTTATAATATACATGTAATATATAGTGGACTCTCAAGTTACAACCAGCCTGACATATGACCAACTTGGTTTTTGGCCAGAATTTTAATTTTAACTTAGAACCAAAGTGTTGAGTTATGACTTAAATGCTGGCTGCCTGTGCTTCTAGATGATCTCAGAGATAGACTTAACCCTTAAAGAATTCTGGAAGGAACATTACAACAACCTTTCCAATATGGGGTTAATTGAGAAATCCTAGGCCAGTGTTGCTCTAAGGACACTGAGATCTGCCTGTATATAGGAGAGAGACTTTGAAGGCTGTGTAGAGGATCCTGAGCCTTCAATCAACAATCTGAGTTGCAACCAGCCCTTGGGAAAGAATTCAGTTCATAAGTTATGGGTCCACTGTGTGTGTGTGTGTATATATATATATATATATACACACACACACACTCTTATTTAATTATATATATATATGATAGTATATTAAACCTGTTCCTCTAGCAAGCACTGACTGATACAGATTTGATACCAGGAGTGGGGCAGTTGCTGAAATGCTACTTGCCCGTATGGTTCAGAAGCCTTTGGAATTGGCTTGTGGGAAAAGTTTGAAAAGGTTGGAAGATGTTGGCTAGAGAAGCAGCCCTAGAATGCTGGGAGCTAAGCTTGATGGGAGATTCTGGTTAAGAGCTCAGAAGACCACATTATTGACAGGGAAGTAGCTGGAAAAGACCAAGCTCAGGACATTTTGGTTGGGAAGAAAAACTGCATTGGCAGTTGGACTTCAGGCCATGTGTCTTATGCTCTGGTAGAAAATATGCTTGCATTTTTCTTATGTTCACAGAACTTGTGGGAGACTGAGATTAAGGGCAGTGAATTAATTAATCTGACAATTTGTGGATTGTTAGAGGTCAAGAAACAACCCTAGAAATGAGGGCAGAAGTAAGCAGTAGAACAAGAATCCAGTAGGTGACATAAAAAGGCTGATTTTTTTTTTTTTGGAGTTGTTACATCTATCAATGACTTTTTTTGCATTTTGAGATTTTTTTCCTTCTACCTTGACTTTTCATACCTTTTCACATCCTCTCTCTTATTTAATTATAAGATTAAATAATCCTCTCTTATTTGAATTAATGTGATAAAGGTCTTGCTGTGTAGTTTTCTCTGGCCTTGAATTCACTTATGTAGCCCAGGCTGGCCTCAAACTCACAGCAGTCCTCCTGCCTTAGCCTCCCAAGTGCTGGGATTACAGGCATGCACCACCATGCCCAGCAAGCAATGTATCTGTAAATCTAAAATTTCAAGACTTTCTTTCTTTGGGAATCAATGGAAAAAATTTTATCAAAAGACTTGTAGTTAGGGCTTACAAGAGAATAAATTTAATACAGGACATATAATTTATAGAATTATTTTATAATATTCACCAGAAGAGTCAAATGCAGAAGACTGCAAGACTGTTCACACACTAGAGACCCAAAGAATCCAGCTGAAGTTCAGAATCCCACAGCAGTGTCCTGCACGAGTCCATCTAAAGACCTAGAGACCATGGCAATATCCTCCACAAGTCCAGCTGGAGGCCTACAGCCGATGACAATGTCTCATGCAAGTCTGAATCAAGGATCTGCACTGGGAAAGCCAAAGGTGAATAGTGAAAGCTAGAAAGTCTGCACCAGCAGGATGAACAATCTGTGCCAGTAGGCTGAGGGATCTGCACTGAAGCCAGGAAGCACTGCTCAAGGTAAGGACCAGAGCTCCCTCTAAAAGAACCACAGCCATCCTCAGCAACAGCAAGGACCTGGGCTCCTCCAATGATGAGAACAGCTGAGTTCATATCCGGAAAACCAGAATGGCAAACTTCTCCGGGAAAATCAACAGCTCACCATCTTCCCCTCCAGCTCTGCTTTCATGCTTTTGGCAACAATCCTCAGGTGGGCCCTCTGCACCCAGCACCATGCTGATTCAGTTCAACTGGGGATTACAAGTTGACCATTAGTTAATCTACCAGAAGACTCTTTCAACATTCAGATATATGAGCTCCCTAAAGTCTCACCTCTTACTATTGTCACATTGGTGATTAAGCTCAGCACTTGAATTTGGGAGACAATCAGACCATGTGTTACCATAGTGTTTATAGAAAGGGTGGTTGGTAATGTGGAGATAAACTGTCTAAACACAAATTTCATTTTATTGTTTTCTGAAAGACAGATAAAAATATGATACTCCTGAATTAATGTGATCAATGTGTCTTTAAATATAAAATTGTAAGTGTTCTTTCTTTAGGAATGTATGAACTTAATTTTCTTAAGGATCAAATTGTAAATTTGTCATAGTTTAGAATATACAATAGAACTGTCTTTTTCACACTCATGTAGAAATTTCTGATAACTTCATATACTTCCTTCTGCATATTTTCTTTCATTCTTAGAACAGATCTTTTTTTTCAAGAGACAGGGTCTCACTATGTTACCCAGTGGGCTTGGGTCACCCTCATGCTTCAGCTTCTTGTGCTGGGATTAAATGCGTGTGCTACCATCTGTGGCTCATAGTAATTTTTATTCTGGATCTGGAGTTACAATAATCAATATTAAGCAAATCTCAATATCATAAAGAAAAATAAATAAAGAATGATTTAAAGATAATTGCAGCCATTCACTGCCACCATGGAGGAAATAAAACAAGGTGATAAAGGAGGCATTAGTTCTCTTTTTTTGGATAAAGTGCTCAAAGGAAGCCTCAAGAGAATGTGTTGTTGACTGATGATGTAACCCTTGGGAAGAAGCTGGCATGTGATGGGAAGGAAGAGAGCATTCCAGGCAGAGAACAGAGCTCAAACAGAGACCTTTGAGTACAGAAAAGCTGAATGTGTAAGTAGCTGAAAGAGGTCCTGGGTGGCTGGAGCAGGGTGTGGACTGTATTGTGTATAAATTTGTAAGAACACATTTATCATTTTGTTTACCTCGATGTTGTTAATATACTCTCCTCATGTCATAGAGCTCGAAGCCATCATTTAAAATCCATACATACTCTTTCATCAATAATCTTTAATAATTTACTTAATCATTTTGCAATTTATTGGATTCATATATGCAAGAATCCTATTTGGAAGTTATAACCCCAGGGACTCTAAATGTGACTTTCGTTAGGAAGGGGAATCCCTGGAGGCAGACTTGGTTAAGGTTATGTCACAACAGATTAGGTTGAACCCCTAACCCCATAGGCCTGATGTTTTAAAGAAGGATACATCTGGTCACAGACACACACAAGGAGAATGACATGTGAATAGGAAGGAAAGATCAGGGTGATGATTTTGTAAGCCAAGGAACCGCAAAGATTGCCAGGGTACCGGAAACTAGGGGAGAAGCCAGAAGACCCTTTCTTCACAACCCTCAAAAGGAATCTGTCCTGTTTCACCTTGATCTTGGATATTTAGTCTTTAGAAATGCAAAATTCATTTCTATTGTTTTGAATACATTTCTGGGGTTTAGGGCACCCAGTTTAAATACAGCCCTAACCCTAGCCCTGCTAAAGTATCAATGCCTGGTTTAGGGACTCCAAATATTTGCAAAATACAGGAAAACCTTAGTTAAGGCCATGAATGCATGATATCCAGGTGAAACTCATTTTTGACTCTAGACCTAAATGCCACAAACTTGAAATTACACTCTAAAATCCAAGTATTAGAGCCCATGTGTTCTGGAGGTCTTGAATTGTACAGTTTTGTCCAACTCTTGTGTGTTACAGACTGTTCTACTCCACGTAATGCTGTTGAAGAGAGCCAGGGGTAGAATTTAAGGATCCTGGTGAAGGCATTGTGGGTTTTTTTTAGAGGATTTTCCTTCTTTTTTTTTTTTCAGTTGACTTCTATGTATTATAGCACAGAACAGTAAATTTAAATTTTGCTTCTTTCTTGAAAGCTATATCTTTATCTTTTGAGAAGTCCTAAGTCTATTCAATTTTAAATTCTCTGCTCTGACGTCTCCTTCAGCAGTCCCTACCCAAATTAGGTCATAAGAGTATCCAGTGATATTATGAGGAGACATGAAAGGCAGTCAGCAAGGGGTATCTCCCCTGCCCCTCTAGTCCATTCACACCCAGAGGGAGCTGAATATAAGCCTGAAGGAGCAGGGGTCAGATGAATCTGTGAGGCAGATATGATCACCCTTCCCTCCCCAAAAGCACTACAAACAAACTGGCTCTTGGTTTCACTCGCCAGTGAAAGTACATAGTTTAAGCACAAAAATCAAGTCCAGGATAACCTTTCAAAGCCGTCGTCCTGTTAAATACTATTTACCTGAGTTGGCAGGTGAAATTATGGCCTGAAGATGAAAACATGGAGGGCAGCAAATGAAAGAATTAGTGCACTGTTCAAATTAGATTTGTCATTCAAGCAGAGAAACCTTTGCCTATTGGGGCTGTTGAGGGCACCTTCAAAGGTCCTGGACACCAATGGGGCCCAATTCAGAAGAGGCCCCCTACTGAGAGCCCAGGGAGGGGTGGGTTCGTGGTGGCCACCGCATTTAACGCGTCCTTGTTCATTTCCTCACTATTGTTCATTTTTCTTTGTGTGGCTCTGAGAACAATTCCAATTAATGGACAGCCTCAGTGTCTGGATTTTAGGATGCCTTGTTATTTTTTTTTAAAGCAAAGAAATAAGCAAGAATTACAGAAAGGCAGGTCAGAATGGAGGCATTGAGAAAGCTGGCATGTCACTCTGCCTCCAGTGGCCTCTGGAGAAGGAAAATAATCGAATGTATGACTTTGAATACTGAGCTGCTTTGCATGATTCATTAAACCGCCATTTTCAACACTTTTGCCTCATGCTTTCAGAATGATAGAATCCTATAACAGTCTGTGGGTTTTGATTCTTTTATATCCGGGAAGCCTCATGGTACAAGCACCCTCCGACATCAATTGAAATACAAGACATTCATAATAGATCTAAATTTGATAAACCACTCATGCGTGACCCAGGCAGCCCAGCCTGTGTAATCGAGATGTGCAATTAATTGCTACTCTTTTATTTATTATCTTTAATCCCTTATTGGATACAGTTGACTTGCTACGTCCTGAGATCAGGCCACAGCATAGGGAAGAATGAATAATTTTTAAATTATGAAGCAATTTCTTTGTTACAAACCTGGGCTCAGATGTAAATTCTAATCATTGCCTTTTCCCAGATCGGTGCCCTTTGAACTCTTGAGAATGTTCGTTTTCCCTCCCTTTTTACTCATGTTGGGCAGCCAGGCAGGCACATCCAGTTCTTGGAGGTCACTGATGATGCTTTATTTGCTGTTACTAAGGAAGTGACATATGCCCCCAGGGACTCCTTTATGACCCCAGGCTCCTTAAAGACTTATTCCACAGGGTAAAACTCTCTCTGGGTAAACCAGCCCTTACTATAATTCCCTCCATCCTGCCTTAGACTCAGTTGGGTTGATCAAGGTCTCCATCTCTCCACAGTGAAGGGCTTTCTCACTTTGAACTGTCTGGGCTTTTGAGCTGAGCCAGACTGAAGAATCAAACTAATCAAGTAAGAGGCTAATGGACCCCAGGGCCATTAAGAAGCATTTTTCATCCTGTTTATTCAATAGCTTCCTCCATTTTGGGGCTGTCACCTATAATTCCATTCTTATGAGTTTTATCCTTTGTCTTGTTCCCTAGTAAAACTTACCAGTATGCTTGTGGCAGGCATAATGCTGCAAGCCAAGGAGCCTTTTGTAGTTGACCTTAAGTACGTTCATGGAACCCTATCCTGGGAAGAGGCAATGTAAGGAAGAAGGAGGAAGCAGTGAGTGGCCAAGCAGCAGAGAGAAAGGCCATACACACTGGGGAGACCCAGACACTGGAAGAGTATTTGTTAACTCCAAAGATTTGAGGTAGTGCTTACATGTTGGGAGGAAAAGATTCATATAGATTGAAACACATCTATGTCTCAAGATGTCTTTTTATTAAAAAACAGTCTCTTCCTATGAAAATGCTTCTTGTAGAAAAACTCAAAAAACATTTACAGTATCTAGTAATTTTCCAGCAATGATTTCTCATGGCCTCATAATATGCTATCATTTATTTAACCAATTTCCTATCAATGTTTGCTGTTATAAATGATACAAGACAATATTTACAAGGCTTTCTAGTTCTTTTCCCAAACAGCTGATATAAGTTAATTTACTCCATCTTGTCACCACCCTAATAAGCAGGTGCAGGCGTTAGTCTCATTTTAGAGATAAGAAACAGGTTAATGAATTAGCAAGACTGTCTCACTAAAAGGGCTGGGGATATAGCTCAATGCAGAGGCCCTGGGTGCAGTCCCTACTACTGCAAAACAAAAATAAAACAAACCACAAACAAAATAAAAACCAGAACTATATCCATTGTACAATTCCATTTCAGAAGATGTATAGGAAAAAGATTTCCTCTAGATGTCAGGATGGGGAGGGTTTAGGCCTCTTGTTTTCTATTCTAACATGTTTATATTCCCTGAATTTTTAAGTGAATATCTGTTGCTTTTTAAAGTTCAATGTAAATTGGATGTGGGACACTATGTAATGTCAGGTTCTCATCAGAGCCCTAGAGATTCTTACTAATTAAGGTCTGTAAATACAAATGAATCTAGAGGGTCAGAAAGTGAGCAGGCCTCCAAAGAGACAGCTTTGGGAGACTCCTGCAGAGAAATTACAAGGGAATATAGCATCCAGGAAGGAAGCTCAAGACCAAGTGAAAATGTCAGAGCTTATCTCATGAGAAGAATATCAAGAACTAAGCAAGATGTCAGCAGAAGAGGCAGAGATAGAACTGGTATCAAAGATGTTCCAAGATTCTGTTACAAGTCCAGAACATGACCTGGCAACACAGTTCAGGTGTGAGACTAGAGTCAGGATTATGGAAACCAGTGGAGAAAACTGGAGAAAAAGATGAGTAGTGAGGTCCAAGCTTGAAGGTTTTCAATTGCAAACTAGAGGAAGCTCTAAACCTACTCAGATTTGTCACCATGAGTCACTGCAATTGAAAGAAAATTGTCTGCTCTTACCTTGTCTTCCCTTGTTTCCACAAAGGCTCCCCAAGGATATGTGGATTTATGGTTAGCATTGTCTCTTTTACAACCTCCAAGCATTTTTATCCCTCCCTCAGCACCTCCTCTTCCTCCAGCTGATGACAACCAAAGGATTGATTGGAATGAGTTTTGAAGCCCTCCCATGTGATACATCAGGGACATTGAGAGTGACCAAGTATCTGTTCCCTCAGGCATCAAGCTGAATCAAGGAAGTACTGTAGGAAATTTCCAAGTATCAATAGCTGAGACTCACCCACAGCAGACCAATGCTTCCCTAAGGCATGCCAGGGCCTCAATGCAGAAACTTCATGGGGTGCTTCCCATCCCTGCAGGTTCCAGTATCAACCATTCCCTCCAGAAACAGGATGACGTGTTGATGCTAGCTAGCCAAAACAAGAAATCACAACAGGCATCTGAGATGAAGGTCACAGATTTTGTTTGCTTCTTCTACCACTTTAGTGGAGTATGAAGACAAAGAGATGAATGTAGAGCTCATGCATGGCACTTTTGTATGTGATGATCAATGACCTCCATGCTTTATTTCCATTAGATGGGAATCATCAGTTCAATGATGATAAATTTAAGATAGATTGCAGAAAACCTGGGAGAGAGAGAAGACTCAGCAGTATGTGATCAAGAAATTAACCCCTGTTACTGAAGCTATTGCAGTCCTTTCCTTGATTTCCTGTATCAGCAAACATTCACATCACAGCCACTTACAGATATAATCCCTTTTGTTAAATACTGGACAGGACTTGACAGAGTGACAGGACTGGTCAATGGAAACATTGTTCTATACTGGCCATGTAACAGTGTTGAAGTGTCCTTCTAAAATGGAAAAATAATACCCTCTACCCACCTGTAACCTTTGGGAACAAAAGCACATACATAAGTCTATATCGTGGTATCCTTTATGCATCTTTTCTACAAGTGTTTGCAGGGTTATATGTGCTTATCAAAGGAGGGAACAGATATATCTAGGTGTGTCTTTTTTTCACCATTCCCTAAACAGATTCAAGCACCAACATCAGCAGAAAATAAAACGATGCAAAATTTCTGGACCTTGATGTGATTAATGATCCAAGAATACATGCCCATTTAACTGATCCCATGGCTATAGCTGTTGGATCAGTTTGACAGGAAGGCCCTTACACATCAGGTTCCTGGTGCAGCGGGAACCTGCATTCAGTTGGCCTGGGTTACAAGCGTGTCCATCCTTCTGGATTATAGTTAAGGACATCTATCTCAAAGTAGCACAACTTGGAGGATTTGTCTGCTTATTCAACAACCCGTATCATAGGGGAAATATAAACTGTATATTAATAAAAACAGGCACATTTTCCTTAATCCCTCCTCCCTTAGTACTTCCTCATCAAAGAAGAAAAAAAGTAAATTGGATGCAGTTTTTCCCTGAGAAAATTCAGGTTCAAATTCACTTGGCAGTGTATCTTTTTTGACAGGCGGTGGGGCCTTTAAGAGGTAATTAGGTGTGTGTGTTGGGGGGGGGGGTTCTGCCCTCAAGAACTATAAAGCAGCCTGGCGGTCCCCCATCTTGGTGCCTCCCTTTTCCCACTTCCCTGTGTGTTCCCAGGCGGAAGTCTCTGCCACAGGAGCTGGCGGAGCTGGCTGGCCAAGCTGGCCGAGCTGGCCCTCTCCAGCCTTCACAACTGAAGGTAAAAATCAACTCTCTTCTTTGTAATTAGTGAGCTGCCAGTACTTACAGACTAAGACAAAAACCAATAGACATGTTTTAGTAAGATATAGTAAGTATAATGCTGTAAAATATGCTAGCATGTAAACTCATATGTAAGAGTAAGAAAACTAGAGAAGAAAATGGAGTCTCAGTGAATATAAAGAAGCACTAATCAAACTGGTATTGGGGGAATGAAAGTACATTTTCTATGTTTTTTGAATGGCTGATGCATATTTATAAGTATTATGCACTGTTGACCGTCTTTAAGTGTAGATGCAATGAAAGAAGGTATGGAATCATATTTAAAGAAAATAAAGGCTACTCTGGAAGGAAAGAGAATGAGAGTTGAAGAGTGAAAACCCAGGACCCACACACCTGGGTTCTGTCCCAGGCTTGCATCGTGAGCTTGGGCCAGTCAGTTGGCCTTCATGGGCTTTAGTCTCAGCCTGGAAGAGACCATGTAACAGGATCACCTGGACAGCTCCTAAAGTAGTCTGTGTGTGTCCCAGCTTTTCTCAGGGTGATTCTGATGAGAGGAAGCGCACTGAGCCAGCTGGGGCTCCTGGAGGGCTGATTCACAATTCATGGGCCCCACATCCCAAGGCCAGCAGCGACTATGTCCTAGGTAGATCAGTGGCCTTTCTTACAGCTCCTGAAGAAGAAAAGGTTTAAGAACTCCGTTGGTTCCGTTCCAGTCATTCTACCTGTACTAGATTTAAGGGCACAGAAAGTTATCCTGAAAATAACAAGATATAGTACGGTAATCATCCTTAATTTCCTATTAACTTAATTTAAAACTCTGTAAAACCTACACTGTTTTACCAGGACTGATCGTAATTGAACCTGGTTTGTTAGTCCCTGTTTTGTATTGATAGATTTTATTCAAAGCTGTTATGATTGATAGTATCAAGTCTGAGAGTATAGGCAACTGCACTGAAGATGACAAGATTCACTAGAATATCCACTCTAGTTTGATTATTACCTGCCTTTGAAGTTTTATAATGTCTACAATGTTTTATTTTTACTAATATTGTTATGTACTGCTATATTCAATTATACCGCTATATTCAATTATGCCTGATGATATAGACAATTCTATTGAACATAATAAACAACACAGTAATCATTGTAGATCACCTTGTCCTGTGGTTTTATATGACTTTTGGTTTCATGTTCTTATAGGAATTTGTTTTGTTTTGTCTTGCTATGTTTTGTTTTTCCCTCTAATACAGAAAGGATAGAAATACATGTAGAAACTCATGCATGTGTAGCTGTTTACAGTCTCACCGTTTGAATATCTACTTTGTATGCTTTAATTTTGTAACTTGAACAACTATTGCTAAAGAGTACAATATGTAATTTATCAACTAGTGATTTCTTACTGTTTATCTTTTTTTTTAAATTCTGTATTATTTCTACCCTTTACATGTTTTTTTTTCTCTTTAAATAAAAAAAAAGAAAGAAAGAAAGAAAGAAAGAAAGAACTCCATTGGACCAGATCACCTCTTGATTTGAAAAGTGGTTGTTCTTTGCTCCTAATAACCACTTTTCATGGGGATTTTCACTTGGCATTTGGTTGTAAAGAGTGTGCATTTTTAAAGCTGTCCAAATGCCTATTTATGCAACAGACCATAACTTTTCTCTTGGTAGGTGGCTATGCATTATCAAATAAATGATACACATTTTAAAAACTGTCTGAAGGGGCATTTACCTGAGGGACTGTTATTGTTAGTGGGTTTTCTTTAGAATCCTTGTGGTTCATTGGGTAAATAATATCCTCTTGCCAATTTTTAAATAAACACATCTATCAGGGTGCCATTTTTATCAATCTTACACACTTTTGTGTTTTAAACTGCATAACAAGATTACACACTTGTGTTTTAAACTGCATAACAAGATAACTTCACATTAAATGGTAAAACAATTAAATCTTTCAAACTGAATATGAAGCAGGCATTTGGCACTTTGTATGCCAAGACTCAAATCCACATACTAGTGAGTGCTCAGCTACTAATTACACGCCCCACTCCGCCCCTGACTTTTTTTCCTTTGACAGGTTCTGAGACTTTCTTGAACTTATCTTCACTTACCTTTTCTTTTGTGGTACTTCAGTATTAAATTCAAGATACTTTTGCATTTGAAGTATTAGATCGTAATTCCATTCTTCTGTGAAGATTTCTGGTTTGATTAGTTTTTGGAGAAAATGAGGTTGAATTGTCACAGAACAATGCGGAGGTGCTTGGACGTGGCTGTGCAATGGAAGAATTTGTGGAAGGATTGAGTGTTTGGCAGCGTGAGTCATGTGACTCCTGCAGGAAATAGAGTCATGGACGGAATATGCCACAGACTCATGTGGGGAAGAGAGGACTTAGTGGAGCGTTGCCGGATGGTGAGAACATGAGTACTTGAGACCAAGGGTCTTACATGGGTCAGAGGTCTTAGTTACAGACAACAGGCTCTACTTGAGTCAGTTCAAGCATGAGTTTATTTACCAAGAAGGTTTGGAAGTGATCTATGAGCAGTGCAGCCAAGGAGAAATGAATAGTACAGCACTTCAAAAGAGGGGCTTCCAAGATGTGTCCTGGACCAGTAGCATCAGCTGAGAGCTTGGTGGAAATACCCACTCTCCCACCCCGTCTCAGACTACTAAAATGTAGCAAGTTGCCAGGCAATTCTGATGTACAGTGAAGATTACAAAGGTTAAATTTAGCAGAAGCAGCACTGCTGCTGATCTCACTTTTTTTTTTTTTTTTTTTTTTGAGACAGGCTCTCACTACATAGTTTGGACTGGCCTTAAACTTGTTATGTAGCCTTTGCTGGTCTCTCAAACTCACAGCAATCCTACCTCAGCCTCCTGAAAGCTGGGATTACAGGCATGCGCCACCATGCCTGGCCCTCATTTCTACACTTTGGTACATGATAATTAAGGACCAGATGCCCCGAACTGCCCTGGAAGTCTGCCAGCATGTTTGCTAGAAGTTCTCTTCCTCCTGCGCATGTCTGCTACCTCATGTTCATTTCCTCCTGAGACCCTGGGGAGTTATGCTCTAGATAAATGCAGGATACATTCCCTGAGTGTTTTGGTCACAGCGGACACCAGTGAGTGGAATTTAGCTTCCTCAATAATAGATGAAGTTAGGAGGTGATTGGAATGGATGTTGAGAAAGCTCATCTCCACATCTATTATAAGCCTCAATCCATATCCCCTCATAAGAACCCAGAGTCTTTACATATCATCCAACCTTTTACAATACAGGAAGGTAGAAAATGAAAGTTTAGAGGTGGATCACCTAGCCCTACCCCAGCAAGGACCACAGGAACCCCAACTCTGAGGACTGTACCCCAGCTACTGCCTTGAATAAAGCACTTTCACTGAGTCCACAGAAGCTTAACTTAGATGCAGTCTGGGCTCACTGTAACTTACCAAAGAATGACAGAAGTAGCCTGTGTTTAAAATAAAATGCTCTTCCTACCTCTCTTTTTAAAATCATAAATGGAATGAAGTTCTCCCTAAGAGAATATCACTTTCTTGCCTTAGAGAGAATATCACTTTCTTGCCTTAGAGAATCACATTATTTGCCAATACTGAAAAGTTAGTAAAATCATTTCTGAACGTTTGTGTGTATTTATTCTGGTCTTTGTGAATGAAGCTTTGTATTCAACTCACGCAGGTCATATTAGATGACACTGCTTAACAGTAGTACTTAAAGGTATATCAGGGCCCTGACTCCCCCCAGCAGAAGCCTGTTTCTTTGGCAGGATCTAACCACCCCCAGGTATAGGCAGGCAGGCAGGCAGGATTGGTGAGCTATGCCAAGTGTCTTCGGAGGCCTGGCAAAGGCTCACCTCCTAATCCAGCTCAAACATCACCTTAGAGGGGCACTGCTTGGTGACTACATAATTTAGTTCCCCAGTGTCCTCTGAAGGCCCATGTATTACATAGGCTGGGTCTCCAGCTTGACACTGTTGCAAGATGACAGAACCTTTAATAGGTGTTATGGTTTGGATCTGCAATGTCCCCCAAAATTTTCATGTATGTGGAAGGGGCACTACAGCTGACTTGCTGTTAGCAGGTGGATGGAGAGGGGTCACTGTGGCTATGGCCTGAAAGGATGTGTCTCCCCCCACCCAGCTTCCCCTCTCTCTGCTTATTGACCATGATGTTAGCAGCTTTTCCTCCACTAGACCCTTCCACCATGCTGTTTCTGAGTTAGAGTCAGCTGACCGTGGACTGAAACTGTGAGCCAAAATACAACTCTCTTCCTTTAGCTATGGGTATTTTGGGTATTTTGTCCCAGGGAGGAGTGGGGAAAAAAATAGGCAAGTATAACAGACACTTCACAGAAGTACAAATGGTTAGTAAATACAGGGAGAAATGCTCAACATCCCTGGGTGTTAGAGAAATGTAGATTAAAACAACACTGAGATTCTATCTTATTCCTGAATTACTGTTGTCAAGAAATCAAATAACAGATGGTGGCAAGGCCATGGAGGAAAAAGGAACCTTTCTACATTATTCAGGGGAATGTGAACTAGTACAACCACAATGGAACTCAGTGTGGAGATTTCTCAAACTAAAACTAGGAATCCCTTATCTTCCCAAGAGAGTTAGAGACATATTATAGCGCCACATGCATGTCTATGTTTACAGCAGCATAATTCATAGTAGCTAAATCTTGGAAGTACCATATATGTCCATCCACAAATGAATAAAGAAAATGTAATATTTATATACAATGGAGTAATATTTGGTCATAAAGAAGGATAATCATTTGCATGAAAATGAATGTACCTTGAAACCATAGTTAAATGAAATCAGACACCCAAGCTTAAATATCACATGGTTTGTCCTGTATGAGAAATCCAAAGCATAAATTGTAGAGCAAAATAAAAGATAATAGGAAATAGGGAGATGTATCCTTTGCAAAAGGTAAGGAAACCAAGAGATAGAGGAAGGAGAGAGAGAAGGGAGAAAAAAAAGGAATTAGGGTGTGTCACACGCATTACCAACAACCTCTGACAGATGTAATCATTATGTACTGGAAGCATGTACTAATAAAAACATTCTCTCCATTCAGTACTAGGAATTGAACCCAAAGCCTTGCTCTGGGCTATGTTCCTAACCTTCTTGATTTTTTTTTTTTTGACAGGGTCTCACTAAGTTGTGCAGACTGATCTCAAAATTGTTATTCTTGGGGAAGGGATTTAGCTCAGCAGCATAAGCACCTACCTGGCAAGTGTGAGGTCATGAGTTTGATTTCTGGTACCAAAAAAAAAAAAAATTGTTCTCCTATCTCATCTTCCTGAGTAGCTGGGATTATAGGTATTCCCAGCTGCACCTGGATTCTTCTTTTCTCTTTCCTGATCTCATTCCAGTCAAATGGCTATTAGTATTCATTGTTTATGTCATCTGTGCCCAGTAATACAGTTGAAATATGCTTCATTTCCCCCATTAATAACAAGAATTTTTCCAGGGCACTCAGAACACATCTGAAATGGGGACAGTTCATGGCATGAGTGGCATGTGTGCTGAGTGGGACCCACACTGCTGGCAGCTCCATTTGGCCATTTAGATCCATTCTTCACCTTCTCTACTCTGCTCTCTGCCCACCGGGTTTGTTCTGTGCAACACATTCATGGGCAGTTGCTCTCTGGCATCGGTTCAGCTAATAGGGAGATGTGGCAGAGGCAGGCAGGTAGGAGGAGTGTGAGACTGGAATGTTGATTCTCCTGGCTCCCTGCATGATTGCATCAGGCTTCCTGCACATGTCAGATGAAACAGGTCTTTGGCACGGGAGTCTTTCCTAGTTTCACCAGCTCTGGGAACTGCAGAATTTTCTGTATTCCCCAATACCTAGCCAGTGTGTCTGTAAACTGTCCCTCTTGAAGTCTTCCAGAGATTCCCAATCTGATGCGATATTTGTTTGATGGCAGGACCTGGCTATCCCAGCTGTGTCCTATCCCAAGCAGTGACGAAAGTAGACAAATATATATACTATGTTGTGATAATATATTATTGTTTAGATCTAGAATGTCCCTCAAAGTCTCATGCACACAGAGACAGGGCTTTGGATGGTAATTGGGACATGAGGTACTACACTCATCAGTGGGTTCATCCATTATGAGTGCAGCTGCTGAGTGTGTGGCTAGGAAGTGGGGTCTGGTTGGGGCCAGTCACTGGGGGCATAATCTGGATGTGCGTGTCTTACTGCCTGGCTCTTCCCATCACTCTACTGTCTGGCTGCCATGACATAAGCAGCTTTCCTCTGCCAGACCCTTCTATCATCCCCTTCCTGCGTTGGAGCCAGCTGACTATCGACTGTGCCCTTTAAAATTTGTGAGCCAAGATTAACTTCTCCTTTAAGTTGCAGGTGTCAGGTTCCAGTGATGAAAAAAGTGACTAGTTACAATTCAAGAAGCTGTGGAGTTACTGTGGGTGTGTAAGAGGAGCTTCACCCCGCCTTCAGTACTGTGGATTGAATCCATGGCCTTCATCCTGAACTATATCCCAACCTTTTTTTTTTATTTTTTTTAGTTAGGGTCTTGCTAAATTACTATGTTGTCCAAGCTCAACTTGTACTCATGATCCTCCAGCATTGGTCTCCCAGAGTGCACTGACATGCCCAGTAAAAAAAAACTGTTCATAAACAGGTGCCATATCAAAGCAGGAAGCACAGTAGAATTCAGCTGTTGAAAGAGCTCTGAGTGCTTATCATATTCAAAGCAATAGATGATGAATCAAGAACAAATTCAAACCTAAGACACTGGCAATTTACCAAAGAAAAATTAACACAGAAGCAAAAGAATTATGCAGGTATTGCCCCTTTTTCAAAATTATTTTTTAAGGTTTCAAATAAGTGTTGATCCATTAGTGCTAATCATAGAATAAGAGTAAGATTTCTGATTAACAACATTCAACTGGCCAGCCAATGGTAATTTCTACATTTGATATGGTGATATAACCTTGACCTCTGAGGGGGTAAATGTGCTGCAGCTCACATGCAATTCCTTACAGTTCCACCTCAGTCCACCTCCAGTGTCTCCTCTTGAAGTTGTCCCTGATTTTATTACCAGTCTTCATCCAAATCCATTGAGGAGTGGAATGATTCTGCTTTTGCTTCTTGGCTAGAAATCCTTTGATTCTGAAAGTCTTGTGAGAAGACTTAGTTAGACTCAGAGGCAGGGAGCATGCCCCCGATGGTGGACAAAAGCAGAAGAGCTCAAAATTATTTTTTAAATTGTTTAAATTTATGGAGTATATTATGATAGTTCATTACATGTCTATAATAAGTAATGACCCAATTGGGGTAATTAGCATTTTCATCTCCTTAAGCATCTCATTTCTTTACATTGAGAACTTTTGCTTCCCTCTCTTCCTGTTGCAAATGACAAGATTTCATTGTTTTTATGGCTGAATAATACCTCCTTTCTTTTATCATTCACACATTGGTTGATCCTATATCTTGGCTTTTGTGAATAGTACTGCAATAAATAAATGAGTGCAGGTATCTCTTCCATATATTGATTTCAATTACTTTGACAGAATACTCTGTAATAGGATGGCTGGATTATATGGTAGTTTTGTTCCTAGTTTTCAGAAGAAATGCCATAATGTTTTCTGTGATGACTGTACTAATTCATATTGCCACCAATAATGGAGAGTTCCCTTTCTGCATATATTAGCCAGATTCGATTTTTTTTTATTATGTTGTTTGTAGCCACTTTAACTGCAGTAAATTGGTACTGATCATGTTTTTGATTTACATTTCCCTAATGATTAGAGATGGTGAACAGAGTTTCTATTTATAATTGATATTTTTAATTGACACATAAAAATCATACATATTTAAGACATTACATTCAATACATAGTATATAATGTATAATGGTTAGATCAGAGTAACTGGCATATCTTTCACCTTGGAGTATGAGTATATTAGTTATTTGTATTGGGAACAGTATAAATCCTGTTAGTTATTTTGAAATATTTAATTGTTGTCAACTGTAGTTATCCTACTATACTATAGAACAGGAAAAGTTATTCCTTTATCTAACTGAATCCCGAGACCCAGTAACCATGGTTTTCTGCTCTCACACACACTCCTTTATAGTCCCTGCTAACCACTGTTCTATCCTCTACTCCACTGAGTTCAGCTTTTCCTTGCACATGCAAAGTATTTGTCTGTGTCTGACTTCACATAATATAACGTTTATCAGTGTCCCATCCATGTCCCATCCATGTTTGTCGCAAATGAGAGAATTTCATTCTTTTTATGGCTGAGGGATATTCCATCCATGTGGATAGTTCACAGTGTCTGTGTACTGTGCTTTGCACATCTATTCACCCATCAGTGGATACTTTTGTTGATTTCATGTCTTGGTTATTGTGAACACTGGTGTAATAAGCATGTTAGAGCACATGTCTCTTTTACATGTTAATTTCAATTCCTTTGATTATGTATCTAATAGTGGCATTGCTCAATCCTCTGGTGGTTTCAGGTTTTTTTGTTTTGTTTTTGGACCCTCCATACTGTTTTCTATAATGGTTGTGCTAATTTACATTCTCGCCAACAGTGCATGAGAGTTCCTCTTTCTCTGTTTCCTCATCAGCTGTATCAGTTGGGGTTCACTAGAAGAACAGACTTAATATGATGTAATATATGAAGGATTTACAAAGTGGGCTTATAATGCCTGTCTTCAGTCAAGAGTGGAAGAATGGGAAAGGGTTGTCTGAGTGCTGGTGAGCCAGAGGGTCCAGTCAGAAGTCAAAGGCCAGGAGGTCCCAGCACAATCTGAGTCCATATTGGAAAGTCCAAGGGTGTGTGTTGGAAAGCTGAAGAGCCATTGCTAGAAGTCTGAACAAACATCCAAAAGCAATAGTGTAGATTGGAGCTCCTCTGAAGAAGCAAAAGGGCAGACATCATTTTCTTTCCCTTTTTATTGCATCCAGGCTACAAGCCTATTGGTTGGTATCACCCATATCCAGGGTGGGGCTTCTCTCTTCAGTAAATTAAACATCCAGACACTCCCAGAACTGTGCTCTATTGAATCACTAGGCATTTCTTATGCAAATTGACATCAAATTAACTATTGCACTAATATTTGTTTTTTATCTTTTTGATAATAGCCACTATAACTGGTAAGCCGATAATCACATGCTGGTTGTGTTGGTATTTCCCTGATAATTAGTGATGGTGGACATTTTTCATACACTTTCTATTTGCATATCATGTTTTGAGAAATGTTTATTCAGGTCACTTGCACATTTTGTAATTGGATTTTTTTTGTTTTTCTATAGAGTGTTTGAGTTCCTTAATTATTCTGGAAATTACAGTAATCTCTTATTTAATGAATAGTTGCAAAATGCTTTCTCCTGTTCTGTAGGTTATCTCTCTATTTGTTTTTTTTTTTTCTTCTTTGCTGGCTAGTGTCTTCTTGCTTTGATGTAATCCCCTTCACCTATTTTTGCCTTTATTGTTTGTGCTTTTGAGGTCTTATCCAAAAAAGTATTGCCTTTATGATATCTTAAAGTATTTTCCCTGTTTTTTCTAGTAGTGTCATGTTTTCGATCTTTGATCCATTTGGGGATAATTTTTGTATATTCCAAGAGAGGTAGGGGTATAGTTTATTTCTTCTGTAGATGGATATCCAATTTTCCCAGAGCCATCCATTTAAGAGACTGTTTTTTTTCTAGGTGCATTTTTGTTCCTGTGCCCAAAATCAATTGGATAGAGATGAATGGATCTATTTTTGGATAACTATTCTCTTACATTGGTCTGTGTATCAGTTGTCAATCCAGTACCATGTTGTTTTGATTAATATAATTTTGTAGTATATTATAAAGCCTTTACTTTTGTTCTTTTTGCTGAAAATTGCTTTTAATATTTAAGATATTTTGTTCATTATGAATTGTAGAATTTGTTGTGAAAACATGCCATTGGTATTTTGGTGATGTTTGCTTTGTATCTGTACATTGCTTGGAGTAGTCTGTACACTTTAAGAACATTAACTCTTGTAACCCATGTGCATGGATGTTTTCCCTTTTTTGTTTATCTTCAATTTACTTTTTTAAATTAATTTTTATTGGTACATGTTTGATGTACACAATGACCACATTCATCATATGGAATTTTACCTGTACATAATAAATCTCGATTCTTCTTGATTATTCATTTTTTTCCACTCCACTCCCCTCCATTCAATTCTTCTTCCTCTCCTTATTTACAGAAGGTTTGTTTCTGTTTTCTAAATTTTATTTTCCTTTTCCCTTTTTTCCTTTCCCCCTCCCCTGCCCTGTTCTCCTCAATCTGAATATTTTCTTCCTTCTTCCCAATATTTATTATCCATTTTGGTCCTTATTTATACTTTTGGTTTCTCACACAAGAGAAAAATTATGATATTTAGACCTGTGTGCAATTTATTTCAGTCAAAATTTTGGTCTCAAGGTGCATCCATTTATATAAAAGTGTCTCCAGTTTATCCTTATTTATGGCAGAGTAATACTGCATTGTGTATAAAACACATTTTCTTGATCCATTCATCTGTTAATGGACAACTAATCTAAGATTTAGCTATTACAATTTGTGCTACTATAAGCATGAGTGTGCAGACATCACTATAGTATGATACTTTTAGCTTTTGGGGGAAGATACCTACAAGAGGAATCAGTGGGTCAAATGGAAACTCTGGTTTTAGTTTTTTTGAGGAATCTTCATGTTGATTTCTGAAGTTTTTGTACTAATTTACCCTCTTAATAGTGGAGAAGGGTTCCTTTCCCCCACAGCCTCAATCAAGAAATCAACCAGCATTCATTATTGGTTGATTCTCTGATGTTAGCCATTCTTGCTATAGTGAGATGGAATCCTAGTGTTGCTTTAATTTGTTTTTCTTGAATTACCAGTGATGGTGAACATTTTTCATATATTTTTGTCATTTTTACTTCATATGAGAAGTGTCTATTCACTTCAAATGTCCATTTTTAGGGGGCCAGGGATTTAGTTCAGTGGTACAGCATCTGCCTGGCAAGTGTGAGGTCCTGAATTTGATTCCCAGTACTCCCCTCACCTCCCACCCCCCCAAACAAAACAAAACCCCCCAAAATGCCAATTTCTGGATTGAGTCTTTAAATTTAAGAATCTGATTTTTGAGTTCTTTATATATCCTAGATATTAACCCTTTGTCTGAGGAATAGCTGCTAAAAGTTTTCCATTCTAGGAGTTATCCCTTCACTATGTTTGTGGTTTCTTTTGGTATGCAAAAGCTTTTAATATGATGAGAGCCCAGTTGTTGATTCTTTGCAATACTTTCTGTGTTATAGGATTTTGTTCATAAAGTCTTTGCCTATGCTTATGTCTGTAGGAGTTTTGCCTATTTTTCTTCTACTGGTGCTTCTATTTTAATATTTAGATCTTTGATCCATTTTGATTTTAATTTAATGGTGAGAGATGTGGATCTAGGTTTAATTTCTTGCATGTGGAAATCCAGTTTTCCAAGGGCCATTTATTAAAGAGATTATCTTTCTTCCAGTAAAAGTGTTTGGCCCCTTTGTTAAAGCCAAGATAGCTGAGTGTGATTGGAGTTGTTTCTGTATCTTCTAATCCAATCCATGGGTCTGTTTTTTGCCAGGACCATGCTGTTTTTATCACAGTAACTTTGTAATATGACTTCAAATCAAGGATTGTAATGCCCCTGCCTTGCCTTTGTTGCTCAAGAGTTGCTTTTGCTCTTCTAGGTTTCTTCTGATTTGGGAATAAATTTTAGGATTTTTTTTTCTATAGTTCTGTAAAGTATGCTATTGGGATTGCTTTAACTCTGTTTAACAGTTTTGTTAGTATAGGCATTTTCACTATATTGGTTCTGGCTATCCAACAAGAGGGAGTATCTTTCCATTTTCTGTTACCCTCTTTCATCTCCTTTTTCAGAGGACTGTAGTTTTTAGTGTATTAATCTTCCACTTCCTTTGTTAGATTGATTCCTAAATATTTCACTTTTTTGATGCAATTGCGAAAGGTACGTTTTTCTAATTTTTTTCAATGAGTTTATTTGTGTACTAGAATGCTATTGATTTTTGAATGCTGACTTTAGCGTATATAGCATGTATCCTGCTATGCTGCCAAATTTGGTTATTCTATGAGTCTTGGTGGAAGTTCAGTGGTCTTGTATGTAGAATGTCATGTCATTAGCAAATAATTTATTTCATCCCTTCCTACCCATATTCCTTTCATTTCCTTCTCTTGTCTAATTGCTTTTGCTAATGTTTCCAGAACTGTATTGAACAAGAGTAGTAATAGTGAGTATCTTTGTCATGTTCCTGATTTTAGAGTGAAAACTTTTAGTGCTCAACAATTTTGTATGATGTTGGCTTTAGCTGTTGGCTTGTCATAGATGGTTTTTATCCAATCAAGATGAACACCTTCTAATGCAGTTTCCTTGAGGGTTTTTATCATGAATGGGTGTTGAACTTTGTCAAATGCTTTTTCTGCATTTAAGATGGTCATGTGTTTTTTGTCTTTGGTTCTGTTAATGTGGTATATGACATTTATTGATTTGTGTATATTAAATAATACCTACCTCTCTGGAATAAATCCTACTTGATCATGCTGTATAATCTTGATGAACTGCTGCATTCTATTTGCCAGTATCTTATTGGGGATTTGAGGTATTGATGTCAGGGTAATGCCTGCTTCCAAGAATGAGTTTCCCTTTCAGTTTCATTGAAGGGTTTGAGGTGTAGTGGCATAGATCTCTAAATTTCTTGTAGAATTCAGCAGTGAATCTATAAGGACCTGAGTTTTCTTTGGCAGTAGTTTTAAAATTACCTATTCAATTTCATTGACTGATATTGTGTTAGAAATTAGAATTTTTATATCTTCTTGATTCAGTTTGAGAATTTGTATCTAGAAATGTGTCCATTTCTAAGTTTTCCATCTTATTACAGTACTGATGATCTGAGTTTCTTCAGGGACAATTGTGATTTTACCCTTTTCATCCCTGATTCCATGGATTTGAGTCTCTCTTCCTCCCACACACAACCTTTTTCTTGGTAAGACTGGATAAGGTTTTATCCACTTTATTTAATCTTTCAAAGAACCAACTCTTTGATTTATTGATTCTTCGTATTGTGTTCTTAGTCTCAATTGTATTAATTTCTGCTCTGATCTTTATAATTTTCTCCCTCATACAAGGTTTGGGCTTGACTTGCTCTTCTTTTTCTGGAAATTTGAGAGTCAACGTTAGGTTGTTTATTTAAGTTTGTTCTGCTTTTCTGATGTGGAAATTCACTGATATAAATTTCCCTTATAAGGCTACTTTCATTGCACCTCATAAGTTTTGGTATGTTGTATTAGCATTATCATTTAATTGTAGAAACTAATTTCTTCTTTAGTTTCATCAGTGACTCATTGGTTGTTCAGGAACATGTTATTTAATTTCCATTGTCTATGTAGTTTTTGTGGGGTTTTTTTGCTATGATTTTCAGTTCCATTGCTCTATGATCTGATAATATGCGTGGTGTAATTTTGATTATTTTGCATTTATTTAACCATATTCTATGAGCTCATATATGGTCTATTCTGGAGAAAGTCCCATGTGCTGCTGAGAAGAATGTGTATTCTATTGTTGTAGAGAGAAACACCCTGTAGATATCTACTAAATCCATTGATATTTCTTTATTTTTTTGTCTAGTTGATCTATTTGTTCAAGTAGTGCATTGAGGTTCCTTATTACAGTTGTATTGGTGCTTATCTGATTTTTCATATTAATTAACATTGGTTTTATATAGTTGGGCATGTCACTATTTTGTTTATATGTATTATGATATCTCCTCCTCTTGGACTGTGCTCTTAATAAGTATGTAGTGACCTTCTTCATCACTTCTGGTTAGCCTTGGCTTGAAATCCACTTTGTCTGCAAATAGAACAGCTACCCCTGCTTTTTTCCAGGTTCCTATGTCATGGAGTATTGTTTTCTATCCTTTAACTTTCAGTTTATGAATTTTTTTTTGTATCAGATGTGTTTCTTGTATGCAGGATATTTTGGAATTGCCAAACTGTTT
The DNA here is from genome assembly GCA_004027455.1 of Hydrochoerus hydrochaeris. Classification (NCBI taxonomy): domain Eukaryota; kingdom Metazoa; phylum Chordata; class Mammalia; order Rodentia; family Hydrochaeridae; genus Hydrochoerus; species Hydrochoerus hydrochaeris. Next base: position 777,999 of record PVLA01000016.1, on the reverse strand, counting down.
TTAGATTGGTGAAATTGAGACCATTTACATTGATGGTCATAACTGATACGTATCCTTGTCATATTAATTTGCTATTGTTGGTTCTCTTTCTTTGCCTTCTGTTTAATTGCTTAGCTTTTCTGATAGATTCATTATTTTGGAATTCATGAAATTGTCTGCATTATCTTTTCCTAGAATATCTTTCAGAACTTTCTAGAGTGCTGTTTTGGTAGTCATTAATTTTTTCAGGTGTACTTTATCATAGAAGTGTCTCATTTCTCAATCAAGTTTGAAGGATAATTTTGTGGGCTACATCAACATGATTTGGAGGTTGTTTTATTTTAGGGCTCAAAATACTTTACTCCAAGTTCTCCTTGACTTGAGGATTTGTGTTGAGAAGTCTGCTGTGATTCTGATGGGCTTTCCTTATAGGTGATTTGTTTCTTTTCTTGAGCAACTCTTAATATTTTGTCTTTGGGTTACATTTCTGGAATCTTGACTATTATGTGCCTTGGTGTAGTTTTTTTCCAGTCATGGCTAATTGGAGTTCTATATGCATCATTTATCTTTTTTTTTACTTTTTTTTTAATTTAAAGAAAAAAACAAGGGTAGAAAGAGGGTAGAAATAATACATAATTTCAAAAAAAACCCAGTAATTTAGTAGACTGGATTTAGTAGATATCTACAGGGTGTTTCCCTAAAACACATTCTTCTCAACAGCACATGGGACTTTCTCCAGAAATCACTAGTTGATAATTACATATTTTCCTTTTAGAAGTAGTTGTTCAAGTTACGTAAGTAAAGCATACAAAGTAGACATTTAAACAGTAAGACTTGCAAACGTTCTATTCACCTATCCAACAAAAACTTAGTAATATGGTTATCGATCTTATACACTTAAACATACATAAGTTATACCCTTTAGAGTACTTTCTTTTCCTCTTTTTTAAATTTATTTTTTTATTATTTTAACAGAGAAAGTAAAGAAAATTTTAAAAAGACAAAATAGGAAAAATAAGAAGAAAAGTAGAATACAGAGTTCCAAAAAAATTGACATCATAAAATCTCTAGTTGACACATTACATATTGTTAACAACAGTTCTTAAAGTTACAAAGTCAAGGCATAAAAAGTGGCTAGAGACTCAAAAATGTACAAACTTCTGTTCAATGATCTAACAAAAGCTCAGTAATATGGTCATCTATTTACACACTATGCATACCATTATATCCTTTAGAGCACTTTCCTTCCATTTCACTTTTACAATATCTATTATATTATTATACTTTTATATCTATTATACTTTTCTGAATACCATTATTCTGTCTGTTCTTATTATTTTCTACACTAGAGAGACAATGTGATATTTACCAATGTGAGTCTTGTTTATTTCACTAATGAGGATATTCTCAAGTTGCCTCCATTTACCGATAAAGGCCTCAAAATCAACCTTTTTATAGCTGAGTAGTATTCCATTGTATAAAAATACCACATTTTTTTCATCCACTCTGTGGTTGATGGGTATTTTGGTTGTTTCCAAGATTTAGCATCACAAATTGTGCTGCTATGAACATAGGTGCACATATATCACTGTGACATGACCTTTTCAAGTTTTCTGGGCAAATACCCAAGAGGGGAATAGCTGGATTGAAAGGAACTTCCAATCCCAGTTTTTTGAGGAATCTCCATACTGACCTCCACCAGTGGTTGCACCAGTCTGCACTCCCACCAACAATGGAGAAGTGTTCCCACAGCCTTGCCAACATTTATTATCAGTTGTTTTCTTGATGGCAGCCATTCTTTCTGGGATGAGATGAAATCTCAATGTTGTTTTAATTTGCATTTCTTGAATGACCAGTGATGGTGAACATTTCTTCATGTATTTATTTGCAATCTGTATATCTTCATCTGAGAACTGTGTGTTCACCTCCAATGCCCATTTTTGGAGAGGGTCTTTGAATTTGGGGGCTTGATGTTTTTCAGTTGTTTATATGTTCTGGATATAAGTTCTTTATCTGAGGGATTGTTGGCTAATATTCTTTCCCATTCTGTGGGTTTTCTTTTCACTTTGTTGGTGATTTCTTTTGCAGTACAAAAACTTTTTAGTAATATGAGATCCCAGTTGTTGATTCTTTGAAGTATTTCCCATGCGGTTTGCATTTTATTCATGAATTCTTTCCCTACCCATATGTCTTCAAGATTTTTACCTACTTTATCTTCCAGTAGATTTAGTGTTTCTGTTTTAATATTTAAATCCTTGATCCATTTTGATTTTAGTTTAGTGTATGGTGATAGGCCTGGGTCTATTTTCAGTCTTTGGTATATGGAAAGCCAGTTTTTCCAACACCATTTATTAAAGAGGCTATCTTTTTTCCAGTGAACATGTTTAGGCCCTTTGTCAAATACAAAGTGGCTGAGTGTCTTTGTACTAGTGCTTGCATCTTCTAATTTGTTCCATTGAACCTCAGGTCTATTTCTTTGCCAGTACCATGCTGATTTTATGACTGTGACTTTGTAGTATAGTTTCAAGTCAGGAATTGAGATGCCTCCTGTTTTGCTTTTGTTGCCCAGAATTGCCTTTGCTATTCTAGGTTCCTTCTGTTTCCAAATGAATTTTAGGAATGTTTTCTCTAGATCTGCAATGTATCTTGATGGTATTTTGATTGAAATTGCATTAAATCTGTATAACAGTTTTGGGAGTATGGCTATTGTCACAGTGTTGGTTCTTCCTAACCAAGAGCAAGGAATATCCTTCCATTTTCTAATATCCTCTTCAATCTCCTTTTTTAGAGTAGTATAATTTTCAGCATATAGGTCTTTTACATTCTTGGTTAGGTTGATTCCTAAGTATTTCATTTTTTTAGATGCTATTGTGAAAGGTGATATTTCCATAATTTCTCTCTCGTAAGTTTTTTGTTTGTGTACTGGAATGCTATTGATTTTTGAGTGCTGACTTTGTATACAGCTATGCTGCTGAATTTGTTTATTACCTCTAGTAGTCTTTTAATGGAGTTTTTGGGGTCTTCTATGTAGAGTATCATGTCATCTGCAAATAATGATAATTTAACTTCTTCTTTTCCTATTTTTATGCCTTTTATTTCTCCCTCTTTTTTGATTGCTCTGGCTAATATTTCCAGAACTATATTGAATAGGAGTGGTGAATAGTGGACATCCTTGTCTTGTTCCTGATTTTTTAGAGTGAAGTTTTTGTCCAGTTAGTATAATGTTGGCAGTTGGTTTGTCATAGATGGCCTTTATGAGATTGAGATATATACCTTCTATTCCAAGTTTCTTAGGCTTTTTATCATGAAAAGGTGTTGCACTTTATCAAAAGCTTTTTCTGCATCTATAGAGATGATCAGGTGATTTTTATTTTTGGCCCTGTTGATGTGGTAGAGTACATTTATTGATTTGGATATGTTGAACCTTGAACCTTATGATTCAACATATTCCAGGAATCCCTGCATTCCTGGAATAAATCCCACTTGGTTGGTGTATAATCTTCTTAATGATTTGCTGCATTCTATTTGCCAATATTTTATTGAGAATCTTTGCATCAATGTTCATTAGTGAGATTGGCCTATAGTTCTCCTTTTTAGTTGGGTCTTTCTCTGGTTTTGGTATCAGAGTGATACTTGCCTGCAAGAATGAGTTAGGAAGGACTGCTTCTCTTTCAATTTCATTGATGAGTATTGGCATAAAATCTTCTCTAAATTTTTTATAGAATTCAGCTGTGAATCCATCAGGACCTGGGCTTTTCTTTGTTGGTAAGTTTTTAATTACATTTTTCAATTTCAGTAGCTGATATTGGTTTATTCAGAATTGCTATATCTTCTTGGTTGAGCTTTCGTAGTTCATATGTTCCTAGAATTCTGTCCATTTCTTCTGTGTTTTCCACCCGATGTGAGTAGAGATTTTCAAAGTAGGTGTTCGTCTTTTGAATTTCCATGGAATCTGTAGTAATTTCCTTCTTTTCAGTCCTTATTTCATGGATTTGAGTTTTTTCTTTCTTTTTATTGATGAGGTTGGCTAGGGGTTTATCAATTTTGTTTATTCTCTCAAAAGACCAGGTTTTTGGTTCATTAATTCTTTGTATTTTTTAGTTTCAATTGCATTAATTTCTGCTCTAATCTTTACAATTTCCTCTCTTCTATGAGCTTTGGGTTTGACTTGCTCTTTTCTAGAAGCTTGAGATGTAGCATTAGGTTATTTATTTATGTTCATTCTATTTTCTTGATGTGACTCTTTATTGCTATCTATTTCCCTCTTAGGACTGCTTTCATTGCATCCCATAGGTTACGTACGGTATGTTATATCTGCATTTTCATTGTGTTGTAGGTATTGTTTTATTTCCTCTTTAATTTCATCTGTAACCCACTGGTTATTCAGAAGGTTGTTGTTTAATTTCCCTGTATTTATGCAGGTTTTGCATGTTTTTTGCCATTGATTTCCAATTTTAGTGCACTATGATCAGATATTATGCATGGGATAATTTCACTCCCTTTGCATTTAGTTAAGAATGCTTTATGGGTTAATATATGATCTATTTTGGAGAATGTCCCATGTGCAGCTGAGAAGAACGTATATTCTGATGTGGTTGGGTGGAACACTCTGTAAACATCCACTAAGTCCATTCACTCACAGGTATGATTCAGTTCTGTTATTTCTTTGCTGACTTTTTGTCTAGTTGACCTCTCTTTTTGTGACACTAGGGTGTTAAGGTCTCCTATTACAATTGTGTTCTTGTGCATTTGGTTTTTCCTGTCCATTAGTACTTGTCTTATATAGTTGGGTGTTCCTATATTTGGTGCATATATTTATAATTGTTCTTCCTCTTGTAGTTTTCCACTAATAAGTATGTAGTGGCCTTCTTTAGCTCTTTTAATCCTTTTAGGTTTGAAATTCACTTTGTTTGCAAACAGAATAGCTACCCCTGCTTTTTTCTGGGATCCTGTTGCATGGAATACTGTTTTCCATCCTTTGACTTTTGATCTATGCATTTCTTTTTGAGTCAGATATGTTTCTTGTATACAGCATATTGTGGGATCCTGTTTCTTGATCCATTCCATCAACATGTTACTTTTGATAGGTGAATTGAGCCCACTTACATTTATGGATATCACTGATATGTACTGGCTTGACTTTGCCATGTTGTGTTCCTATTGTTGGTTTCCTGATTTTCTCTCTTAATTTCTTTTCCAGCCTGGTGGTTTCTTTCTGTTGTTGGTCTGAAGATTGTGGTCATTTTTATCTCTATCTAGCATGTCTTTCAGCACTCTTTCTAAGGTTGGTTTGGTGGACATGAATTTCTTCAGTTCTTTTTCATGGCAGTATCTTATTTCTCCATTAAATTTGAAAGACAGCTTTGCTGGGTACATCAGTCTGGGTTGAAAGTTGTTTTCTTTTAGGGGTTAAAATACTTCACTCCAAGCTCATCTTAACCTGAAGGTTTTCACTGAGAAGTCTGCCATGATTCTAATATTATTAGAATATTATTAGAATCATGATTCCTTGATAGGCGAGTTGTGTCTTTTCTCTAACAGCTTTTAGTATTCTGTTTTTATGCTGTATGTCTGAGATTTTAATTATTATATGTCTGGTTGTAGATATATGTTGGCTGTAATTTTTTGGCATTCTATATGCCTCACTTATTTGTATATCAGATTTTTTTCCCATGTTTGGGAAATTTTCTGCTATTACTTCTGTGAACAGCCGAGTTATGTCCTTTGCATTGTCTCCTGCCTCCTCACTGATGCCTATTAATCTTACATTGTTTTTCCTGGCATCATCTTGAAGCTGCTGGATTGTCATTTCATGCTGCTTTGTTGTTTTTATAACTTCTACCCTTTCATGATCGCTAGCTGTGATCCTGTCCTCAAGGTCCAAAATTTTATCCTCAGTTTCATTTAAATGATTTTGCCAGCTTTCAATACAATTTTTTGTTTCTTGGATATCTCTGGATTTGTGTCATGGATTCTGCTTGTTTTCTCATTGTTCATTTAGAGTTTCAATCAATTTTTCATGCTCCTGTATTTTTTTTAATCTATTTCTTCTCTAGCTATGTTGATCAACTCACTTACTAAGGTTGTTATTTCTGTCTTTACATAAGACATTATTTCCAATTTGAGTTCCTCTATAACCTCATGGATTTGTTTCTTTACTTCATTTGCTATATTTTCAGAGATTTATTGTGTATGACTTTTAAAGGCCTCTATTTCATTGTTCCCTGTAATTGCTCCTGATGGACTAGATGTTTGAGATTGCATTTTGCCTTTTCATTTAGTCATTTTCACCTTTTGGGTAAATATCTGTTCTTTCTAGCCCAACAGTCACAACTGTCCATAGTGTGAGTTTTAGGGTCCTTCTTTGTGGTTGATGTTTGTCAAATTTCTGGGTACCACAAATGAAGAGGATATCCAGTCACCTGACTCCCTCCTACAGGGCCTGTTGGGTGAGTCCCATAATCTTTCTGGGCTAACTAGCCTAGAAGTATTGATGTAGGGTAACTCTTACTTCCTGCTGCTGTTATATCTTCAGGTTGTTGCAGGTCACCAGATCTCCCTGGCTATCGTGTTTGTATCAGCTGAGGCCCTACTGTGTCACTGGGTGTCTCATAAACTCTTTTAATTTTCTCTAAGTTGGGGGCATTATTGGTGCACTCCTCAACCTGTCTGATGTTCTCTGTGTGGGGGAGGGGATTACCCACTCTCTTGCAGGGTTAGCCAAGGTCTTACAGTTGGAAGGAGTTTCACTTCCACTCCTATTTACCCACTGTACACCTCTATTTTAGGAGCAAACTCACCACACTGACTGGAGCCTACAGAGGTCTTCTGTTTGGGTGAGGGAACTGAGTCTCTCATCCAGCTGCATAAGTCTCTAATCCAGGTAATCCATTGTAGTCCAAGGTTCAGCAGCTGCAGTCCGAGGCAGCTCAGGCCTGCGGCAGGCTTCTGTGATGTTCCCACTGGAAGGGTGGGCCCAGCAGTGGCAGTCCTAGGCCTTCATTTATCTTTAAGTCAAATTGTTTTTACATACTTGGAAAGTTTTCTGCTATTACTTCTGTGAACAAGCTTTGTATGTCCTTTGTGCTTTTTTCTGATTTTTCATTGATTCAGATTAATCTTATGTTACTGTTCTTTGCATCATCTAGGAGCTGTTGGATTGATTTTTCATGGTCCCTTGCTATTTTTAAGAAGTCTTTCATTTGGTAATTGCTAACCATAAACCTGTCTGATATTCTGATATTTTGTCTTCACATTGATTCTGATGTTTATACCTTGAATAGGATTTTTAATCTCCTGAATATCTGTTTCAATTTGTTTTATGGATTCCAGCTCTTTCCTGTGTTGGTCATTTATGGCTTCCATCACTTTCCTAAGCTCCTATGTATTTTTTTTATCTGTGTCTACTCTACATTCACTGGCTATGTCCTTCATTATGACTGTCATCTCTTTAGTAAACTGTGCAGTTATTTCTTTTTTTTTTTTTTTTTTTCTAGTGCCTCCTTCATCTGCTTTGCTACTTTTGCTGATACCTTTGCAGAAATTCCAGCTGGTTGGCTTTTGATTTCTTACTACCTAATGTCCCCTGGGATTTGCCTTGGGTGACCTGGAGGTCTGGGGTTGCATATTCCTTCTGTATTTTCTCATTTTCTGTTTTTTAAAATTTGTTTCCTGCATTGATGTTTATAAATTGCTTATTGTAGGTAGCTTTGTTATTAGTACTGAGACCCCTTTAGGAAATGGTTACTTTTCAGAAATATCTTCTACATGTAGCTGGCTTTTGGCCTATGAAACTGTCCTGAGATCCTGCCTCTTTGATTTGTTAGGGATTAAAGGTTGTTGTCTGTCTGGCCTAGCACTCAGTTCTTTGGTACTGAACAATGGTACTGTTCATGACCCTTAGATGACCTCAGTGTTGGTTTACAAGGAAGAAAAACTGATCACAATTATGTCACCTTGGCTAATGAAATATAACCAATAATAACAATTGCATCAAGCACAGTTTAGAAAATGATAAACTGTGATAACTAGTAATTTTCTATATTTAACCACAGGTACAAACTTCATAATTATATAATAAAATCTAAAACTAAACTGGAAGTTATATGCAGTAAAAATACATTTAATAGAATATCCATTGAGAGAGAATTTAAAAGGGATAAGAGGAAAAAATAGAGAAATAAGAGAGAAAAAAATTAGAAGCAAGACTGAAGTGAAAGCTTTTAGAAAAGACAGGAGAGAAATAAAAAAAAAAGAAAGCAATGCAAAACAATACTAAAAACATTAATTAAAAAGCAGAAATAGAAGAAAAAATAAATCAACAACAAAAAATAGAACCCCAAAACAAAAGAAATTTCTCTGTGACTTCAAGCCTGTGGTTATTTTCTGGTTTTGTGTTAAGTGTTCAAATCAAAGCCCATGTCTGTGCTGGGTAATCCCAGTAAATCTGTAGTAGGATTAGAGCAGGGTGCTAGATAATCCCAGCAAGCCAGGAGTGGGGTTGGGGGTGGGACACTAAATTTGGTGCTTTCAACGCCACAGAGTTCAGGCTGACCCTGACTTCCAGCTATGGCAGGAGAGCCCAAGTCTTCATCCACCAACACCATGTCTCTTGGGGGCCCACCCAACGCTCCTGAACCCTAGATGTCTCCTGCATCTGTCATTTGTTTGCTTAAATTACTGAGAGATTTCAACACTGGGACCCATGAGATGGAGTCAACCCATGGCTGCTCGGAGTCCTAGGTTTAGTCAGCTACTCCCTAAAAAGGTGCCTGTCCAAGCCTTCTGACCAGGGATTGCAGCTATTGTGTAGCTTGAAGTGATTCACTGGCTCTTGCAGCACACACACAGTCATGTCTCTCCCTTGAGGCCTCTGGATTCACCCATCTCACTCTTCCACCTCCGTAGATTCAACAATTCCTTTCTCATGCTGTAAACTGGGAGCAGGTTTGAGGGGGGATTGCAGTTTACCACTTCCCTGTCCATCTCCTCGCTTTCTCTGCAGGTTCCAGTCCTTCCTTCAAATTCTTCCCAAGTTCTGGGGATCCACTTGCCTTCTTCCTCTCTTCCCCAAGTTGTTATTGTTCAGCATATGGATTCTGAATCTCCAAGAGGTTGATTGTTGCTGCCTACTGCAGCACTGTCTTCTTGGAGGTTCTTCAATTTCTTTCATATTTTATAATTTTCATTATAGAGATTATTTGGTTAAGTTTACTCTTAAGTATCTTACTTTTTAGAGACTTTTTGTTCATGACTATGCTTGCTTTCTTAAATTTTCTTTATCAGCAACTTTGTTTTGAGTGGGTCTGGAAGGCATGACTTTGAATATTGTATTTGGTCCGTGGCTTCCTCTTCTCTGGCACTGTTCTGTTTCACTACTCTACTTCCCAGCTTCTATGAACTAGTAGTTTGGATCTACCAGGCCCTTCTACCATGTTGTTCCTACCTTAGAGCCAGACAGATACAGACTGGATCATCTGAAGTTGTGAGCCAAATCAAACTTCTCCTCCTTTAAATTGTGGGGTCAGGTATTGTGTTCCAGTGATGGGACAAATGACTAATATACTGACTTTATAAATGGATTTGGAAGAATTCCCTTCCTTTTAATTTTCTGGGAATATTTTAAGAAGAATTGGTATTTACTGTTCTTTAAATATTTGATAAAGTTCAGCAGGAAGCCATCTGGCACTGGACCCTTCATTTGGAAACTTTTAATTACTCAATCTCAACTTATTAATTTGTCTGGTCAGGTTTTCTATTTCTTCATGACTAAATCTTTCCAAGATACTGTATATATGTTCATGAATTTGTTCATTCTTCTAGATTATCAAATTTGTTGGTATCAATTGCCCATAATAATCTCTAATGATCCTTTATATTTATATGAAAGCCCTCTAGTATTATACTGTTGTTTGTTTCTTCCTTTAGATCCGTTAGTATTTGTTTTATATATTTAGGTATTCTGGTATATATTTAGGTTATATATTCTTGCTGAATGGACCCTTTTCTTATCATATAGTGATCACATTTGTCTTTTTTTAAAATGTGTTTTTTAAAATGTGTTTTTTAAAAATGTGTTTTTTAAAATGTGTTCCTCACTTTTGAAGGACAGTCTACCTAGGTACATATTCCTGGAAGTTTTTTCTTTTAGCACTTTGAAAATATCATCCCACTCTCACCTAGCTTGTCAGGTTTCTGCTGAGAAGTTAGCTATTAGATTTATTGAAAGTCCCTTATGTGTTATTTGACTTTATCTCTTGTTGCTTTTTGGATTTTTTGGTCTTTTGACTAATTATAAATATACTGTTATGGTTTGTGTCTGGATGCCCCCCCAAAGCCTCATGGGGTCATGGGGGTGGGTTTTCTTTTTGGAGGCAACTGAATCTAGAGTTTGTGGTTGGTTCGTGGTCCAGTGCTGGGATTATGGATATGAATGCTGCATCTATTCTAGGGCAGGTAGCCTGCGTACAACATAAAGGAGGGAAAGCAGCCTCTCCCTGTTCTCCTCTTTAGTTTCTTTTGATATCTTCCTCTGTGATGAACAATTGCTCCTCTGACACGTCACCCTGCATTACAGCCAGCTGATTATGGACTGAAACCTTTACAGACTGTGAGCTAAATAAATCTTTACCCTATTATCATTGGGTGTCAGGTATTTTGTCTCAGAAATGGGAGAAAAGTAACTAAGACATATATCTTTCAATAATCTCATTTGGATTAAATTTGGTTGGTAACTTTTGACTTCCCTGTGCCTGGGTAATTGTATCTTTCTCCAAGTCTTGACATTTTTCTGCCATTTATTTTCTTTTTTATTACTTTTTTGTTTTTGGAGTGGGGAGTTGAACCCAGGGTCTTCCTACTGAACAATACTCTAAGCCTTTAATTTATTTAAAAATTTTAAGGCATATCTTGCTAAATCTCTGTCTCAATTACTTTTTTATTGTTGCTGAGGCAAAATACCTGATGCCCAAAGTTAAGGAAAAAAGGTTTATTTAGCTACAAACTGTAGAGATTTCAACCCATAATCTGCTGGTTCTAAGGTAGGGTGGCACATGGCAGAGGGACAACTGTTCATGGTGGCTAGGGTGGCAGAAAACAATAACAGCAACAAGAGCAAAAAGCACAAGGGGGAAGAACAAGCCTCTTTTCTTCCCTTATATTATATGTAGGCTCCCCACCCCAGGGTGAGTGTAGTGCTCAAACCTCCAATCCCAGCACTAGACAATGAACCAGTCATAAACTCTAGATTCAGCCTTCCCTGAAAAGCCCACCTGCTATAACCAATCACATGAAATTTTGGGAGGACATCTAGATGCAAACTATAACAGTCTCTTAAATTTCCCAAGCAGGGCTCACACTTGTAATCCTCATGACTCAGCCTCCCAGAGTGTTGAGATTATAGTAGTGAACCATGACATCAATATTTTTCTCTTCTAATATATGTTTTATTATTTTGATTTTTGAGTTGTTTCTGTCTTTTAAAATGTGTTCTTAGTAAAACAGGTATTTTGAATTCTCTCACAGATTGTATATCCTCTCCCTACTAGGTCAAGCCCTGGCACCTTATTTTATCTGTGTGGTGAGGTCATTTTTCTCTGTTTTGTCTGTGTTTATGGGTGCATAGTGATATTACTCACTGAAAGACTATTCAACTCAGTCTGGTTTTGTTTGTACCTATCCATTTTCAATAAGCCTGTCTAGAATTTCTAAGTGAACTGACTTATGTTCCATAAACCTGCAAGACACAAGAAGGTGTCCTAAACTCAAATTTGCTATAATACTTGTAAGGGCTGCGAGGTTGGCCCAGTACACTGGCCCTGAAGCACCTTGGGAAGATGCAAGGAGGGTACCTGTGCAGTGTGATATCATCAGGTATCCAAGCCTGGACACCTGTCCTAGTGAGCCAGACAGGCTTGCCTAGCAATTCCCTGAATGCAGACAGGGAAGCTGGAGAAGATGGAGCCAAGCTGGCACCCCTTGGGGCCTTTTATCGGATGGAGGCTGGTAAGCTTGCCCTAACTGCCCATGTAGGTCTGCATCTTACAATAGCTTACTGAATAGGTGAGATTGTTTCCTGAGTGCAGCATGAAGAACTGAAGTAGAAATGTGGCCCCTTAGGTCTGCTGAGGGACAGGGGCTGATGATTCAACCCTAGGGATCCAGAGAGAGGTGACATCTTCCAGCCTTGCCTTGCGCAGTTAAACAAGATAGTTCAGAACAGTTACTTGGCTGTAGCAGAAGGGGCTGTAGCCAAGATTGGAGGCCCCTCTGGATGCAATATGAGAGACCAGTGAGCCTGTCCCAGGCCCAGATGGGCACAAGTCTCTTTACTGTTCTTCACACAGGCAAGACGAGTCCCCAACTACAGTAAGAGGGGCTGGAGCTGAGACCAAACGCGTTCAGTATCTGTTGTGGGGTGGAGACAGACAAGCTTGTCACAGGGGCTCTTACGATGGGTAAATCAGTCTGTGAGACACAGGCAAATCTCCTTCTGGGTCCTTGTTTAAACAGTACCAAGCTGAAACCACAGATAGGAGAGGCTAGAGCTGAGACACTAGGTAACTTTCAGGTCCAGTGCCAAGGCCAAAACTGGTGGGCAGAGAAGCATCTACTGGCAGTAGGATGCTTGTTCTTCCTAGATATCTATGGCAAATGGTTTTGTTTGCAAATTCAATACCAAACTGGAAATGACCATACCCTTTGGGGGACGGGGCCATTTCTGGGCTTGAGCCCTGGAGCATGGTCAGTGGATCAGCTACCTAGAAATGGGCCTGCAGTTTCAAAATGATTCTGCTGGGTACTGGGCTTTATAGCATCCTACCTGAACCCTGAGACTCTCACAAAGAGACTTTTGCCTGTGAATGAGTGAAGAGTCCTGGTTGTCATCAGGTGATGTAAGCTGGTGACTCGCTATTCTGTCTTGCTGACACCACTCACACACATGACGCACTCACGTGAAGGATGTGCTCCTGGATTGTAGAGCCCTGTTTATATCAACCCATCAGTGGTTCTTCCTGAGGAGATGCATGCATGGCGTTGTGCCTTGGTAGGACCTCATCCCCTCAAAATAACTGGAAACATGATACAATTCTGGTCATGATGGTTGCCAGCTGCTGTCCCTCCAGTTGTCAGTTGGTGTTCCTGGGGTGCAGGGAACTTCATGATGTTCTCAGTAATGTCGGAATCATTCCATCAATGTGGAATTGTCTGTTGGTCTCTGATTTCTCAACCATTTTCATATAAATACCTAACATCACAGTCAGATGAGCATTTTAACATCTAGTCTGATTTTCTTTTCTTTGTGGCAGGTCTGTTATTATGCCTGCACTTTCTCAGTCATGTTCAGGGCTAAATCTAGTTTCCAGATAAAAGTAATCAACAGAAAGTCCCTTCCACAGAGTCAGTAAGAATTTACAAAGAAGATGCATCTTAACACACAGTGTGGGCTCTTGTCAGCTGTGTGCATTTGCAAGAAGACTGTTCACTGGCCAACAGGGGAGGACAGACCACCACAAAACTGGAGAGGCGTCCTGAATGGATGGCTTTTTAACAAGAAATATTTTAATGAAACAATTTCAGAGATCAACACACTCAGTACTGCACTGTGTTAGTCATAAGGGGAATGTGTACACTGCAGCCATAACTCAAATAGCCCGAAGTGATCATGGAAGGAAGAGATGGGACAGAGGCTACTTCAGTATTTGAGGCACATAATTGAAGTAAAATTTGCATTGGATCTTGATAAATTGAAAAATATTTAGGTTAGGGTGTGAAAAGTTTGAGAGGAGCAAGTAGGATTTTTCCCCCAGAGCCTGTTCACTGAACTGCATCCCCAGCCCTGTCTGTCAGTCTGTCTGTCCACCTATCATTTTGAGACAGTCTCACTACTCAGTTGCCTGACTGGGCTTGAACTTAAGATCCTCCTTCCTAAGACCCCTAGAGTGCAAGGATTACAGGCGTGTACCACCAAGCCCCACTGGAATAAGTAGGATTAGGATATACAAACAACAAGAGAAGCCTCTGTGCAAAAGATGGGGTGGGCAGAGCATGGTACAAGAGCAAGAAAGGAAAGTAGAGCTACAAATGTAGGCGACGTCAGAATATCAGGCTCTGTGCCAAGGTTGAGACATTGGACTTGACTTTATATGCTGTGGAAAGCCACAGAGGGGTCTAATTCAGCCTCACCCTTAGAGGAAATGCCCATGGTATAGGACTGACCCTCTTCTTTGTGGGCTTCTCCAAATGTTGTTAGGGATTTAAAACATCTAGGGCTGGGCACGGTGGTGCGTGCCTGATATCCGAGCGCTCTGGAAGACCGAGGCATGAGTAACACAACTCCAATTTCAGCCTGGGCAATTTAAGGACTTTGTAAGATTATCTCAACATTTAAAAAAAAAATAAAGAGGCTGAGAAGATAGCCCAGTGCAAAGGCCCTGAGTTCAATTCCCCATACCGCCAAATAAAAAGTAAACATTTTTTAAATGCAGGAGTAGTGATGATACATCATGGCTAGTGTCAATGAGTCCTGAGTGGTCAGATATGTTGCTAAAGAGAAGTCCTTTAGTGACTTTACCCCGCCGTGTCACCATGGTGGTAAAGAGGGTCAGTGGTAGGGCCCAGCCATATGCAGATACTAGTATCTGGAGTACAGGGAACTGGAAGCGAAAGAGTAGTCTTGGCATGTATGAAAATTCTTGCTTTAGTTTTCTCCTGATTTTTTTTTCTATCCTTCAGTCTTGCAATTCATTCTAAACTTCAGTACTTTTTGGTACCAGAGATTGAACTCATGACCTCATGCTTGCCAGGCAGGCACTTAAGCTGCTGAGCTAATCCCCAGCCAAACTTCAGTACTTTTATGACCATTCTGAGATGATCCAGGGCTGTAAACATTTAAGAGCTATAATGGATGGGTGCTTTGGGAAGTTCTGAGTGGGAGAATGACCTCACTCAACTTTTAGCGCTTGCTCCAGCTGCTGTGTGAAGAAGAGGCTTTTGGGGTGGGGCCCAAGCAGGAGGCCCCTGGGACAGGAGGCGAGGGAGGCAGCACGGATGAGAGGTCACAGATGGGCCTGCAGAGAGTAGGGAAGTGGGGAAAAGCACTTTCACCGACTTGGGGTCTATTCAGAGAGAGAGGAAATACAGAATTGACTGGTGACTTGGGTGTACATAGATAAAGGACAAAGTAAAACAAAGGCAGCCGCTAGTTTTTTTGGTTGGAGTAGCTGGTACAGAATAACATAGTACATTTTAAAAATAAAGTATGCATGGGTACTTCTGTTCAAAATAGCAGAAGTGTACTTCTCTGCATGCATTCTGTATGAATATACTACATATGCGCAGTTTTATATGTATTCACATAGACATGTATATTTCTATGAATATTCAGAGAGAATGCGTGCAAATTGTGAGCAGTGGTTTTCCCAAGTGAGTGGAAGAGAAGGAAAAGGAGAAGAAGAAACTTTCCCTTTTTACCTGTTTGTTCCTGTTTAATATATATATATTTAAATCTTGAGATGGGGCCTTACTAAGATGCCTAAACTGATCCTCCTTTTTCAATCTCCCAGAGGGCTAGGACTACAGGCATGTGCTATCATAAACCCAGTTTGATTAGTTTTTCAATGACAGTGTTCATTTTATCCAGGATGATGTATACAAAACTGTTAACAGTGGTAACCTGGTGAGAATGTAAACCTTTCTCATATTTGTGTTATGCACCCATGTTATCTATTGTTACATAACAACACCACAACAAACTGAGTGGCACAGAGCAATCTACATGTGTTATCCCACAGGTCTGCAGGTCCAGGCCACAGGTCTGCGGGTCTAGGCGTCCTTTAGCTGCAAAAGCGGCAAGCTGGGTTAGTCTCATCTAGGATCCAGGAGGGAAGGATTTGTAAGGAAAGCAATGGGTCCCCCTTCTGGTGAGTCCAAAGCCAGGGATGTAACCGGCAGATAGAAGAATGGAGAAAGCTTTATTACCCGAGACCTGGAGGAGAGCACAGGGCTCTTCTGCAAAAGGAAGCATGGGCTTTTTAATTTTTAATTTTTTATGTATTTATTTATTTTGATACTGGGGACTGAACACAAAGCTTTCACACTAAGCTATGTGCCTAGTCTTTTTTTTTTTTCATGCCAGGGATCGAACTCATGACCTTGCGCTTGCCCGGCAGGCACTTAAGCCACTGAGCTAAATCCCCAGCCCTATGCCCAATATATTTTTAAAAAATATATTTTGAGATTTTTTTGAGACAGAGTCTGCTGAGTCCCTAAGTTGCCCAGGCTGGACTTGAGGTTGTGATCCTCCTGGCTCAGCTTCCCAGTGTGCTGGAACTACAAGCATGCTTCACCTCACCCAGCTGGAAGCATGGAGATTTTATTCTGAGGGCATATACAAATTCATATACGAAAGTACTTTAGGGTGGGTATGCTCCTGAGCCTACTGTTCAAGGTAAAAGTTCTAGGAGAGACCGTGGTCACATTTCCAAACAAGTTCTGTTCAAGATTAAACAGTGCATGTTCAAAGATTAAGATGGTGGACACCAAGGCTTCTGGGCCTGCTTAGTTTAAGGTTATAGAAATGGTGGGGTCAGAGGAAGGAAAGAACACTTTGAAGGCCTGTGAATACAGGAGGTGGTCCCTCAGTGGTGCCTATGTCACTCAGAGGCTAACCGATCCACTTCTTGCTCACATGGTTGTTAGTAGAAGTGTCCTATGAGTTTTCAGATTCGGAGCCTAAGTTTCTATTGACCTTAGGCCAGAAGCCACCCTCTGCTCCTTGCCATTTAAATCTACTTAAAATGACCACTTGTTTCCTCAAACCTGTCTCTTCCCAGGATGGCCATTTCAGTTTGGGTGACATCCTATCACTGGCATAAGAAGCAAGTCCTAGGCCAACCCAACTCAAGGGGACAGACATCATAAGGACAGAAATACTGGGAGGCTCTCAAGGTAGGAACCACCATGGAGTCCATCTCCTCTCACTGTTCTGATAACTTAGTGAAAATGAACCTTCTGTAATGACGTACTGTTTTTCAAATACTGTATTGGTTTTTTAAAACAGGGGAAAGTTTATTGATAAAGGACTGAGAAGGGGTTAAACATTTATTTAGTACTTGAGACTGAACTCAGGGCCTTGTATATGGTAAAGTACTCTGCCACCAAGTTACAACCCCAGCCCATACATAAATGTCTTAAGTTAGCCTCTGCTGTGATTAAGTTTTCTAAAGGTAAAGCATGTTTAAGAAACCTAACAGAAAAGATAAGAAAAAGTATTTATATACCTGTATCTTTAGAAAGTCCCCTGAGCTCTTACTTCAGATAGGTGTGGGGGGGGGATTTCAAGGATTACAAAGCAAAGAAAACTTGCTCTTTGCCTGGGGGTCATATCTACACCACATGGCTCCTGTGCAGACTGTCAGGCCTTGACAGGGGTTGCCTTCAGGACAGCGCCTGTGGAAGCTGCCCTAGGCTTGGGGCCTAAGGTGCTGTAGCAGAAGTAGGCCTCACCAGTATGGGGAGAACATGGGTTCTGCTCACAGAAAATCACTTCTCTAGCATTCAGTGAGAAATCTAACTTCTCTGGTCTTCACTTTCCTTCCATTAAGGTGAGAATAAAATAGTGCCTCACACTGGTGGTACTGGAGTCTAGTGGATGAGGTGAATCAGCCCACACTCATTGGCTTTGTGGCAGGGCGTTTAAAATGCAGAGTGTGACGATCTCACAGTGGCTCTGTGTAAGACTTTACTCTGAGTCTCCCAAGAGATTCTTCTATCTATGGCCTCTTTCCACTCTACTTGGTTCAAGCTCTCCTGTGATGTAAACACCCTCAGCACGTCAATTCACAAGGACCAAGCATTCGTGGGTCCCCCTAACCCACAGGTATCTCCACCAGGCCCAGCCCAGCCCCAGCTAGGCCAGTCACTCTCACCTTTATGAACCTGGACCTGGAACTACAGGAGCAACTCAGAGATGGCCTCACCCTTGGCATCTGCCCTCCTGCTTCTGGCCTACCTGGGCTCCACAGAGGAGGGGACTCAGGCATTGGGAAAGAAGTTGACCAATGGCCCAAACTTCTTGGGTAGAGTCCAAGTCAGTTATTTCATCCTTCTTTCATTTCTCCATGAAGCGCTTATTGATCTATGATTTTCGGGTTCTTTATATTTCATTTACTCATAACACAGTATCCACTTGGCTTTGTAGAAGTTCACCCCATTCTACAGCTATGGAAGGTAAGGCTTAACAGTCAAGTCGCTTAAAGTCTCAGTTAGGATGCTGAGTTAGGTGCGGGTGACTCCACTCCTGCTTTCCCCCTTCAGCACAGAGGCCCATGTTCTTCAGCACAGCACTGAGACTGGTTGTAGACGGGCGGTGAAAAGCAGAAAGGTCGCCATCTTTCTGTCACCGGAACACTGAGGAGCTTGTAGTGTCCAGATATGGACACTAGGTGGCGGAGTGTTACAGGGCAGATGGCGCCCGTGGCCTGAATCTGGGGGTCCGGTTCCTGAGTCTCTTTCTGCAACTTTCTGTTTTAAGAAAAGCACATGTCCTGACACTGATAAAAAGATAGATATAATTATTAAATAGCTACCCAAGCTATAAAGTTTTCATACTTTACTGCAAGACATAAAGTGAGAATCAAAGAATGAAAAGCCAGTGTGGGAAATAAAAAGGCATTCATATGTAAAATATTATAAAAGACATTTCTGTTAAAATTGATTTTGAAAAAAAAAAAATTTTTTTTTTTTGTTAATGAGGACTGAGCCCAGGGCCTTCTCACTGAGCTACATCCTCAGTCATATTTTTATTTTTTATTTTGAGATAGAGTCCAAAGTGCTGGGTGTACCAGGGTGCACCACCAGACCCAGCTAAAGGAATAATACTTTTTTCAGTTTTTATTTTTTATTAGTACATGTTTGCAGCATATAATGATCACATGCTGCAGGGGGAGTTGGTACACATGACACATCTCAATTCTTTTTTATACCCTTCCCCCTTCCTCCCCTCCTCCCCATCTCTTGAACCTCTTCCCATTTACTAAGTCTCCCTATTTCTTGTCTTCTTTTATTTTCTTCTGTATTTATATCTTGGGTTTCTCACATAAGAGAAATGATGTGATATTTAAGCTGAGTGTCTGATTTATTTCACTTAACATTATGGTCTCAAGGTGCCTCCATTTTCCTACAGTAAATGATTCAAGTTTCTTCTTCTTTGTGGCAGAGTAATACTCTATGGTATACAAACATCACATTTTCTTTTTCCATTCACCTGTTGATGGATGTATAGACTATTTCCAAGATTTAACTATTGTGAATTGTGGTGCTATAAACATGGGTGTGTATGCATCCCTGTAATATGAGGTCTTTAACTCTTGCAGGAAAATACCTAGAAGGGGAACAGCTGGGTCAAATGGAATTTCTAGGTTTAGTATTTTGGGGAATCTCCATCCTGATTTCCATAATGGTTACACTAGGTTACATTCCCGCCAGCAGCGTAGAAGGATTCTTTTTTCCTCTTGCCACTTCACCAGCAATTGTTATTATTTGATTACTTGATTATCGTTATTCTTCCGGGAGTAAGATGGAATCTTAGTATTGTTTTAGTTGACATTTCTCTAATGATCAGAGATGAACAATTTTTATGTGTTTTTTTGGCAGAAAATTTTAAAGAGTGTGTGTGGTATATGTGTATGTGCATGTGTGGGTGTTGTGTACTAGGAACTGAGCTCAGGGTGTCATGCATGCTATGCAAGAAGTCTTATCACTGAGCTACAGTCCCAGCCCTGGGACAGGCTGGACTTGAATTGACCGTCCTCGTGCCTCAGTCTTCTGAGTAGCTGGGGTTACAGATGTGAAAGAAATTAAATAATAAATTTTTGCGGTATTTCATTTAGAAACATTTAATGGAAAATTGTTTTTTAATTTTTTCACCTGGGTTTTGAAAGAAATAAAATTTCTTTAGATTCTCCTTTTCTTAGTTTTATTGGAAAGGAAAAAAACCCCTTTCTTCCCGTTACAAAAAAGAAAGTGAATCTGATCTCATTTTAGAGAAGTCTGTTGAGACGTGTTTGATTTTGGCATTGCAGTGGTTTAGGATGTTAGTGCAGAGACTTGGAATCAGGTTGTGTTTCCACAAGTACCATAGCAGCCTCGCCCCACAGTGAATGGGGGCCAGTGGACTCCACGCCATTCAGTTACTGCATGAAATCCTCTAGTGGCCCTCGTCCAGAAGACTACAGAGGAGCCCTGCTTTGCCAAAGGACTCTGGTACGTGCTTTCAAAAATGAAGCATCTGCCAGTTTAACTGCATGAGCTCTAAAGCCTTTTATTCCACCTGCCGCAGTGACCAGCCATTTAAATTTCCTCAGTGAGAAGAAACCCTCAGCAGAGCGAGAATCAAGTTTTCAGTCTGCTGTGACCTACGAGGCCCCAGCACCCCACTGCTAACCTGCAGTGCCAAGGCCGTGCCATGACTGAGGGCTCTGAGAGGGAGGCTGGGTTTTTGCTTGTTTAGTCTTGTATTAAACTGAATTTAATCTCTAGATTAGCCACCTGTCCTCCAGCTGAACGGATAATTAGGAGAGTGTCATTCTGATCACTCCTAATGGCCACCAGTACTGCACAACATGGGTAAGGCCATCGGCTGTAACCCTGGTTGAGGCTATGCCCCAGGCCTTCACTCAGGGGGCATTTCCTTGGCAAAGGAGCCCAGTGCTTGTTCCAGTGTGAGACAGCTCCAGGGTCCTCAGCTTGTCACTGAGCACGCTGGTTTCCGCCTCCCATTCCAAGAGCTGTTGTCATTGGCTCAGTCCCTCCGACCACGCCCTTTCTGCCTCAGAGCCAACTGGCCATGGATGAAACCGTGAGCCAAGGGGGTTTAACTCAGTGGCATAAGTGCCTGCCTGGCAAGCGTGAGGTTGTGAGTTTGATCCCCAGTACAAAAAAAAAAGGGAGTCAAGAAAGCTCCCCTCCTTTACATTGTGGATGCTGGGTCTTATGTCCGAGTGACTAAGACAGAAAAGGTCCCTCTAAGTCACTAAGTTGCCCAAGCTGGGTTTGAACTTGAGATCCTCCTGCCTTGGCCTCCCAGACTGTTGAGATTACAAGTGTGAGTGGCAGCACCTGGCTGTCACCTCTTTATGACTCACAGGTTCTGCTCGGCATGTTCAGTGACCAGCTGAGGACTCCTCTCGACCCCACACCCCCTGAGGTAGCTTGTAGGCTTCAGGAAGCCTTTCACTGTCCAGTGGCTGCCCTTTTTATCTGTTCCCCATCATAACAGCTGGCCTGGGCTCAGTGCCCCAGGGCCAATCCAGCCTGAATGCCAGCAGCCTATCTGGGTGCCCCCTGTCCCAGCCAATGTCACCTGCTCAGGGTAGCCAGGAAGAACTGCTTTCTGAGTGAGAGGCATTCTGGGAAGGGGCGCCAGTGAGTGAGCCAGGAGTAAAGGACAACCTGACCATAAGAGGAAAACCACCTCCCCTTAGCCAGCACATCCGCTACCTGGCACCTGGTGAAGGTACCAGGCCCTTTCACGACTGTGAGCTCCTGGGATTCCATCACCACTGGCTCTTCCTTCTGTAATGGGCATGGAGAAAGCAGCTGTGTTTCTCTTTCTGCTCTACAGGTCGCGTGAGCTATGGTGGGCAGGACAAACCTATTGGACATGTGTGTGTGTGACTCCCATGGGATCACATGCACAAGGACTATAGTTGCTCTTTTCTACTTGCACAATTCTTTCTTGCCTCAGCTCTGGGCAAAACAGGGCCTCACAGTTGCCTCAGTGCAAACTCTTACGGGCAAAAGGAGTGCGTGATGGTAATTTGATGTCAGCCTGGCCAAGGGTGCCCACAAAACTGGTGAAATATTCCTTGGTATGTCTGTAATGGTGTTTCTGGCACAAAACAAATGAGCATTTGATTTGGTGGACTAAGAAGGCCACATGGTTCAGTCCCTAGTGGGGCGGAGACGAGCAGAAATGCACAGGAAGCGCAAATTTGCTCCTGTCCTGGGCTGGGATCTTCACTGTCTGCCCTCAGGCGCTGGCTCCTCTGGCTTTGGGTTTGAACTGGAGCTGCCACACTGGCCCTCGTGGGCCTGCAGCCTGAAGACTGCGACTCTCTGGCCTTGCTAATTAGGTAAGCCAATTCCCTGTAAGTGGCTTTCTATGTATCTTTTTTTGTTCTGACAGAGAACTTTGATAACCGTAAGTGGGTATCGCAGGAAAATGGGTGGAAGGTGGTTTACTGAGCACCAGAGAATGGTGCTGGAACGGCAGACTCCAGTCTGTCCCTGACTGCCCCACACACCTGATTTCTGCAGTTCCTCCGCTCTGATGCAGGTGACGCTGGCTAGTGCTGGCAGCACCTTGGCCCTGCCCTGCAGGTGAGCCTTTCCCAGAGGAAACAGCCAGGGCCAGCAAAAGCGGGTGCTGCAGAAGGGCACCTTGCGGGCGTCTTATCAGAGCTGCAGCCTGAAGTACCGCAGCGCGTGAATAAGCTCTGTTCTTGTTGACTGATCAGCTCAAGTCCCCAGACTTGCTGGCTACAGCGTGACCTGGAGAACATGACAGCCACCCTGCAAGGACACAGAGTCCCTGGGAGCTCGGGCTTCCCAATATCTTTTCTCCACAGAGCCTGGAGGCTCAGTGTCCTCGTTTGTGTTCCTGGTGACAGCAGGCCCCCGCCCTGCTGCTGTCTTCCCTCTGGTGATACCTGCATTGCTCACTTTTCCCACTGTAACAGGCATGGAGAAAGCAACTGTGGATTCGCTCTGGTTTTTCTAGAAGTTGCTGTCTTACTAGTCAATGAGTCACAAGCCCTAAACAGAACTAGGGCAGGGTTCTGGAAGCTTGCAGGACACCTCTGGGCTTTGCAGCTTGCTGGGTACGCCCTGATGTAGCCACCATCGTATGTTGGAGTATGGGGCCCAGGCACCTGGAAGCGGGGTAACTGCTTTCAGAGCAGGGGCACCTCCATACCCATACCTCTACAGCTAACGACAGTCTGGATTGTGTGAGGGGAACCACGCTGTCTGAGGGGTTCTGTCAGCCCTGTCGTCAGAGGAGATTCTTGCACGTCTGCGTGGAACTTGGGGTCATTCATGTCCATGTAACTCAAGCACAGTGGTACTGTTCACGATCCTGGCCGCAGAATTCATCCCATGATTCTGCAATCTTTTTTTCCTGGGGTTCCAAGGAGGGGAACCTTGGCTTTCTGAATTTCAGAGTCAAGAGCATCTTAGCTGACACTTCCTGTCTGGAATTTGAGAACTATAATGTCTTTGGTGAAGATGCTCTTCTTTCTAAAAAGAGGCAGAGGGCCAGGGATACAGCTCAGCAGCACAGCACCTGCCTGGCAAGCACAAGGTCTTGAGTTCAATTCCTGGTACCAAAAAATACAATAAGATAGAATTAAAAAAGGCAGAGTGGCAGAGCAATGCAGTGCAGGGTCTCTGGAGTCACATAGGCCTGGCTTTGTTTCTTGATAGCTGTGTGGCCTTGGGCAGCTTATTTAACCTTTCTGTGTATTGTTTATCTCATCTATAACAGAGGAACAGCAACATTATACAACTAGCTCAGAGGGTTGTGGTGAGGAAAAAGTGGCTTAACTGGTAAAAGCTCTCTGTACAGAGCCTGGTATGTCATTAGCTCTGTGTAAAGGTTTGTTTTTATTTTTCACCATTAAAACCAGAGCAGAATGTGAAAGAAAATGGTGTCAAGGCAAGGCAGGCTCTCAAAGGCTTGCAGTAATGACCAAAGGATTTGGCCCACGAGGCAGCAGGCCTGGCCTCTGTGATCAGGCTTCTCACTGAAGTGGGGGTTACTTTGAGCTGCTCATTCTAAAATAGGGGTGCTAGTGCTGGGCATGGTGATGTACACCCATAATTCCGGCACTCAGGAGGCTGAGACAGTAGGATCAGTTGAAGTTTGAGGCCAGCCTGAACTACACAGCAAGACTTGTCTAAAAACATTTTAAAAATAGGGTGCTGGTAACAACCCAAGTGTCTGCCTGTGGGTAACTGAAAGATGGCGTATCCATATGGTGAAATACTACTTGGCCATAAAAATGAATGAATTTCTGATATAATTCATAATGTGGGTGAACCTTAACATTATGCTAAGAGAAACCAATTATAAAAGAACAATTCTTATGATTGCACTTACCTGAGATACCTAGAGTAAGCAAAAGCAGAGACCAGCTGGGTGTGGTGTTGCACACCAGTAATCCCAGCACTCAGGAGGCTGAGGCAGGAGGCCTCCACTACATAGTGAAACCCTGTCTCATAGGAGACTGCGGCACACACCCCTTCCTTTCCAGCACTAGCAGGGTCATCATTTGCATGATGACACATCTCGGGAGGGCCTGTCATGTTCTGCAGCACTTTTTTTTTTTTTGGTACTGGGGATCGAACTCACGACCTTGCGCTTGCCAGGCAGGTGCTTAAGCCACTGAGCTAAATCCCCAGCCCTAACATTTCTACTGCCTGCTCTGGTCTCCCGCCTGCAGCGCGGTACCCTGTTCCTCCTTTCTTGAGTATATGGTTGGTTGCTTGACTCGGGCTTTGGCTGTGTCCACTACTGGCCACTAGGGGGCGCGGCGGGGTCAGGCTGCCAGGGGTTGGGGGTCTGCGTGCTGGCTGGGACCCCAGGACACGGCCCCGCCTCCTCTCCCTGCCTTGACCGGCCCCTCACAGAGCCATGGGGTGCTCATCCAGTTAGTTTAGTTGAAGGAATACCTACTTAGTGGACTGAATGAATAAAATTCCTGGCTTCCAGTTTACTCGTGAATGCGTTGCTCTGCGCTGCTTGCTGGACTTTGGGCTCAGTGCTCAGGCCCTCTTCGTTCTGAAGACAGAACTAACTCATCTCTGGTCCACGGCTCCTCTCGGAAGTGTGAGTGACTGATGCCCGCCCGCCCTGGACAGGCCCCTCTCAAACTCGGCAGATGAGGGTGCTCTGCTCAAGGGTGATGCCTTTTATTTTACGTAAATTTTTTTCTATTATTGAGACTGTTTCTCTATGTAGCTCAGGATGGCCTTGAACTTGCACAGATCTTCCTGCCTCAGCCTCCCAAAAGCTGTGGTTACCGGCATATGCCACCATGCCCAGCAAGGGATGCCTTTTAGTACCTGGCCTTAGACTGAGCCAGACTTCTGGTGTAAGTCCGCCTCAGGGCACGCTCGCTCATGGACAAGAATTCAGAGATGACTGTGAAACCTCCCGGGCTGGCAGTCAGGAGCAGCAAGGGCTGGGGTGGGGAAGTGAGTGCTCCCCTAAGAACCAAGGGACCGGATGGCCCAGCTCCCTGCATGGCTCTGGGGGAGAAAACTGAAGGCAGAGGCAGGCCGCTTCCTTAAGCCTTAGGTGTGGGCTCCCCGGTTCCCACTCAGAACCAGGTGCCTCAGAGGTGCCTCGCCCCAGGCCTCCTGCAGAATCTCCCCTGTGAAACCACTTCCCCTTGTGAAAGGCAACAGCGCACCCACTTTCCCACAGACAGGTTCCGTGCAGCTCCGTTTTCTGTCTTTCCCAGCTGCTTTGTGGCAGATGTGTCTAGCTGGGTCCCTGTGGTGACAGTCACAGGGTGGTGATGGTGTGGCTGAGGGGTCCCTGTGTGGAGCTCTGCAAACACCACTCATCTCCAGGCAGAGCACAGCTGCTGCCCCCTCTCCCTCCCTCAGGTGTCCAGGTTAGAGAACCACATCTCTGGAGCGCCCCAGTCCTGGCCAGAACTGCACTGGGGGAGGATCCACTCATGGGTTTATTGGGCTCTGTGCTTCCAAATCCTCTACTGCTTTCTCGGCCAGTCTGACATGTTGTGTTATCATTTCTTTCGCTGAAGAATTCGTTTCCTAATTCTTTGAATTTGGGCCAAAACGATGCCATGGAATTGATGTGGTTCCAGATCTGAGCCTCACTCCCTAGAAGACGGGGCACAGTGATACATGCCTGACCGCCCAGCACTTGAGAGGCTGAGGCAGGAGTATCATGAATTTGCAGTCCACCTGAGCTACAAAGTGAGAGCCTGTCACAAAACGAAACACAACAATCCTTATCCACTTGTCGTCTTGCATTTTGAGAGCATGTTGGGCAGCCTGGCTGGACAGTGGAGTCGTGTGGAGCTGTGTGAAATCCTCCCTGTGGCCGGAGCAAAGCCAGCTTAGGTCAGTGTGCAGCTACGACTGGCCAGGGCCAGAAGAGCCATATCCATGGCTGGGAAATGCTCACTTGTGTTTGTTCCATAGCACTACTGTTCATCACAGATCACCCATGAGCTCACTGAGAAGTCAGAATGGGAGCTCTCTCTGCAGAGTTGTCCAAAGCAGCTTCAAACAAAATAACTCCCTGCAGATGGCTGCTTGCTCATGTTGTCCCTAGCTAAGTATTTTCTACTTGTCTTGAACTCTACAGATACATTTAATATATTGGTAGGAACCAGAGAATGAACAGACGTGAAGTGAAAGCCATTCACTGTTAGGCACAGCGGGAGAGGAGGAGGCAGACGGACAGGGACGGCTTGTATTTCCATCGACGTCAACAGGCACCCTCTCTACCTAGGTGGTGGTGGTGGTCAGTTATCCAGAGGTGGTACGTTGGCCTCTGGATAAGCTCCTTCCCTGTAAAGTCAGTGTATGTGCAGGCAGGCAGAAGGTGACCTTCAGAGGGTTCTTAGTGAGCAAAGGCTGTGTTGGGCCTAATTTTTATTATGGGTTAGAAGCACAGGTAAGAATTTGGTAAAACATTCTTGAATCCAAGATCCTTGTGCTCTTGGCTTATTGTCTGTTTGAGCAAGAATCCCTAAACTCTGCCACACAGAGGTGCATCAAAGGTCTGCCTTTCAAAAGGTGATGCAGACCAACACCTACGGCAGGATTGACGAGTCAGACCCCGCCTGTCTGGCTGCTTGGTTATGTTCGGGCTGTACCTGCCGATGATGGGATGAAATGTGATGACGGTCAGTGATGTTCCTGCGGCCACCCGAGGCCTCCCAGCAGTCACACTCGGCAGCTGTGCTTTTAAAAAGTGCAGCTGTGCTTTTAAAAAGTAAGTCTTGTCTCTCCAAGACTGATTTTAGGTGGGGGAAGGGGAGACAGGTTGGCCCCAATCTCCTGGTGAAACACTGGTCTCTGTACTTTCTGTTACTCATCTCAACTCAGCGTCCCGAAGAGCCCCAAGCTGGGACAGGCATCCTGTGCCTCTCAGCAGGGGATCCCCAGAGCTGGAGCCTGCTCTCGTGTGGCCCTGTGCCTTCTGCACACAGATGCCTCCTCCTCAGGCCTGGCAGGAGACCCAGAATGACCGCTGTCTTGTCTGGAAGGACCTTTGTGTGCCACTGCCAAGCGCAGAATTAGAACAGAGGGTGGAACTGAGGCCCAGAGCTGCTTGCTCTCTGTGGCTCTTGGGGCTTCCAGAGCAGACAACAAGCCTGTGCGGGGGGCGCCCCTGGGCATAAAGGAAGATTTCTTTCTGCCTAAGTGAAATGTGTGGACCATTTTTTCCGTGTAAGACTGCTGCGAATCAAATCAAGGCTTTAGGCCGAATTCTGAAGCCCCATTGTAGATGCATGCAGGATTTATAAACACTTTCTTGTGCAAGCTGTAGAAAGACGATGTGCTATTAGTAGCATCGTTGCAAAACTGTTATAAATTAGGGAGTAGAAGTACCACTGGGAAAGGCTTAGTCTTGGGAAATGGCAAAAAAAAAAAAAAAAAAAAAGTTAGTTAAATGCTAAAAGCCCACAGAGACAACTGAGAGCCAACCCTTGGGGCTCACACCCTCCAGCAGGAGTGGGCAGCTGGAGACAGTGGGCCCGGCTGCCTTCTGGCAGCCTCCACAGGGCAGTGCTTCCGTACCGCCAGTGCTAATGCCAAGGCTTTCCCAGACGTTCTGACTGGGAAACTGTGTGTCCTGCGACCCAGCAATCTGTTGTCACAAGCCCTCCTGATGCACCGCATGTTTGAGAGGTGCAAGTTTGTAAACTACAAGCTGCTTCACAAGGTTCATAGAAAGGAGCTTATTTTTCCCTAAGACCCTGAGTCTTTAATGCACTCAGGGTCCTGTTTGTAATGGAAAACCTTCCTTCCATACAACCAAGATGATACTGGTGTGATCCATCCCTGGGAGGGTTAAGATTCTACTCATTCATGTAGCATGCGGGGTCCTGTCACCGACTCCCTCAGGAGGTCTCAGGGTCCTGCAGCCTCAGGGAACCGGTTTCTCTTTCAGTGAAGAAAAGCTGAGTCATGCTCAGCTCAGTGATCAGTCCCTCCTCCTGCCTTAACCTACCCAAAGCTGCCTTTGGCCGGAGGTACAGCCCATCTGAGGGACGCACTCTTTATTAATACACGTCTGCAGTGCATGATCACCTTTATCATGGGAGTTGGGATGTGTACACTTCACATCTTCATTCTTTTTTTGTTCCCTTCCTGCCCTTTCCCTCCCCGCTCCCTTCAACTTTCTCTTCCCATTTGCAAAACCTGTATTTCTATTTGTTCTTCTTTTCCCCATCCTTTTTCCCTCCCCACTTTTCCCTCCATCTCTTGTTCCCCTTCCTATTTGAAAAAGATCTCCTTACTTCCGATTATCTTCTAGTCTGCTCTTTATTTATATCTTGGGTGTCTCATATAGAGAAACCATGCAATAGTTTAAACCTGCGTCTGATTTCTTTTGCTTCACATTATGGTCTGAGGTGCATCCGTTTACCTACAAATGCCTTGGGTTTACCCTTGATGGCAGAGTAGTACTCCATGGTGTATGAATATCACTTTTTCTATATCCATTTGTTGATCAACATATCGGCTGCTTCCAACATTAGCTATTATAAATTGTGCTGCTATAAACATGGGCATGTATGTATCACTGCAATATGATTTCATTTCTTTAAGAGGGAAAGATACCTAGCAGGATAACTGGGTCAAATGAAATTTGTGTTTGCTTTTTTGTTTGTTTTTTGAGGAACCACAAAATTATGATTTCCATAATGGTCATAGTTTATTCTCCTACCACCAGTGCGGAAGAGTCCCCACCCCCACCGCTGCACCAGCATTTGCTGTTGCCTGATTTCTTGATGATGGTCCTTCTTTCTGGAGAAGGATGGTATCTCAATGTCCCTTTCATTCACATTTCTCTAAAGGCCAGTGACAGGAAACTCTTTTTACATATTATTCAGGGATCACCACCAGCCCATGACCTCAGTGGGGTTAACAAAGGGTGATTCCTTGCTCACCATCTGCCTGTCACACAATGAGGCAAGAGCACTCTGCCTGTAGTCACTCAGATGCCTGTTTCAGCCCTGGTTGCCTTGCTGGGGACAGGAAGTGGACTGCACACTGGAGTAGACGTCACTTCCACTGATGTTTGCCCGGCAAAGCTAATCACACGGTGCAGTCTAACTTCCAAAGTGGGCAGGAAGTGCGTGCGTCCCTTTTTCACGTTCAGAAATGATTGTGGGTATCCGAGAACCATTTAGGGGAGACCCCAACGCTCACCGTGTGCACGGCTGTGTACTAGCCTTACAAAAATGACACAGACCAGAGCTGCCAGGTTTTTATTTGCTCCCCATCTCTGTTCCTGTTGACCTTGAGATCGACACTCTCCACCTCAAGATCTTTTTCATTTTTCTTTAATTAAAAAACTTTGAAACTGGGCATGGTGGCACATACCTATAATCCCAGCATTATGGGATGCTGGGGCAGGAGGGTCATAAGGACAGCCCAGCTTGAGTATCTTAGCAAATTTAGCAAGATCTCGCCTCCCCCGGCCCCCCGCAAAAATAAGTTGTTGTTGTAGCTCAGTGCAGAGGCTCTGGGTTCAATTTTCAGTACTATCAAAAAAAAAAAAAGTTAATATACACACAGAAAAGCAGAGATCCTAAGGAGACGGGTTCACAGTGTGATCATGCAACTACCACTGAGGTCCAGTACTGGACCGGTACCAGCAGCCCACACCCCTTCAGTTCCAAAGTCTCTATCTTCAGCCCCAACCTTCAGTTACAGTTTGACACATTCATTCATTCCCTTAGTGTTACCGCCAGGCACCGGAGCTTCTGTCTTGGCAGAAGGTAACACAGACCCAAGCACAAAGGCTGCGCCTAGTGAGCTTCCTGATGGAGGCCTGGCTTTTCCGGAAGGTAACGATGTTTTAGGTGGGTTGGAGGGTGAGGGACTCGGCCTAGTTAGTGTACATTGTTATCGCCAGTTGACTTAGGCATACAGGAGATTTCCTAACAGAGCAGAGGGGCCACAGAACCTCTCAGCTGCCTGACACGGGGGAAGTGGCCCATGCAGCTGGCTGTGGGTTCCAGCAGCCCACCTTTCACAGTGTCACATCAGCAGCAGTTGCTGCCCACAGCTCAAATGAACATCTTCAGTCCTACAGCCTCACCCTGCAGGTGGTTCAGGGCTGGGGAAACTGGTTTTCCTTGGCTCAGGAATGGGCCACAAGTGAACTTACTTTGGCTTAAGTAGAGAACTGGCATTCAGCCAGAGTAGAATTACTTCTGCAGGTTCCATTATCTGAAAATTAGGGACCCATTTCCCATCTTCCAAGTTCTTAAAGGGAGAGGTGATAGCTGGTTTCTTAAAACAAAACAAAACACAAAAAAAAGCCAGTTCTCCCCCAAATGTTCTCTAAATCAGACTTTCCTGATCTGGTATACACTCACAAAAATGGGTGTTGCTTTCCAACTCCTCTGCATAAGCCTTGTTTGAATTCCAGATTGGTGGCTCAGAGCTACCATCGCTGACTCCCCCGTCACCTCCAAAAGTAGCCTGAGACTGTCCAATTCCACCCCAGGGGAAGAGCCAGGACCTGCAGTGGGAGGCGGGGAGCGCAGGCACTGGACACGGCCAGTGTCAGCCACAGCCTTTTGTGGTAATCATTTTCCACAAAGTGCACTGAAAATATCTTTTTATAATCTGGTTGGCTTCTAAATTATAACCATGCTAAGTAAGAGCAGAGTAAATGTATGATTAGTAATTTCCTTATGCAGAAAGTAGAATGACATTGTTCCTTGCTAAAGCCCAGGGCTTAAAAAAATATTATGCTTTTAGTAAAAATAAAATGGAAAATTGTCATTATTTCAAAGCCAGAGCAATGCTTCATGGCCTTCTTTGTAAGCAGGACTGGTTCAGCTCCATGAGGAAGTGGGGAAGGAAAAGATGAACACAGGGAAATCTTCCCAGAGCTGCCTGCGGGCTGAGCATCTGTGACATACGTAACGACAGGTACAGAGTAATAATACTGTGGCAGTCGTTTCTGAGCTTTCTAGAAATGACCACCCCAGGAGATGCAGAAATGCCACTGAATGTGGTCGAACAGCACACACAGACTGGTATGTCAACAGTGAGACAGGCTCTGGATGGATTAAAGGTCACATCCAACGCTGTGAGTTTGGATACAGCTGCCCCTACCTTGCCTAACTTGCTTAGAAAAGAGCGTATGCAGAGGGTTTCGCAACTTGGGAGGAACACATTTTCAGCATGGACCTAAGGCCTGGAGAAATAATGTGGAATGGCTGCTAAGAAGCAGATTCCCAGACATAAAAGATCTGAATTTCTCCCAGGACTTGTTTTTCATGCCGTGAAGGGGAAGCAGTGTGTCAGTAGGTAAAGTGGTGAAATTGTCTTCAGAACAGACAATTTATACCCAGAGCTCCATGACTCACATAACTGGGACTTGGCTAGCAGCATGTACTAACCTGGTGAGATTCCAGTGGAAAAGCACGTCCCTGTGTTCAGTCAGAGACTGGTCACGGCTTTAGCCGTCATGGTGGGAGGCAAGCTGCTTTGCCTCAACCTGAGTCTCAAAATTTCTGTTGTCCAGGGAGAGGAGTATGTTTCAACCTTAGCCACTCTTCAGGGTGAGGTTCCGGGGAAATTGCCCCTCCGTTACCTACAGGTTTGGTCTCTTAATGTGGGTTAGAATTATCAGGACCTCTCAGTCCAACACTGGCCTCATTTGGGATGCTGCCCATGGCTCCCTTTATGAAGCTGTGCTTCAATGCATCACTACTGTACTGAAGAGCACAACCAGGCTCGTGTACACAGCGTATCAGGATCCCCAGCTAAACAGCATGTGAAGTGCCCGGTGTTACGAGAGCAAACACGCTGACCAGGTTAGGTACACACTGTGTGAGACCGCACTCACAGATAACACAAGTGCTTTCCCCTCTAGAACCAAGCCCGAGAGCAAGGTGCCCAGGGTGCCAGAAACGCTTTCACTACTGCCCGAAGTCTTCTCTGAAAGATGCAAAAAGGTTAGAGGTTTGTCCTGCTTCCCGGCCTTCTCATGGCTGTTTTTCAACCAGTCACCAGCAGTCACACCGCAATGAGAGCCGAAGACTAGGGCTCCTGCAGCTGGGAAGAATCAACCTGGGCTCCCCGGGAGCTCCCCTGGCTGATGAGCTCTATGCATAACAGTCTTCAAATGCCTGTGACATGTTACCCAGGGACATGGAGCATGGCTCACAGGCGTTCTCAGAAGACTGGCCCTGTGGAGGCCGGGACCTGGATGCTGCCCATTTCCCTTCCCTACTGTGGCACACACTCACACCCCCCCCCCCGCTTCCTCCCTCCCTGCAAGTCAAAATCAGGGCAAGGAACTATCAGAGATGAGGCAGGGAGAAGGAGAAGAGCTTAATGAAAGTTTATTTTGAAAATAATGGCAAGAGTCTAAGGCACTTCAAACATTTAAATACACACAAGACCAAGGTACACGTGGCATGTATAAAGGAATCCATAAATACAGAGAACCACGCTACGTTTTTCTGGAGACAAATTCAGAGCCAATTCCTCTAAGACAAGTCAACCTTTATCAACAGATACAGACAGGTCTGTGCCATTGTTAAAAATGCAGTAATGTTACATGGAGTTGTATCTTTAATTACTATGGAATATAAAAGTTTAAAATACTGTGTCAATTTCATATAGATGCCTTTTATATAAAAAGTCATATAATACATCCACTAGATAAAATTGACTGGAGAGTTCCATCTATTTTTAACCAGAAACGATAAGCCTGGTGCCTGAGTCGCTGATGATCAAGTCACCTCAGCTTCCCCACTTTAAAAAGACAAATTAACAAAGCCACCTTTGTGTGGGAGGAGGAAGGGGGCAGGGAGAGGTTACCGTTTCTACCATTTCTACCACTGTACATAACGGAGCAGAGGCTCCAGCCAGAGCCAGGCGCAGCGGGCCCTGCTTCTGCAAAAGCCAGCCTCTCACCTGCACCTTCATGCTTCTGGCTGCTGGTGAGCTCAGGCACGGTCCGTTTACATTCAGTATCTGTCAGCCCGATAGGAACGGTTAGCAGCTTACTGGTGGCATGTCAAAGAAGGGCTATTTTGCACATAATTAATCAAATGAACCTCGGTGAGTGGGACCAGGAGACATCTTCCTTCCAAGCCTTGGGGTGCCCTAGAGTCCAGGAAAGGAAAAAAAGGGGGGTTAGTAAGGCACATGTGTCCTTTGGGACCTTGGAATCTGGTCCAACATGGCTGATAACTACCCATCACGCAAAACCCCGAGAGGGCTGGCTAAGAACATAAGACAGATGTCCCTGAGCAGCAGGCCCTGCTGCAGGGCCACCAGGCTCAGCCTGTCAGGTATCATGGGAAGTCAACTTCCCACTTGGGGTGCACTGCTGAACTGTAAGCTGCCCACGGTCAGCTTTAGGAACAATGCCAGGAATGTGGCGACATGTACGCACAGGCTCGGCCTGTGCCAGCTGAATAACTGTGCACGGCATAAGCTTCACGTGAAAGTATCTGTCTCCTGAGGATGAGCAGGGCCCAGCCTCTGCTGCACCTCAGCTCTCCTGGCTCTCGGGGTGGTACAGAAATGAGTCTTTACACTCCGGCCTGAAACTTCCAATTTCAGAATCGCCATGAAACTCACATCTCCTATCAGTTCCCCAAGGAAGGGGACCTGCCCTTCTGGCGGGTGTCAGTCTATTTATCAATGCCAAGTGACGACACTGACCGGAGACGGGGCTTTGGCGAAGTTGACGTGGGCGTACAGGAGAACAGCGATGTCCTTGTGTCCTGCTTCCAGGGCTATGGAGAGTGCAGTGCTGCCATCCTGAAAACAGAAGGACAAGCCAGGGTGGGTTTCTCAAGTGTCCAGATAGCCCCGAGTACAAAACACTCTCCGGCCACTGCTACGTCCCCCAGCTCTAGCCAGCCCTGAGTCCTGAAGGAAACTCTTAAGCACTGGGGGCCAAGCACAGGAAGAAGAATGAAGCCAGTCTCTGTCCTGAAGAGCAGCGGCAGCGAAGATTGCTCCATTCACTCTGTTTGCCCATCAGTGCTGCAGGCCGACAGGCGGACAGTTATGGAGCCTCAGAAACGCGGGCAGCCCACAGGAATTCCTGTTCAACCACTCTGCCCGGGAGAAGGGGGCCGGAGGGGAAGATGGGGCAGAAATATAATATAGTTTCCTTCTTATAATTACAAATGAGCAAACAAGTACCAGGGTGTGTGTCAGAGGCATAGCCATTTGCCAGAGATGTCTTAAAAACTTTTCTCTAGGGGACACAGCTCTGGTCCTAAGGCCCTGAGCGTCTCTACTGAATGTCTACATAACATCCACGTGAAGCACTCAACCCTGGCTGCTCACATGCATGCATCTTATGAAAATGCCAAGGGAAACAACCACACGTGCAGTTCACTGCTTGATTTCCAATAAATTGTTGGGGAGGCACAACAGGCAAACAGCGTTGTGACATGTTCTGTCTGGTCTTGGAATAAGGCCTCCCCTCTGGTCATGAGCAGCAGGAAACAATTCAAATGTGGCTTGAATCTTAGAGCCCTGCCCTCCCACGCTGTGAATTCTAGGAGCTGCTTTGCTTCTGGAGGCCAGTTGGACCTTCTCCTACTCATTTTCGGGTAAGGAAGTGAGCAATCAGCTGGTATGGCCAGGATTTCTGCAAGTTCCTGTGGCTCTCCATAGCCCACCTGAACCCATCTACAAGTTAACTGTTTGCAGAAGTAGTAAAAGCAAGCAAAACCCAAAACAGATCTAAACGCAGACTGTTCTGCTGCAAAGATAAATCAGCAGCTCTGGCTGTGCTCCGGAAGTTAAGGGGAACCTGACCCCTGGTGCACTGTGTTCTGCCCTGGTAACTGAGGACTGAGAACTAGGGGGCCTTCTGGCCAATAAAGACCTCCGCTAGTCTGTTCTGCTGGCCAGGGCCCAGCAGGATCCGAAACAAATTGCAAAGGAGGATGTTTTCCTCTAAGCCGTTGAAATTCTGAGCTGAAGGAAACTCTGGTTCTAGCCTGTGCACCAGAGATAAACTTTCAAACACAGAGCCAGCCTGATCTGTGACCCTCAGCCCGTGTTACTGCTCAGGCCAGTTGGTGCCTTCTGCTGATCGAGTTCCTCCTCCCAGGCCTGGAGACACCCAGAAATGTGCCTTTGCCTGAGAAGGTGTCCCAGGTTAGAGGTTATCTGGGAATGGGGCCAGCTTGGAACCCAGTGACAGTTATGGGAACAGACGTGGGAAAATGGGTTTAAAGCCGTGGAGGTGTTTTGGATCCCCTGGTTTATGAAACGTAATAGGTTATTCACTTTAATGGGCCCCCGTGGATCGCCTGACTTCCCTTCGTTTGGGCAGAAGAACAAACCAGCTTCAGTCACCTACTAACCCAGCTCCTATGAACAGTAAGGCAGTTTCCCTGAGCGACCAGTGGCAGCCCAGCTCTCCTCGTGGACTTGTCAGGAGCTGCCCATGGATGCAGCTGTGACTCTGTGGCCTAGACCTGTCTGCTGCCCTGTTGTACACTGGCTCTCACACATGCCCCTAGGTCACCTTTTTCTCTGAGAGTTGGGGCAAGGCCTATGTGCTGCCTTTGGCTTTAGCTAGTGGAAGTACAGTAAATGCTGCCACACTGGGCCTCAAAGGGAAGTGGCCTGGGAGGCCACCCAATGGGTCAGAGGTGCCCCTCTCCC
Source organism: Hydrochoerus hydrochaeris (assembly GCA_004027455.1). Taxonomy (NCBI): domain Eukaryota; kingdom Metazoa; phylum Chordata; class Mammalia; order Rodentia; family Hydrochaeridae; genus Hydrochoerus; species Hydrochoerus hydrochaeris. Next base: position 742,077 of record PVLA01000016.1, on the reverse strand, counting down.
AGCCCTGCCTGACCGCAGCCCAGCGGGGCAGCTTACATTGTCCTCCAGGTGCCCGTTGCAGCCTGGCTGGGCCAGCAGCAGCTTGACGATCTCCACGTGCCCGTGCTCGCTGGCGCACATCAGGGCCGTGGAGCCCTCATCGTCCTGGATGTTGACATCGGCCCCGCAGGCCAGCAGGCCCTTCACCATGTCTATGCGCCCGTGGCTGACGGCGAGCATGAGTGCCGTCTGCCCCGCCTGTGGGGAGGAAGGAGGGCACGTTGAGAGGTGGGAAGGAGCCGGGCTGGGGCCTGGGGAGGGCTGAGCTAGGGGAGGGGACAGGCCCAGTGCAGGGATGAGGAACCAGGTGCGTGATTACCCGGTAGGTAGGTGTGGAGAAACCAGTTTGCTGTGAGCTATAGGCCAGGAAGGCCAGAAAGCAAGGAGCCAGTTTTTCCCTTTAGCGCTGAGGTTCTCACTCAGAATAGGAAGAAGCTGGAAAGTGCAGAAGAGGTTTAAAATCAAGCCATGAACACTTCCTGGCTGGAGACTACGTCCGACAGGAAGCGGCAGATACTTGGTGCCCCATAGGGACAAGCCGCAGGCCAGGGCTGCGGGCTGCACGAGGGAGGGGGAGGTTTCTGGTGGGAAGTGGAAGCCCCTGGGTCATGAGGATGCTGGGTCAGCACGAACTGCCTGGCGGTGCATGGGTTCAAGTGGGCACTGTGCCTTAAGGCTGCCCTGTCATCCTCTTCATGGTGCTTTGAAGCCATACTGGTGAGCACAGGAAGCATGCACTGACCTGACTGGCCTTGGCGTTCACATCCCCACAGCCAAAAAGTTCTTCTACGACCCGCATGTCCTTCTCTGCCTCCACGGCGGCAAGTGCTGCCAGCATGATGGGTGTGTACCCTGCCTTGTTCTGGTGATCCACGTTACACACATCTGCAAGACATGAACCTCTTCAGGGAGAAGCCCTCTTCCCCAGCAGCAGATACACAGCCTGTGGCTTGGGTCTAGATGTCCTCCAAAGCCATATGTCAAAAGTGGGGCTTTTCTAAGGTGGCTGAATCTAGAGTGTGTGATTACTAATCAGTCCACTGATGGGTTTAGTAGAGCCCTGAGCGTGGTGGCCTAGGGAGAGTATGAAAGGGGCAGAAAGAAGCTGCGACAGCCCCTTGCTTGCTGTGCTACCTTCTGCCGGCCATGAACTGTTTCTCCTCTGCAGTGCCTGCCATTCACTCTGCCTTGGAGCCAGCCGATTATGGACTGAAAGCTCTACGAACTGAGCTAAACAAACCTTTCCTTCCTTAACTCGTGGGTGTTGGGAATTTTGTCCCAGCAACAAGAGAAGACACATAGGAATAGACCGTATGATGCTAGAAGAGCCAGTGAAACAGGATCAAGTGCTTTGAGACAGAGGGACTGAGAAGGAAATGTGGGAAGTGTTTTTATGTGTAACAAAAATCTTTCTTCCTATCGCACAGAGCCTGCAGCAACAAGAAAGGCCAGCATGTTCCAGGACCTGGTGGATGAACTGTAAAGCTTGGAAGTAAAGCCAGGCAGTTCAGAGTTGCTCTGGAGACTAAGCATGAATGTGAGGCTCAGGAGCTCACTGTTCTGGAGGGAGCAGAATGAGCTACAAAGCAAAAGAGGGTTTGCAAAAGTTGAGCTTGGAACACTGTATATGATGCTGCTGGCTTATCTACGACTCCGCTCATGTATTTTCTAACTCTACGCTGTGTGGTCAGAGAGCAATGTAATACACTAGATCCTCTAAGATACTGCTGGAGACTCACACACTGGATGGACTATTCTGTAATTCTTTTTTTTTTTTTATTACTATTAATGTGCTTTTTAGTAGTACGTATTTGTAGTACATAATGATTATATTTATTATGGGGAATATGTGTATGTACATGACACATCTTAATTCTCTTTTTTTCCCTTTGGCTCCCTCTCCTCCAACTCTTCCCTGTTCTCTTCTATAATTCTTAGGAAGTCTTTAGGGGCTAAATTATCCTTGAGGCATTCAAAAGTTCCTTCAGCACTTCCTAATGAAAAGATAGGATAGTGAGTATTGGAAAGCAGCTTTTTGTAAACAGTTTAAACTTTAGTAAACATCAAGTAAACATCAAGTTTAAACTGTTTAGGATATTTCTGTCATAAAAGGCAAAAAGAGCTGGGGATTTAGCTCAGCAGCGTAAGTGCCTGCCCAGCAAGAGTGAGGTTGTGCATTTGATCCTCTGTACCAAAAAAAAAAAAAAAAAAAAAAAGTAAGAAAAGGTACCATGGAAACGTTCCCTGAGGTCCCAAGTGGCTTCAGATATATCAGCGTTCCTGAAAGTGGAGGGGGCAGGAGAAGGGAACACTGAGTTCTGTGAATGCTGAAGCCTCCTAGGCTCAAACTAGGAAGCCAGGATGCCAGCCTATAATGGTAAGCTGTAAAAAGTAAGCAGATAAAGAAAGGTGATGGGGCTGGGGATTTAGCTCAGTGGCATAAGCGCCTGCCTGGCAAGCACGAGGTTGTGAGTTCGATCCCCAGAACAAAAAAAAAAAAAAAAGGAGAAAGAAGAAAGGTGATGAACCCAAATCATCCAGAAATGAGATCATTTAATTGGAGAGTATATAAAATCGTCCCTTCAGAATTCTGCAGTCTCCCCTTCAGCTTCCTTGGACGCTGTCCACGACTCCATATTCACAGTAACCCCAGCTGACATTACAGCCGCTCTGTTAAGAGTCGGGAAAGTCTGAAGGGAAGGAAGGCGGCCTGAGCGCCGTCCTGTCAGATGGAAACAGTTACACTCCAATATGGGCCCCAAAATAGGGAATGAGTAAACTAAAGAGAACAAAAGGGAAAAATCTTTTTGGATTTGTTTTCTGTTTCAATCCAGCGTCCTCAAAACAGAGAAGAAAGCGGGCCACAGGACCAACAGACAGTGAAGGAAAATTTGGCAGTTTTATTGCGTATTCTAAATCAGATGCTGACATTACATCATGAATTGAATTAGTGTGAACTCTGAATTAGTCACATACCAGTAAAAATAACTTTAAAAATAATTAACATGATTTGGGGACTATATGGATCACTAAGCTGCTCTACTTAAAAAGTTGAAAGCTCTCTAATTTTTCAAGGGGGTCCATCTATGTGTTACTCTCTCACTTCATGTTTAACACACCTACTGGCTGCATCCTGGAATGGCAAATCTGCACCACTTTCATTAGTATAGCTCATATATAAGAACACCATTTCCTCTTGTTTATGCTGATTCCTATTCTGGCAGAACAGGGATGGGTTTATCCTGGTGTGGTTTGGCGCCCATCTAGACCAACCACCATGGCCCGAGAGGTGCACTGTGCCTCCGGAGAGCAGACCAGCCAAGCCTGCCTGATTCAGTGGCAGCACGGACATGAGTCGTGCTTCTTACCAGACATACACTTCAGCTGAACGCAGATGACCTGCTGTAAGAATAGCCCAAACCTCCCTTCAGAATAGATCTGGAATCCATGTTGCCTATTTCCATTTAAACACCAAGCATCCTGTATGTGACTCCAGGAGTGTCCCTGCCGTGCCACATGGAAAAGCACTAGAAGAATTGTAGGGTAGTCAGAGCTCAGGTGCAGATCAACCTGCTTCTCTGAGGTGGGCCACAACTTGGGTGCTGTGAGTAAAAGGCAGAAGACTGATGCGCTCTGAAGAGAAACCAGAGCATCTTGGGCGCCATTAGAGAAAGTGGGACAGGCGCTATACCTGCGTCCAGGAGCAGCTTGACGATCTCAAAGTTGGAGTGGGACACGCTGTAGTGCAGGGCGGTGTTGCCATTGCCATCGGCCATGTTGATGACATAGCGGAGCACGCCCGGGGAGACGGCCTGGAAGGCCGCGATGTAGTCCCCCACCATGGCTGGCACGGCCGACTTCTGGCTGGACACACGAAACCACTCGTGCTGGAGGGTGTTCAGACAGAATCGCTGCCAACACAGAGCCATCATTAGTTCTTCTATTTATAGGCCTTTGTCAGGCAGAGCTGAAAGCCCAAGGAACCACGCCATTTATAGTCAAGTGTGTGCAGTTAGAATCTGTTCTTTAACGTAGCTAACAAAACCCAGAGCGCCAAGAACTGCCTTGAACACTAGATTGGAACATCTCTTCTGACTTTAAACTGTATGTATCCCAGCTTCTGTAAAAGAGGTCAGTCATACAGCTCGGTATGAGAGCCATGGATCTGGGGCCAGAACCCCCAGGCTCAAATCTGGGTTCTGCTCCTTATAAACTGTGGACCCTTGGGAAGTTACTTACTGTGCAATTCAGTTTCCTTGTCTGAAAAATGGGGAAAATGCTTTCTCTTTACAATGTGTGTGATTAGGCTTGATTTAACTTTTGAGCTATTACTATTATGGAATTGGGCTGGCTTTGCAAACACTGCTCATAGAAATCAGACAGAAATTAACTAGCCACCCTTAATTACACAGCTTCCTTCCTTGGAGCCAACTTCAACTCTTTCAAGTCCTGGGTTGAGAAACTAACATGTAGTCAACCAATCTGACTAAACTCAAATGCAAGCATTTAGCCATGGAGAAGGTACTCAAAGAAGTCTGGAAGAATCATCTAGCCCCACTCAAACTTGCTTAAGCTGTGAACACATGAATATAAGCTCTGATCTGTGGATGATTAAGTCCAATTTGGGACATACACAGGTTGGGCATAGCCAGGGCGAATGCTATGGCTGGCAATGATACACACAGCTTAGTATTGTGTGCTTTTGTTTATTCTTTGAAAAATTCTTTCATTTAACAATACGTGAAAGAGAGACAGCCTTCATCGTAAGCATCAGTACCAAGGAAATGCTCTTTGTACTAATAAGGTAGGGTTGGGATTATAGAGCGCTCTTGTGTTTATTTTCCTGCAACTGAAAATTCAGTTTTAACCCATTCATATTGTGAGTCACTCAAAAAGGGTCATGGCCAAAAAAGAATCTGGTTTTCCTTCTTGCTTGCACAGTGTCTTTCATAGTCAGATTTCTATTGCTCTGGACCTGTCACACAGAAAAATGTGAAATTATATCTTCTGGCATTCCTAGCTCAGTGACTACCAAGTAATCAGGGTCCTGAAAAGATTATCTGATCCTGGCACTGTGGTAACTCACGTGAACAGTACTTTGCACAGTATAACATTTAAACACTTTTGCAATGAAGACTCAATTAACAAAAATTGCAGGGGTCACAGAGTATAAGACACTGCACTCAGGAATTCATGTGACAAAAATGTGAAGTCCAAAAAGACCACATAACCCTATATTCTGAGAAAAAGAAAAAACACACCACAGCTATAAAACCTGGGATCCTAAAGCACCCAGTTCAAATTGAGGTTAAGCCTAGTGTTAGGCTGACACCAAAGTGATGTTTTATAGTTTTACTATCTCTGATGAAGGTGGAATTAGGCATTTGGTGTGTGCTGCTGAATTAATCCTAGGGGCCAGGGATGCTGCTTAGTCCAGAACCACTTGCCTAAAACACATGAGGCCTGCTTTCTGTCCTCAGCACCACTTAAAAAACAAACTAACAACTTCAACATGCAGTTCTATGTCACCCACTGCCCAGGGATTTTATTTATTTCCTTCTGTAAATGTCACTGGCATGCTCCTTTGTCCACGCACTAACTGAACATTAAGACTCAGCTGGCTCTGATGACTTTGTTTCTACAGCAATAGCAACAAATATGAAAGGCATCTTAAAAATTTAAAAACATGCCAAGTGATAGGGTTATATCCCTTAATTGGAATAACAAAAAGCTGAACGGAAACAAGCTTAAGACAGATTCTAATCCCAGCATGGTTAGTATAGTCTGGTGGTGGCTGCTCAGACAAGACACAAACCTGACCCCAGGACAGGGGCTAGACTAGTGCTGCCCTCTAGGCAGGTGTACTTGTGTGCTTCTAGCAGTCACAGATTTAACAGCATGCTTGGAAGCCATGTATTCCAAACAGGATTTTCACACCAGAGGAAAACTGACTTTCCAGGACTAGATAATTCCTTAGGTCTCTTCTAGTGCTAACATTTTAATTCGTAACTGTATAGTCTTGAGAACCTTATAGTCCACTAGCTGTGTACTTGGGTATTTAGCATAAAACAACACAGTAAATCTGATATGCAAAGATTCAAATGTATATGATTATCTCAATATGAGAGGCTGTATTTTCTTTTCTTTCTTTTTTTTGGGTACTGGGGACCAAACTCATGACCTAGCGCTTGCCAGGCAGGTGCTTATGCCACTGAGCTAAATCCCCAGCCCCACGAGAGGCTGTATTTTCTCAATGCACGGAAGATGAAGCTGTCAACAAGTAGATGGAGCTAGTCTAGAAAGAAGCCCCACATAAAAACCTTGGTGCATGAAACAGCAACATTCCTGGCCAGAATACCAAATTAACCGTAACTACAGTAATCTTTTTTGGAGGGTGCAGATGTTGAGACAGGGTCTTGCTATGTAGTTCAGGCTGGCTTTGAACTCCCAGTAGAGTCCAGGCTTGCCTGGAACTCATGACAGTCTTCCTGCCTCAGTCTCCTGGGTGCTAGGATTACGTACAGAACTGAACCACCATGCCTGGCAACCACGAACTCTTTGTTATTTGTTTCTGAATCTTTCAAACTGAAATGACAAGTGCAGTTATTCTTCTGTTTAAAAATAGTGACCATCTACATTCCATATCAGAACATAATATGCAAAGGAATGTTGACCTCAGCCCACATACGTTTCTTTAAAAAAACTATCCCTAACTTAAAAGAAAAATTCTGGGATGCTGCTCCTTGGATCAGAAGGTCTGTGAACAAAAGCAGAACTCACAGAAAGATGATTGCCTGCAATTAGCCATCCCTTCTGTCTCCGAGTGTGTGTTTCACAGATGCCTACAAAAGTGCAGGGTGGGTCAACGCTATGCAGAGTCAGGCCTCAGGAAGCACTGGGTGTGTCCTGGGGAGCACCACTGTCTATGCTCCCCAGCAGCTCAGGGGCAGGTGACCAGTACCCTTGACAGCAGTGCCACGTGGGCACTCTTGCACAGTCATGTTTATGTGCAAACTTACCATATCTTTGCTGGTCAAAGCTTTGGGGTCATTAATATTATTTTTCAGTACGTTACATGCAGACAACATCTTTTCACTTAATTCATACCTAAAAGAGAGGGAGAAAAAAGAGCTTGAGAAGCCATTTTTCTCTCCAACCCTTAACTCTTTAAAAGACAATGGCTCTGATCCTGCCTAGGCATCCTGTGACAACTGGAGTTGTCTCTAGGCAACCACGATTAATGTCACTCTATAGAACCACTATCTCTGACCAGAGCACAAGGTCTTTTCAGGAGGGCAGCTTCCAGCTACGGCAACTTGACTTTTATGATGTTACAGAACAATGTTGAGATTTTTTTAAAAAATATTTTTAACTGTTAAGGAGCTGAGGTGATCTAAATTCCTGCGTATCTATTATGCTCATGAGTATGCCACACATCTGGTGACTCAAGAAGTGTTTGATCAACTATATGAAAAATGAAAAATCAGGTGGCACATGGGAAATAAGTTACATCTCAACAAATGTGTTTTTAAAAAACCAGATGACATTTCAAACCATTTGAAAAACTTACCTTATGTTAATGCAACTGACTTTCATTTACCAAATTAGTTTTCTGTCCTATTTATAACCTTCCATAGTGAAAATATACTGAAGTCTGTTTTCTCTATTTCCTCTTGTTTTTATGAGTGTCAAATCCATTTTTGCTAATTAAAATGTACTTTAGTGTTAGGTAACCTGTGTTAGCTAACCAGAGAGTTTGGTATTTTATTTCAATTGCTACTTATGCCCCCCATCCACTGTGCTTATTTGGAGCAACTACAGACACATGACTGACACATATCGTTACAGTAAATGTGCAAATGTGATATTCAGTCAAGGCTAAATACCTGTTTCTCATGCATACTGTGCCAGCAGTGCTGATACTTTATCAAGTATGGTATGGCTTGATAAATGACTGAAGATAAAATCTGAAATCTTAAAAAAGTGCTATTACCAAAAATTTTGAATATGCCTTTAAAAATAAGGTGAGGCATTCAAACAATTGAGGCAGAGTGGATGGTGATTCCACATACACAAGGAAGCACCAGAAGCAACCGAAGTTGAAGCACCGGAAAACAAAAGGAGGGTATCAATCCATTCTCTCTGCTACTCTAATAGATCTAGAAGTTCCTATACTCTGTGTTAGTGTTGTGACCAGTAGTACAGACTTCTGAGATACAGACAGGACCACCCCCGCAAATCTGTGTAACTGCAAAATCTCTGAATTGGCCAATTCTACTGATAAATGACTAAATGTGGGAGGGCACGGGGGAGGGGAGGGGAATGTACCACACCTCTCTCTGATTTCCACCTTCTCAGGTTCACATTCTTGAACCTGCCTTTCATGGTCCACCCTGGCAGACTTGAAACCTTCCATATTAACTGCATGGTGCCCTTCAGCCATTCCCCGAGTGTCTTCATTCTCCTCTTCCTCCTCTTCTTCAGGAGGATACCCAGTGACATCACACTCGCCATCTGACTCGGAAGAAGAGCTTTCATCTGAGCTGGAATCATCACTTGAAGTTGTTTCATACCTAGGTGGCAATTGGGATTTCAGGAGATGCAAGGTGTTCCCATAAAGACCCAGTGACCGAAATGTCTGAAGGGAAGGCTGCTGACTGAACTCCAGAAATGTCACCAGTGGTGTTGCAGCCTGTGCTTAGAAGTTCAGTGTAAGGTCTATGTTAAAGGGACAGCCTGGGTTGCCAAGTGGTATCAGCTTGTTAAAAAACATCAGGGCTCTTCTGGCTGATAGCAATCAACCGGAAACACCACATGTGTTGTTGATCATTTTTAGTTTTTTCCCCACTCTTGCTATTTTGCCCCATTCATTCTTCCATCTCCCAGTTTCAAGGTGAAACATACCGTGGATGTAACCAATTCCTCCTCTGATGCATGACTTCCAAAATCTCCTGAGCCTTACTACCCTATGAACCTTTTTAAGATTTGGACAACAGGCCCCATCAGGATAAGCCTTGGAAATTCACTCTACTATAAATGTTATTTCAACTAACTCTGCAGTATTGCTTCCCTGTTGATGAACCAACTAACTGCTTTGATTTGACTGTAGGAGGATAAACAGGCTTAAGTATTTATATGAGTCCACTGGAAGAGAAGAAGCAAACAATAAACAAACATTCTATTTAGGAAGCATCGGCATGTCTGAATCACTTTTGGGGTGCAAAGCCTACAGTTTTCCCCACGAACATAGGGGGCTAAGCAAAAGGCAACCCATGCTGAGGAGGTGGCTTACTGTCAGTAGGCCATGAAGAGATGATGATCTTTCTCTTCCTTTCTGAGTTATAACACAGGCAAGTAAAAGCTGCCCAACACAGGACAGCAACTTCTGCTTACTAATTTTTATTGAAGACTTTTTCTTTTTTAAGGACAGATGAGATGTCAATAGCTCAGCTCCATCAGGAATTAACAAGTGACATATCCTTAAAGATAGCAAGAGGAAGGAAGAAAAGCTCAAATGCACCTTTTTGATGAGGGAATCTTCCATCACTAAAATGTGGCAGCATCCCAGGTCAAGCACCTAGAACTGTGACTTTTACATAGGTAGGAGATAAAGGAGACAGATACAGAGATCAAGTACCACCATCTTTCCTTACCCTCCATTAATGCCAACAAACTGGAGATTCTTTTTTGCACCATTTGAATCTTTATTCCCATCTCTCTTCTTCATGATGGACTTCAGAGTATTTTCATTATTTGCACAAACTGTGAAAGAACCCATCAAGATGATCGACATTAACATCACTCATACAAGTTGAGAGAATGGGTAATCTCTCTTCTCCCTCATGTATGTGGATGTAGATCTGGCATGCATATGTGACAAATTTGCACAAATGCATTGGGAAAAGGGTGTGCATGCGAGAGAGTAAAGTCCTATTAATAACATTCTTTAAATGGGGAAAAATGTTAGCACTTCCACACATCACAGTAACCAGTGACACCAGGCGTCTTATCAGACTTTACTGTTCACAAAGGGATGTGTCTCATTTCTTCAGCTGAAATAACCCGGAAAAGATTTCTGCCTGCCAGAATGTGGAAAAGTGAAATGTTCTTTATATTATTTCATGATTGGCAATACCAGATAAATTTTTCTTAAGCTTTTTTTTTTCTTATAATTTTAAGATATTCTAGACCTTTCTATCAAACAACTGTCTCATTCTTTCTGTAGGTCGGATTAGAAGGCACACTGTCATTTAACTAAACGCTGGTGATGGAGCCCAGAAAGAACCCTGATGCCAAGGACCACAGACCTACCGTAGAGGCCCGAAGCGATCTGGTCATCGGTCAGGTTTACCGGGGCCAGTGTACTCTCCTGCGAGGGGAAGGTCGTCTGGCTGCTCATAGGTGACCCTTCTGAGGTGCCCATCTCACGCTCAGACTGGGACAGCTCTCCCAACTGAATGCAACCACACTTACAGGTATATTCCAAATTATTTCCTGTCCAAAAAGAGTAGGGAACAGAGTCTGTGATGCCAAGTATGGACAAAATGGACCAAAAAAAAAAAGGTTTCTGTTAAAAAAAAAAATCCTGCAACTCATCCTTTCCTCAAGGGCTTCCTTCCTCAGTAAGTGGCACTACTATCTAGACCACCGGATCCCCACCCTGCCAGGGGACCTTTGACTCCCATTCCCTTATCACATCCACCAAAGCTTGTCATTCTAGCTCTGTGGGCGTCACCTTGTCTCTGTGTTCTTGCTGTTTTCCTCTTCACGCTGGCTCAAAGTGACGGGCGTCACATCCACCCTGCTGCCCACACTTCTCTTCCTGCTGTTCCCCTCTGGGACGCTGGGGCAGAGGACTCCTCCGCCTAGCTCTAAAGCTGTCATTCCTGCAGCTGGAACAAAGCGCCCTGACCCCTGGGAAACTTGGTCCTTACTGCTTAGCCAGACACTAAGTCATCTGCAACATGGCAGCACCACCCCCCCCAACTTCACTCCCCCCTCTCCCCGCTGTGCTCCCTTCTGGAAATGACTGCAGCCTGGTGGAGGGAATCATGCTCTGTCTGGAGGGCAGGACGCTCACTTCCTCACTGTGGCCTTCCTTACTCTCCTCACGGAACACATGCCCTTCTTGCCATCTCCACGTGGCCCACCCTCCCTCCTTGCCCTGTTTGGGGCTTCCCTCACCCCCTAATTAAACACAACTTTGCTTTCTCTGAGCTCTCACAGCCCGTCTTCCATACCCTCTCTCCTGGGATCTATGGTACAACATACAGGACAACTTTTGTGACCATGTTAGAGTCCCCTGCATTCTACACAGAACCTATTAAGTGTATTATTTGGAAGACTAGTTAAATGAGTTATAAAGATTTAATTCCCCCTCCCTGTTTGCCACTCTTTCTATAATGAATATGGACTGTGTTCAAAATCCCTTTTAAAAATAATTCTTTGACTTAGCATTTGATCTCTAGAACTTTTATCTTAAGGATACACAAGATGCAGAAGGCTGGTTACTATTTTCATATTGGAAATAGTGAAGAGAAGCAAGCATCACAATCTGCCTGTAAGAAACTACCAAGTGCTGGGACAGAAGACAAGTAGTTCTCTGTAGCCATTCACAGGCTGACGGAGGAAGACATCTACTCACATGCAGTAATGAGCACAGCCTGTTTAAAGTGGGTTATACAACAGTATGGGGCAATTATCAGTAAATACATATATATTTATATATCTCAACACTTTTAAAATTTTTACTGCTTTAGAAATGCTGCGGATGGAAGCCAGGGCACAGGGCAGGCCTAGACAAGTGTTCTACCACTGAGTGGCATCTCTTCAATGCTGCTTTTTTAACACCAAACAACTTAGTTTGTTACAACTTTTCTTTGTATCTGTTATTTTCTAAATCATACCTTATAAACAGAGGGGATTAATAAAATAACATTCAAATCTATTTGCAATACTGCCATTGGATAAGAATTTGATCAGTTTTTGCTTTTAAAAATAAAGCTTTAGATGTTTAGAAGAAAAGGAAATTAATTAATCACTGTATTTTGAGGAAATCTAAATACCTGTGAGAAACCCTAAAACTTAAGTGCTATTGTTCGTAATAATCACCCGGGGTGGGTCAAGTGCAGCTCCGGCATTCCTTTTTGAAAATTTTAAAGTAAAAACAAAATTTCAAAACAAAGTGAAATACATTGTGTATTGGTATTTTTAGTTACAGAGTAGAATAGGCAAAATTGTAAACTGTCCAAATAATATTAGTACAAACCTTTCTTATCAATGAACTAAGGGCAAGTAGTAGTATAACTATCTTAACTATTGTGTGTGTGTGTGTGTGTGTGTGTGTGTGTGTGTGTGTGTGTATGTAGTATTTTTTTTCTTTCCCCTTTTCTTCTTCCCCCAGCCCAGGTTCTTTTTCCCTTTCTAACAGTTTCTTTCCATTTACAATATCTAGCATATATTTTGGATCTTATTTACTTATTCAGCATTTCACACTAGGGAAACAACCATGAAGTTTACACATGTGTACATGAAGTTTACATATGTGTGTCTGGTTTATTTCACTTATCAGTATGGCCCCAAATTGTACCCATCTAATTATGAAAGTCTCCAGTTTAATCCTTCTTTATAGCTTAGTACTCAATTGTATACAAAGATCACCTTTTTAAGCTATTCCTTAGTTGATGGGCATTTGGGTTGTTTCCAAGATCGAACTATCACAAATTGTGGTGCTATAAACATGGGTGCACATATATTGCTGTGGTATGATGTTTTTAATTCTTCTGGGAAGATATCTAGGAGGGGAATAGGTGTCAAATAGGACCTCCAGTCCTTGTTTTTTGAGGAACCTCCACACTGATTTCCATAGTGGTTACACCAGTCTGCACACCCAACAACAGTGGAGAGGGTTTCTTTTTCCCTCCAGCCCCTCCAGCATTTGTTTTTGCTTGATTTCTTGATAGTAGCCATTCTTTCTGGGGTGAGGTGGAATCTCTGTTGTTTTAATTTACATCTCTCAAATGACCAGTTAAAGATACTGAACATTTTTTCATATATTGATTTGCTCTTTGTATTTCTTCATTTTAGAAGTATATACTCATCTCAGATGCCAATTTTTGGATTGGATCTTTAAATCTAGGAGGACTGATTTTTTTTTTTAGTTCTTTATATGTTCTCAATAGTAATCCTTTGTTTGAGGAAGAGCTAGAAAACACTTTCTCCCACATTGTGGGTTGTCTCTTTACTCTGCTAGTAGTTTCTCTTGCTGTTTAAAAGCTTTTAAAGATGAGATTGTAGCTGTTGATTCTTTGTGATTGTTCTCTGCAATCGGGGTTTTGTTTATAAAGTCTTTGCCTCCACCAACGTCCTCAAGAGTTTTACCTACTCTCTTCCAGCAGGTTTAATGTTTCTGTTTTAATATTTAGATCTTTGGGGATGGGCATTTCTGACACTACCCCTCGAAGAGTTTTTGATATAGGTGGCCCACTTTGAATGCTAGTAATTTTAAACAATGGCAAAATAATTTTTAAAAAGAGTTGAGACAGACAAAATATTTAAGATGAGGCGGTACAGAGATAATCTGAAATTCCTCATTTTCATATTTCTAATTATGATTCTGAAAGTCACAGAGATTTGGTAACTTGCCTGAGGCCATGCAGCTGGACCAGAACTCACTTCCCTAATTCTATGAATTGTGTTCCCTGCTCCAGCCCTGCAGGCACTGACTGTGCGTGCACACACGATTCCTTCACAGACCCGCAGGCCCAAAGTACACACGCAGTGCTGCACGCTTCCCTCCACACAGCACTTGATGCCCCCAGGACCTCATGCAGCCTCCAACTGCAAATATGAAATGTCCAACCTGCCTTTAGCTCACTCTAAGTCAAATCTTTATTTCCTCCTGCTCCACCTCCACTCATCATTAGTTTGAAATGACTGCATCATCACCCCCAAAAGGTCTCACTAGTGACTCGTGTAAGCACACTCCTCCTAGAGGAACACTGAGCAACCTTTTCCCACATAAGCTCCAACCACCACATTTTAAACACAAATACATTAGTATTTATCATTACTGAAAACCTGAACATATATAAACCTAGGCAACAGCACAATCTTGGCATCCTTAATGCTGAGGACACATTCTGAGAAATGCATCTTTAGGTTACTCATAGTGGTGTGAACATCACACTGTGCTGATGGACTAAAACGTCCACGACATTGCTAAGTGCTCCACTCTTTGTGAGGCGCCCACTGTTAAGTGGTCGGTGGTTGACTGACCTTGTTATATGGCTCATAACAAGGTTACATAATAAACTCTCTTGTTCCCATCACTACATTCAGCAGTGGCTTGAGATACCTGGTTTCATCTTCATCACTTCCATTCACTCACATGGGATATTTTACATGTAAAAGCAAAACATTCAATCTCTATATATTTTAGTATACATCCCTAAAAGAACTCTTTAAAATCACTAAAACTAATCAAACCTTAAGAAAAAATACAATGACCATCACCTATCCAGTTAATGTTCAAGTTTCTCCAACGGTCTCATCAAAAAAAAGAAAAAAAAAAACCATATAGGAAGCCTGAATGAGAAACCCACTAATATATTTCCATTGGGCGCTATGGTTTTAAAGTCTTTTAATCCAAAAGTTATCAATTTAAACATGATTATAAAAAATGCTTTAAAATCAGAGGCTCAGAGGTATAGTGTTTGCCTAGCATGTGCTAGGTATGATCCCCCATACTCAAAAAATTACATCTAGAAATAAAAATATACACATATATTTTTAAAAGGTATTTACAAGCTGGGGATTTAGCTCAACAGTGTAAGTGCCTGCCTGGCAAGCACAAGGTTGTGAGTTTGAGCCCCAGTACTAGGGGGAAAAAGGTATTTACATACGATTTCAGTGTACAGATTTTGTGTATGGCTGGTCGAGTTTTGGTAAACACATATACATAGGTGACTTCCTAAAATAATGAACATTTCTAAGCCAGTAAACTCCTCCCCCAATTCTTCCTGCTAATCTCCCCACGGGAGGCACCTGATGCCCTGGTTTGTCTCACTGTAGTTTAGTTCAGTGAACCAGGACTTTTTAAAGCTTTGGCAATCCCGAACTGCATGGGTCCTTCATACTCCATGTGGGCAGCTGTGCCTTGCCAGTGGGCACTGTACCGCTCACCTCCTGCTACCACTTTGCTCAGGGAGATGCTGTGTCTGCACGCTTCCCAACTCTTTCCTTACTAGCTGTTTGTGGACCAGGCCTGAAATTCCAGTACCCTTCACAAGGACTGACCCAAATCCTACCTCCTCTTTAGGCTTTTTTTTTTTGGCTACTACTCCACAGAGATCTTTCTTTCCCCTCATTACCATGTAGCTAGCACTTTCATGCTAGACTAAATAGCCAGACTAAAAATATATCCGCCCTCTCTCAGCTTCACCTGTGTCCCCTCCAGGGGAAGGTAAGCTTCCTTGGCTGTGGCTCCTTTAGTGTCCCCTCCACGCTTCAACAGTGCGGGGTAACAAAAGGCTTTTCATAAGTGCCATGTGATTCACCCGAGTGTCAGATTCTGGTAAGGCCAAAAGGTAAGGCTAGTGCTCATTTGTCCAGCCTGAGGGAACCGCCCCCTGTATTGCCAGAAGATCTTTTTGGGATGGTGCTCAAACTCTGGCTGGGATGGAGCAGCCCCTAGGCAATTCTCAGAGCTCAGCAGGAACCAGTGTGCTGTTGAAGGAACACATGGGATTGCACCTGTACCAGCCTCTGCCAGGGACGGCCACGCCCAAGCGAAACAAAGAACGTATGGAGCCAGGACACACAAAAATAAAGCAGCCATCAAACTAAATGCAATGGTCTCAACCTGGCTGCCTGTCACAATCATCTGAACTGAGGGTAGGGGTTTAAAAGCAATACAGGGAGCTATCAATAGGTGGCCTGGACATCAGTGTATTTTAACCCCCAACCTTTCCCCAGTGAGTCTGCTGGGCAGTCAGATTAAGAACCACTCAATTCAATTAAGCAAAATAAAACTCAACTGCTACAAGTAAGATTACAGACTCCCAATGGTCTCCAGTCATAAACTTGGACCTTGTGAGTTCTTAGGAATGACTGATGGTATAATTAATAGCTCTGAGTCACTGATGGTAGAAGTTCATGGGAGCAGTAAATGGTGCCTCCAAATAACAGCCACAGAACTGGAGTGATTACAAACCCCTGCAGAATTCTGGCCCTCTTGGCCAGACCTCAAGACCACCACCAAGTGGCAACAGTTTGCACATGGAAAACTGGCAAGCTGGGGTACAGGGGAGTGGGCAACTGTGAGAAACCTTCTGTCATTAACATTTTTACCACGGTTGTAAATGTCAGTAAAGCTTGAGACTCATTTTACAACTGGTCAGATTAGTTAGGACTAACAGACAGCAAGTGACAGAAATCTCAGTGTTCTGGAAAATGAAGCAGCACCGAGTATTTGATATAGAGATAATCACAGTAGCTAGGGCAAACTAGATGTGAGATAGTGAAAAGAAATTAAAGTGAAAACTTTATTTTATAATGTCCCGAACCTTAAGAATGTTAGATACAAACTAACAAGAAAAACAAAACTTCAATGAAAACCAGAGCTGAAGAGTTCTAACAGTCTCTCCTGCTTGATTTTATTCATCTAGAATGGGTATCAGTTGGCAGGACACAAGCAGTGGGTTTCTAAATTTACAGAAAACTGATTTTTTAAAATGCACTAAAATGGATTTTAAAGGTTGGTCTGACCCCAGATGTCAATTGTTGTACAATGCTAATCCATGTTTTTGTTTATAATGCCAAGTGCTTTCTGAAAAACACAACTCTGAACTGTGCAGCCAGTGAATTAACCATGGTGTGTGCCCAATTTTCAATGAAGCATTCTGATTTGATTTTTAAACCACATCTAAAGTACTTTTCAAGAATAGGACTAGCAGGGTGTGGTGGCACATTCTTGTAATCCTAGCACTCTGCAGGCTGAGGCAGGAAGATTGCTATTGAGTTTGAGGCCACATAGTTCAGGACTAGCCTGGACTACATAGCAAGACCCTGCCTCAAAAAAATTAAAGAAAACAATAGGATTAAAATTTCTGATTCATTATGAATTATGACCATTCAACCTATTTTCCCAAAGTGAACTCAGAATTGAAAGAAATCTGAAATAACACTTATGCTTTTTCATAAAGAAAAACGGCTTCAGCATGAATCCACCCCTTTTAGCCCAAGTATGAGACAGCAGAACATGTAGACAGTGTGTGTTACTCTGCAGGGGGGAAGTATGTAGGGTTAACAGAGAAGGACAAATTCCCTCTGCTTCCAGACTTTGCTCTCAGAGGCCTGCCTGACATCTCAGACATGTGGTCACCCACACAAGTAGCCAACTCAAACTGGAGATGGAAAACTTAACAGGTCAGAACAGCAGCTACCATGAATGTGTTTAAGAGTGAACACTTGCTTAGAAATTAAAATGCTAGATTGGATTAAGAACCAGATTCTCCCTCAACCCCACCCATATTTAATTATATACCAGTCCCAAGACTTGACCCAGAAATCCCAAGCTGACAGGCTGCATTAACTAAAGCTGGGTTAAAATACGCTTCTCCTGATTTAGCTAAGGTCCCCCCTCCTCCCCAGGCCTCAGCTACTCTGACTACAGCTGCACCATGAGCACTAACTCCACATCATTGTGAACCTAATGTGTACTGGTCTTGCCTTAAGTGTGCGTGTCCTGACTTCCCAACTGGATGTCAAATTCTTTGGGAGACACCCTGTCACACCACGACCTGCATTTGGCAATACTTAATGTATAGCTATCAATCGAGATGACAGAGATGAGGACAGTGCAAACTTTGAACAGCTTTACTGCTATGAATGGCTTACTGCTCAGAAAAATAGCTGTGGCTGTCACCCACTATCAATCACTACACTTGTCAGTGATCTCAAAGCTATCTCGGTTCTTAAAGATTACTCATCTCCATGCTCCAGCCTGAAATGAACTGTAAAAGTCTAAAAGTTAACCTTCATACATCTTTTCCCAGAGCATGTTTCCATTTTACTGACACTCACCCAAAACCATTAGTTTAAAAGAACATGCTTTCCAAATGAGTGCCAACGGAAGGGCTCACAAAGGTGACGGGCAGAATGAAATCTTTCGAAGATCTTTTCCTCAGGCCTAAGTGCGTCTTACAAAATCTGTCCTGACTTCCAGACCAGGCGGCCCCTTACACATCATGCCAGTATATTACACCATCACAGGGTTCCAGAAATACTTGGTTGAGATTGTTTTGAAGCTCTTCAACTAGGAGACAACTAACCAGAGATGGTATGCTGTAATGACCTCATTTTCCTGCTTTCAGTGTCTCTCCACAAACTTATTTTTACAGTTATGAAGATGACTTCAAGTTCATAAACTTTTAAACCCAAGATGACCAGGAGTATAAATACAGAAGCTGATTTAAAAAACAGTCCTTTTGTCTGCACATGAAATGAATTTTCTATAAATCATATGGTAGGCAGTTAAGTTCCACTATAAGACAGTTTCATACTTGCTCAGAGCAGTTATATATATATATATATATTTAGGGTATTTGTAAGTGCTAGCCATTTGTCTAGAATTTTCTCTTTTTCCACTCTTTCCAAAGAGTGGGGGAACCTTAACTCACTCTTCAAACCAAAATAATCCCATTGATTTACAGAAAAAATATTACTTCCTAAGGTTTTTGTAGAAAACAGAAACTTATTTCCTCTTAATTTCTTGAATTCAATGGAAAGTATTAAATACATTAAACTCATACTACCAGGAATTAAACACAGTACACCTTTGGTCACCAGAAAAGTCCAGCTGTAAAACTATGACATTGTCTAATCTTGGAAAAATGTTTGTGACCTTTGGGTGAAAAAAAATATATAAGCAGACTATGTTTTTGTTAAAAAATAAGTATATTTCTAAACCCTGGGGCTGCATACTTGCACACATTAAGCACACATGGGCCAGTGCACGTGTGCGGGAGGGCAGCTTCTGCTTGTGAGTGCCCTTTGAACTCTTACTTAAGGGACACACACTCCAGTCCAGTTGTGATTTTTAAGAAGCTGAACAGGAGAGTCAGGCATGATGTCACTAAAAATGTTTCACACACTGAAGTGACTGTCAGCAAATCTTTAGGAAAATGAATAGCATCTGACTGATTCAGCATTAATACAGTTCACCTTGAACTTTAAACGTGATTCTGAATGAGTCTGAATCAAAAACTTAGTCACATTTTGTTCCCCCAGTTTTATCTCTATATTTCTTTATCTTGATAAAACTGTTGGTGGGGGAGATATAATAATTTGGGAGGAAAAGCCACAAGCCAGAATTATGAAGGTAAACATTATGATCAGAAACAAAAGATTATTTGTATAATTTGTTTGGCAGCTGTTCTATAGCTGTATTTCTGTTTCTGAGGGCACCCAAACAATAAGAGCTTTTAGTGAGCACTTATACTCTGTGCTGCCGACTACTGCAAATGCTTTATTCCTGTGACTCATAAAATCTTCATTACAATCCTATGAGGGAACAAAGACAACTTATCCTAGTGGGACAGAAAGAATCTGAATGCAGACTAGCTGCAGAGCCCCGTATAACTTCCTTAAAATATTAAGCTCATATAAATGACTATGTGCTACCATTGGTAGATATTACATCCAAATGCCCTATTGCTTTGTTTGGGGGGAGTCAAAGTGTGAACAAATATTTCCCTATATCTTACAGGACAGATATGCACACCACACTGAGTAATATGCTATGTTATATATACTATGCTGTATTATAACATGCACAGCAATCCAGGGTACATGTTGATACACCTTCATTCTTCATACCTGTCAGGTGTCAGCAATCTCACCTTACTCTATCAAG
This sequence comes from Hydrochoerus hydrochaeris, assembly GCA_004027455.1. Taxonomy (NCBI): domain Eukaryota; kingdom Metazoa; phylum Chordata; class Mammalia; order Rodentia; family Hydrochaeridae; genus Hydrochoerus; species Hydrochoerus hydrochaeris. The sequence goes on along the minus strand of PVLA01000016.1, from coordinate 722,123 downwards.
ATTCTTTAATTTTCAGCCCCATATACACAAACACTAGAACATGGGTCAAGTTGCTAACCTTCCTCATCAGAACTCTAAAGCAGTGTGGTTAAAATACAAAAGTAAAATGAATTACAGACATACTTTAAAGACATTCTTGTGTGTCCAGGAAAGGTTACCACTATGGCTAAACTGATGCTATTGAAATATTCTTTTGTTCACAAATGCTATAGGTCTCATGTATTGTAGGTGATTAACTCGGTGTTTGTTTGCACAGTCAGATCTACACAGGGATGTGTGGAATGTCGGCAGGACTGGAAACAGACCAAAGCACACTGCAACACAACCAGAGGGCACTTTTTCCTTGGTCTCCAAGCCTGGGGGGCCATGCAAATCACTCCAGTGTTGCAGCTGAATATTTCAGGCAAGAATGTGAAATAGAAACCCCAGTTGGGGAAGAAGGGAGGCAGCCTGGGAAGAAAATGCTTTTATAATCCTTTATACCATCTGTGACTAGATTTATGTAAGAATTTTATTTTGACTTCAACATCTGACATCAGGGTTTTTAAAAGGATGTGGAGGCAGACATCTGTTATTAAGACTTTGTTTCAGTCCACAGTATCACTGTGATCCTGTTTACTCTAAAATGACTCCCTTGTACTCTTAGTAGTCTCTGGATTTTAAAAAAGTCACACAGCAGCCATCATGTTCATTTTTGCTTCCATAATAGACTATGTCCCACAGCAGAGATCCTAAAAACTAGGAGTCACTCAGGTTGAAAGCGGAAACGTAGGAAGTTATAAAAAGAATCTATTTCAGTCCATTTTGCTCATTGCCCTTTTAGGCTTAGGAAGGGAAACAGGGTGATGTAAGTGTTGTGTGGAGGGCTTCATGCAGCCTATGCTGCACATTTTCACAAACAGTTAATTTGATGCATACACGCCCTTCTCCTGGTCACACTGGTTTGTGAGAACTGGAGTGTCAGGAATGACAGCTGGATGTGTGGCCCCAGACACAGGGAACCTGATACCCAGGGAAGGGATTTCAGTGAGGCTGACAGGGAAACATACTTTATAAAATCTTCCTATTTCTTGATGATCAGCTTCAATGTCAAGAAAAGCAGAAGTGAGCGGGAATCCCCGAGCTCAGGAGTCCTGGCTTCACTAGCTACACTATCCTCCCTGCCTACACCTGTGCTTGAGATGCAGTAGCATGTTAATCATTATTTGCAGTAATAAAATGAGCTGATGAAGTTCTTCCCTTTCATGGAAATACAAACTATAAACATTTTATACTACTAATAACTGTGGACACAAATAATACACGATTTTTTCTAGGGAGTTTTACATAAAATGAGTCAGCTTAGTACTTGGAAGACAATAAAACATCACGTAAAAACTAGCAGCTCCAGAAGATAATGTCTAGGCCTGTCGATATCAGTTGACGCTTACGTTAGTCCAAAACATTCTTGGTTTTCATTCTACCCATTGCCATCCTAAAGCTTTCTCAACAGTTACAAAAAAATGGCTCAAGCAGTTTAAAAAAAAAAAAATCCTTACCTCTTGGGAAAACATTCTTTCCCAAGAGAATGTATCCTTAAAAGTTCAGAGGTTGGAAACTTAATCTCTCTGCCCTCAAAATGGATTAATGTCACCATCAGGCAGTGAGTTCATTATTGCAGGAGTCTCTGGTACTCTTGCTGTTTGATGTCCTCTGCCTTGTTATGATGGAACAGAAAACCCTCCCTGGATGTTGATGTCATGTTAGGCTTCTCAGCCTAAGAACCATGAATAAACCTCTATTCTCTCGAAATTTCCCAGCCTTTAGAATTCAATTATGGCACCAGAAAATACACGAAGGCACTTCCTTATCCCCAGGTCCCTCAAGGTACCACTTACCTGCAATTTTACCCAGACTGGTTTTCTGGAGGTCAGTGTTCTTGAACTCCTCAGCACTTGCAGACTTCATGACAGAGTTGATGGATGTCAGGGTGCTAATGAGCTGTGAGTTGAGGGAGCCAATCTGTGAGTGAGGCTCCCCAAAAGCTTCTGCCAGTTCACTGTAGTTCTCAGCCAACAGCATTTGCTGCTCGGCCAGCAGCTTCTGGACACGTTCGATGTAGTGATCCAAGCTGGTCACCATTCCAGTCGGAGCCGGGGGCTGGGGGTCCTCCAGGAGCTCCCCTACAGGCTCATCCCCAACGCCAACGCTCCTCCTGCTACCTGTCAGTCCCATGGTCAACTGGGGGGGCCCACAAGCTATGGTTCTCATTTTGAGACCAACCAGATAATTGTCATGAATATTTATCTGCCCCACACCCAACTCTTTGGTCTTCACAGCAGATGGCTTGTCAAACCCAGAACTGCCAGATAGCAAGGTCCCAACACCAACAGACCGCGTCTTGGTGGAGGATGTGACATCCTTGACACGGCCTTCTCCTATAGCCACGGTTCGCATCTCCACTGTCTGTGTGCTGGTCTGCTTGTCCAAAGTGCTTAGGGAGGTGTTGGTGCAGGAATCCACCAGGGTGGCTGTCTCAGTGTTAGTGGACTGGCTCACCTGTTCTAAAAGTGTATTGGTGTGCTGGTTTGTGGTAAGAGGTGCTGCCATGACGGCGGCTTCTACCTGGGTAACAACCTCTGTGTTCACGCCATGGGAGGTGTACTCTTTGGGAGAGCAGACAGTCACGTGGATAGAACAGTCTCCACAGCCGATAGACCGCACATCTTTTAGATTCAAATTTGTCTTGAGGAAGGTCAAGTCACTCACAGACGCCTCTGTGTTGCTGCCTGTTTCGCAGACACTGACTTCCACACCCACATGCTTGTCACAGGTCTCCGAGGACCTCCCTGTACATTGGTCGTGCATTTCCGCCCTCTCCTTAACAATCCATCTATTCATGGGCAGCTCGGACCCTACAGCTTGATTCCTATGTTCAGACTGGCAGGAGATTCCTACACTACTTGTTTGCACAGAGGTCCCAACACAAGTGTCCACCAGGTTCACATGACTGCCAACCATTTGGTCTCTCGTTGGCATCACTGCTTCCACCAACTTGCTGAAGACAAGTGGCTGGGCCATCACGGCCTTGTCAATTTTCTTCCTTGATCCAGCAGCCTGCAGCTCTTGTTTCAATTTAGTCATCTCCCTGTCATGGGTGGTTTCTTTAAGCTGCACTTCCAGGCGGTAGACCTTTTCCTTTAAGGCTTCTATGGTCTGCTGTTGCAGCTCAATTTCCTTGTCAGCTTCTGTTGTCACTCCAAGCATAGCCTCTGTTACACCAACGCTGGAATCCCTCATCTCAGTGACTGTCCCTACACCTGCATCCTTGAAGGCCCTGGAACTCCGTTGGTACAAAACAATGTCATGCATGTTCTCATTGCCACCTACAGCCACAGACCGGCACTCCTGAGCTGGGCACTGTCCGTTCTCCCTGAGCACTGATGAGGCCTCACAGCTGCTGTCCTGGATCTTTTGCTCCAGAGCCTGCATGTCAGCAGTGAGCTGCCGGAACTCTCTTATCCTCTGTGTGCTCTGCTCCACACTCTCCATCTCTTCCTCCTCATAGTCAATGTATAACTCCCCACCACTGCCCCGTGCCCGGGAGAGCTGGTCCAGCTGGGAGGCATTCCCCGCACTGTAGGAGCGCTTCCTCACACCACAGATGTCATTCTGCGATGCAGCCCTTTGTGTTTTTAGCTGCGAGGCAAGCTGCCGCTTCTCCTCTTGCAAGACGGAAATCTTTACTTGGAGCACAGGAATGGTTCTCACCTGTTCCTCAAGTTCCTTCAGACGTTTCAGGGCAATGGCCATCTGCTCACGGATGTGCTGCAGGTGCATAGGGCTCACATTGGTCACCGGGGTGGAGACCCCTGAGCTTAGAGGACTGTGGCGGATGGAGCTCCCCATGGAGGACGTAGTGGCAGCCACTGGGGCATAGCTGCCGTAATCCCCATTGCCTTGGTACCCATTCTGAAGCTGGATGGCAGCACTGTAGTTTCCAGAACCCATAAAGGAGGGAAGAGAGTTTGTGGAGCCCATGCCTCCAAAGCTGGCCAGCCTGGGCCTTCTGAATTCAGCCGGTGTCATTTGCATGGTGGCTCTTTCCTGTTCAAGTCTTCTCCTGGTCTCCATTAGTGTCTTGGTGACATGAAGGTTGTGCTTTGGGAATTGTGGGGAGGGAGGGGGCAGCTGTCGATTTTCAGGGATGGGAAGAAAAGTGGGTGAGGTCTCCAGAGGTGGGGGTGGCCTTGGGACTTGGCCTCTGGCTAGGAGGAAGCTGGAGCACTGTTTGTTGTCATCACTGTTGGAGGATGAGAGGGATTCGGTGGAAGTCCACACACCCTGCTGACCTGGTGTGACCCTGGTTTCGGGGCATGGCACAGATGGCTTTCGCCTCTTCTGGATGTTCAGTTTCTTGATGGTGTTTCCTTTCTGGATATCATCCACGTATTTGAGGAAATCCAAGTCTAGCTGATAACCGTAGGGGGTTTCCACAAAATAAGGGTCTTTCTGTCCCTTGTCATGGTCTCCATTCAGAACATCATCTGCTTTTCCTGAAAGACAGAAGAGAACATTACAATGCTATGTATCATACAGTAAGGTAACAACTAAGAGCTTAAAGACCCATGTTCTTATCCTGGATCTTAGCTGTGAGCGAGTTAACACATTTTTCAGTTTTTCATGAGTAAAAATTGACATACAATTATTTAACTTATAAGGTTAAGTAATATTCCTTTTGTTTCCCAAGTACTGATTGAACCCAATGTGTGCTGCACAACAGCCCAAGGTCTCTTAAAAATTTTTATTTTGAGAAAATGTCTAAGTTGCCCAGGCTGGCCTTGAACTCTTGACCCTCTGGTCCCCATAAGTGGGATTGCTGGGATTACAGGTATGCAACACCAACCAGACATGAGATAATGATCTTAAGGAGTCAAGCACATGGCAAGTCTTTACTAAATATTTTAAAGAGTCCATTGAAAAAGGTTTAAAAGCACTGTCAGTTTCATTTGTCTGTGGTCCCTTGAAGAAGGGAGAGCAGACACTGGGATTCCTGTTTTACAAAGTGTTATGTGAGACACAAAGTCTGGAAGTCAGCAGCAGAGTAAGACAAGGTTAGAGCATACCCATGAGGCCTGGAGCCACCCCCACCCCAGGCACCCTACAGGCTGGACAGCCTTTCTCACCACTGCCAGAGAGCCAACCAGCACCACTGCCACAAGACTGATTTCCCCTGAACCCTTCTCACCAGAAAGCTGGTCCATGGGATGTTGAGTCATGAGCTTGAACACAAAAATAGAGACTTCAACTCTATTCCATCCAACACTTCTGTTTCTCTCAACTAAAAACAGAAAAGTCCTCTCCCAACTGGAGAAACATTTTCACAATTCTTTTTAATTTTTTGACAGAAACCCACTATCTGAGCAATACTTTTGTTTTACGAGTATGATGAATCCAAACAGATTCCAAGGAGAATGAAAAGAAGAGCAAAGCGACACTCCAGCCATGGGATCATGTGGCATTCAATAAATGCTACTTCTGGCTAAACCAGTTAAAAAAGTAAACACAAGAACTTTTCAAAGTGCAGACTTTGTTGCTGACCTGAGCTGTCCATTTCAAAATCAAAAGCAAGGTCATCTTTTGTTTAAATTACAGTATATGATTAAGTAGTGTGTTTCCCTAAAGCCATACTAACAGGCTCTGCATGTTCACATCAATAGGCTCAAGCACAGCGGTGCCTCTGTCCCTGTGGGCACACAGCCTCCCCCTTCTCCCACTCCACCGCTGTGGGGTCTAAAGACTTCTAGCAAATGAGAGCTGTCAGTCCCAACACTGCAGAACATTACAGGTGACAGTGCAAATTCTCTGAATGACTCTTTTGCCTCCACTTGCCTGTTTTGAAACACTAGGGGAGAAAAGTACAGAAAGATTGCTGAGCAGGAGTTAGGAGGGCGTGCATTCTCCCTGTCTAAATTTACAACAGTATCACACTATTCTAGTTCCCGGAAGGCAGGCCCTCGATTTCCATTCTAAAGCAGGTGAGAAACGGATTCGGTTGGAAGCCTCTAGCCGGCGCCGGGGGAAGCTCCTTTAGAGACTTCAGTCTGGAAACGCGCTCGCGCCAGAGCGCGCCTCTCTCTGATCTCTCTCCTTTCTAGCTTTCAACTCGGCAAGAGAAAGGCTGGCATTCAAACTATGCGGCCAGACCTGTTTCTAGAGCTGTCAGCAATTCCTTAGCCAAAGAAGAACCTGAAGATAGCTTCTCGGGCGACCCCAGCAGCGGGTCAATCGTCAGGGGCAGATTCTGCCCTGGACCGCGCCGCCCGGGCCTGGAGACCCTTGGGGAGGAGCTCGCGCCCCGCACCCCGACCCCGGCCCACCTACCTGCGGCGCACCCCGCGCGGGGCCCGGGAGCGGCCCTGCCCGGCCTGCTCGACCTGCCTGCCGCTGCGGCTCGGCCCTCGGCCCGCCAGGCGAAAGCTGCAGCTCCGCTCCGCTCGGCTTGGTCGGCCCTGCGCACACGCCATAGGCCGAGGTCTCGCCAATGAAGGCTTCCGCCGCTCGGGGACGCCACCCCCGCGCACTCAGCGGCTCGGCATTCCTGGCTTTCTTAATGAAAACAGGAAACCGGCATCTTTTGAAAATGTGTATTCTTCACTCCAGTTCTGCCAGGAGGACAAATAAAGCCAGCAATGTAAGCATCTGCACAGAGAGGCTCTGTCTGTTCCTGCGGCAGCCACTTCTCCATGAAAGAGGCTGTGTTCTGGGTGCAAACCTAACAGCCTCTGCCCGTCACCTGAGCAAGGGCAGGGCCACAATCGGCCACTGTTCTCCGCTGGACGAGCAGCCAGCAAGACTGCTTGGCTCAGGGCGCCACAGGACTCAGTCGCTCAGGACACGGACGACGCGGTAACCTCTAAAGTCTGATTTTAAAAAAATGACTAAAACTTTTTTCCAGTTAGAAAAGTAGTCCGTGCTTGTTTTTTTAAAAAGTCAAGCTGGGCATGGTGATGCACACTGCCTGTAATCCCAGCACTCTTGAGAGGCTGAGACAGGAGGATTACAAATTTGAGCCTGGTTTGGGAAATTTAGTAATTTATTGAGACCCTGCCTCAAAATAAGACGTCTAGAGATGTAGCTCATTGTTAACATCATGGGTTCAATCCCTACTACTGGGGGCGGGGAGTCATGTAGAGACCATATAAAGAACAAATAAATATATGGTCTGGATAACTCAAGTTTGGCTATTCTGACAACTCATAGGCTGGGGTGTGTGTGTGCGCGGTTATTACTGAGGACTGGACCTAGGGCATTTGCACTGAGCTACATGCCCAGGCTTCTTCTACTTCTTCTTTTTTTTTTTTTTTTTTTGAGACAGGGACTTGTTAGTTTGCTCAGCTGCTCAGGCTGAACTCAAACTTGCAGACCTCCTGCTTCAGCCTCCCAGAATGCTGAGATTACAGGTGGTGTATGCCACCTGGCCAGCTTCACTTTTTTTTTTTTAAACATGGCTACTACCCCCACCCCTGCATTTTCAACAGGAAAAGTGAGCTGATTCAAGGTCAGCATTTAGAACACAACAAAACACAGCACACGTTTCAGTAAAACTTAAGGGGCTCATTCTTGGTTCTTTCTACCTTCAGTCATTCTTGGTTCTTTCTACCTTCAGTAGAAATCATGAAAGGCCCCAGTCAGGTCAAATTATCCCCACATGAACTTCAGACTTTAATCTTTGAGAATCAGGAGAAGTTAGAATTTAACCGTATTAGTTTCATTTATTTCCCAGTTAGCTTAACCTAGGCTACCCAAAGGCCTTCTAACCCATGATTCATTCTCTAGCAACTACAAAAGTGAGATACAGTCTTAAAGTGTCATTTGTATAAACTGTCCTTGGCACCAATTATTGTACAATTAAAATCTCCACTGTTGTCATTTTCATCTCCTGCTTTTTAGTGTATCTTTACATATGTTAATACAAACATGGTACTTATGGTACTCAACTTTTCCATATATGTCTCATCTCTCTCAAAATGGAAGCCTCCTGAGACCAACAAACTCAACTCTAAAAATTTCCTTCATTGCTCACCTCTCCCAATCACACATCACTTAACAAGATGCTGGAAACAACAAATATTTTAAGGTATGCACCAAAGTAATAAATAACTGAACATATGTACAATATAATAAACTCACAAAAACAATCTGAAGATAGTTAGATAGTTATTCAATATTAACATTACGGACATTTCTTGCATGTGCTATTTCAGTAGTTATTTTTAAAGTGGGGAATTACAGGTAGTTATTTTATTCTTTATATTTTATAAATTTTATATCACATAGACATTTATCTTTTAAAACTACTATAAGAAGTCACTGTTAATAATGTAAGAAATAAACTGAGAAAGTACAAATGGGAAGTATATGAATGTGAGAAATCATAGCAAACAGACATGCATATTCCTCAGTATGCATTACCTAGCCTTCCACACTAACAGAAGTGACTTTTTTTTTAAACAGATAAATATGAACTGTATATTCCCACCATCTTTTTACTGTTAGCATAGCCATAAGCAGACATGTCATATATCAATTCCTAGGGATTTCCCTTAAAAGACACAGAGATGTACCTTTGACCTCCTTTCTTCTTTTCTTCCTCTATCCTGCTACCTGGAATGCAACTATAATGACTGGATGTTAACTGCTATGCTGGGCCCTAAGTCCACACATAGGAATGGAGGAATGTGTACAACAAGGAACCTGGGTTCAAAGGGGTTTGTGAAGCAGAATTATAATACTCCTGAAGATCCTACCACAGTACTTTTCTCATTCATTTTTTGTATTGATGAGACACAATACCCAACAAAAACAATCTAAAGGAGAGTAGGTTTATTTTGGGTCTTATTTTAGTCCATAGTTGGCTGGCTCCAAGACAGATCAACATGGCAGTGGGGCAGAGTGGAAAGAGCTTCTCCTGGCATGGTGGACAGGAAGCAGAAAGCAAAGGGAGAAACTGGGGAGGGGGACAGACCCCTCTGGGCCATGCCCCCAGATACCTGCCTCTTCCTACCAGACCCCACTTCCCAACAGCAAGTCAGTTATAAGCACCCATAATCCATTCACCTTCCAAAAGCTGGGAGTACCTGAGGCTCTTGGGGGACACCTAGATATAAACTATAACATTTTGCCCCCAGCTCCCATGCACATCTCTTTATACAGAATGCATTCAGTCCACCTGGAAGAGTTGTCAAAGACCTAACAATTTCAGCATTGCTGAAATGTCCAAATTCAAGTCTCCTCTGACTCTTAAGGCAAAATCTTTGCTGTAGATCCTTATAAATATCAAAAAAGAAGTTAAGCACTGCCAACAAATAATGGCATGGGGTAAACACTTCCATTCCAAAATAAAGAACTAAGGGGAAAGAAAGGAATGGGACTAAAGCAATACAATAAACCCCATAGCTCTGTGTCCAGCACCCAGAACAAGCTGTAGTGAAATGCAAACTGTAAAAGTCTGGAGTGGCCCTCCATACTGGATTGCCAGTGCTTGTAGCTCTTGTGGCTTCTCTCTTCAGCTGGCTTTGCTCACTCCTTGTGTCTTACTCAGACTTTCATGTTCTTGGCTTCTCTAACTTTTTAAGGTCTCCATTGGTATCTTTGGCTTAAACCTCACAGCATCACTCACTACCATCTCAAGGTCTCCTTGCCTATCAACCTAAGCCTTCTTCTGAAATCTGGGTGGAAGCCTTCCTTACCCCAAAACTCTTACATTCTGCATGCCTATAAAATCAGTATCACATGGGTGATGCCAGCTTGAGAAGAAGCTGGGCCCTCTTGCATCATAGCTGTAGAGGACTCTGAGTGCCTGGGATGGCAGAGCACTGTGACCAGAACACAGGGGAATGATTTCTCATTTGCTAGCATGGTGCCCTGAGGCTTTCTTTGAAGCAGTCTTTCACTTTTGCAATTTTGAGCCTGAAAGAGCTGGGACCATACAGATTCCTGACATGCCCTTCAGCTATTTTTCCTATTGTCCTTATCCAAAACACTTCTTTTTAATGCTAATCTTTTTAGCAATCAAGCTCTCCTCTGCTCCTACTTTATAGGTAGATCCTTTCAGAGGAAACTGAAAACTTTAAAAATCACTCAGCTGTGCCGTTTGTGCATGATTTTCAATGTACAACTGGCTAAAAGCCCCCAACAGTACCTGTACCACAGCCAGAACACTGGTCTGCCTTGAAATATCCACTGCCAGATGAATGACTCTGGTGCCCTTAAATCTCAGTCTCCTTCAGTTTTAGGACATGAGCAAAATGTAGATAAATTTTTTGCCAGAGGGTAATAAAAATAATCTTGAACCCAAGTATCAATGGAGTCCCTATTCCCAACTGGAATTTCCCAAGTCTGGTCTTTTCTATTTTTTAACCTGCATTCTGGTCTTCTGAGCTCTAACCACGCTTGGATTTCAGCATTCTAGGACTGCTTCTCCAGCCAGCATCACCAAACTCTTCCCCCAAACCAGTGTTTAAATCACATTGTCAAGGACAGTCACAGGAATTACCCCACATCTCTGCTACCAAACCTCCTCAGCCACTTTGCTCATTGCCGCGACATAATATCTGACACCCTCAGTTTAAAGGAAGACATTTATTTTGGTTCATGTTTCAGTGCATAATCAGCTGGCTCAAAGGCTGGACAGAATGGCACTAATACGTGGCAGAGGGACAGCTACTCCTGCAATGGCAACAAGGAAGCTGACAAGGAAGGGAGGAGCTGGTGAGGCCTTGCCCCTAGGCAGCTGCTGCTTCTTACTGGAGTCTACCTCCTAAAAGCAAGTCAGCTATAAAACCCCATAATCCAATCACCTTCCAAAATCCAATCAACTCCCACCTATGAGCAACTGAGGCCCTTGTGGAATATCTATATATAAACCATAACAATACTTTTATGTGATAGAGTAATAAATTTCTATTTTGTTTGGTATTATGGCTTGCATCTGTATACTTCCGAAGCCTCATGTGGTCATTGGTGGGGCTTTTTCAGAGGGAACTAGACCGTGTGTGTGTGTGTGTGTGTGTGTGTGTGTATGTGTGTGTGTGTATGTGTGTGTGTGTGTGTCTGGAGTTGATTCCTAGTGCAATGCTAAGCTCAAGAGCCCTAGGCTACCTGCTACCTGCCCTAAGTAGCCCAGATAAAATATAATGGATAGATACAGCTGTGGTAGTCTCTTCGGCCTGCCGTGAACTGTTTCTCCTCTATGATGCCTTTCTGCCATGCCATCCTGCCTTGGAGTCAGTTCATTATGGACTGAAACCTCTACAAACTGTCAGCTAAATAAACCTTTCCTCCTTTAACTTTGGTTGCTGGGTAATTTGTCTCAGCAAAAAAGAGAAGTAAGACATTTGGTTATTATTTGCTTTCATTCTTCATTACATGGAACTAAACTGAATTGTAATAGACAACAATTTTCCCCTTATTTCCTAAAAATTAAGACTATGCCTTAAAAAGAAAAATGATAAACTGATGGGGTACAAATTTTTTTTATTTTAAAAGCTGGTAAATCAAGAACTATAAAAATAGGGGGGGTGTAAAAACAACAATTTTATTTATTTATTTTTAAATAGCCCCTAAGTAGCTTATAAGAAGAGTTTTAACCTAAAAAGCCGTTTCGGACCAAGAGAACTATGTCTGGTTTCATACAGCCAAAAATTCCCTGGCTGTCTCTGCAACTGGAATTCTGAAAGAAGTGTATTCCAAGCAAGTACTCTGGAACTAGAGGGCTGCCTCTTGTATTTACAAGAATTTTCTGAATGTCTGGAAATCCAGGGCTGGAGACTACTCCTGGCACCTTTCCCTTCATTTTATAACATTTATTGAAACTTAATCGGTGCAGAAAATGGTCATATTTAGTGTAAAGAGCAGGAGGAAGGATTTATAAGACATAGCCAGGCATGGTGGCACATACCTGTAATTCCAGCCTTTGCAGGAGGGGCACTGTGAGTTTGAGGCCAGCCTGGGCTACATAGTGAGTTCAAGGCCAGCCTGAACTACATGGCAAGACTTTGTCTCAAAAAAACAAAAACAAATCTATGACATAAAATGAAATATAGTCCAAATGAAAGCCAATGTAACAAAAATTGAGGTCAGTAACAAAGGCAACGCTGGGTGTGGTGGTGCATGCCTGAATTGTAGTCCCAGCACTTGAGAGGCTGAGGCAGGAGAATTGCTGAGTTTGAGGCCAGCCTGGACTACAAAGTGAGTTCAAGGCCAGTTTGAACTGCATAGTGAAGCCCTGTCTCAAAAAACAAAAAACAAAAACAAATAAAAAAAGACATATTCTTAGCAAGTCAGTAAGATACTATGTGAACAAGTAACAAAACAGAATGGAGTTCGCCTGCCATTGCATTGTGAAGACTGGGTAAATGATAACAGAGTACAAAAGGAAAGGGGGAGGGGGAGAGGAGGCAGGGCAGAGCTGCGGCTGTGAGGTCAGGTGAGGGGGCATGAGCACAGAAGAGGCCCGGGAGGATGGCAGTCTTGTCCACTTAATCACTGCTGGATTGTTCCCCATGCCCACAGTAGGGGCTAAAACCATCAAAGATGATTTTCTTGACAGACTGAGCTATGCAGAGATTAAATACCAGGGGACCATAGTTGTGTTCTTCAACACAACTATGAAGAACAGAGCAAATAAGAAAATTACACACATGTTCAATTTAAATTTGTAATCAATTCCAACTACAAAGGCATGTTAATATCTGTGATGGACTAACAAATGGTCAACTTGTAACACCCAGCTGAACTGAGTGAGTGTGGTTCTGGGTGGAAGGCCCACCTCAGGATTACTGCCAACAGCATTTTTGAAAGCACACCTGGAGGCGAAGGTGGCGTGTTGTTGATTCTCCTGGAGAAGCTTGCCCCGCTGGCTGTTCTCAGCTGGAGGAGCTCAGGTCCTCCTTGCTGCTGAGGAGGCTGTGGTTCTTTTTGGAGGAGCTCTGGTCCTTACCTTGAGCATCACTCCCTGGCTCTACTGCAGATCCTTCATCCTGTTGGTTGAGACTTTCTAGCTTCCACCACTGACTTGTGGGCCTTCCCGGTGCAGATCCTTGATACAGATTTGCATGAGACATTGTCGTGGGCTACAGTCCTCCAGCTGGATTCATGGAGGACATTGCCATGGGCTCTAGGCCTTCAGCTGGACTTGTGCAGGACATTGCCCTGGGATCCAGGCCCTCGGCTGGATTCTTTGGGTCTCTAGTGTGTGGAGAAATTGCTTGCACTCTTCTACATTTGACTCTGAGTGAATATTACAAAATGATCCCACAAATTATGTGTCCTGTATTAAATCTATTCCCTAGTGAACCCTGACTACCACAATATCCATCATCTATCTACTTTTATTGTTTACCAGGTTCTGTTCTAGGAACTGGGAACACAGTGTAAACAAAAGAGACAAGGTTTTTAGTCTCAAGAGGTTCAAGGTCTAGTGGGGATAAGGATGCAAAGAAAAATAACGATAAAATGTAGAGCACAAGTAAACCAGAGGTGCTGCATGCAGCCAGAGGCTATTTCAAGATTAAGTGGGCGGCCTGCTGACAGCAGGTCCTCTCTGAGCCAACCTCCCTCCTAGACATCAGGGGTCACACGGTCATTTCTCCTCCTTGCTTCTCCCAACCCAGTTTGTCCAGTGTACAATTTGCGGTAACCAGACACCAGTGCGGCAGCGTCAATTACAGAAAAGTCCAGACTCAATTCCCATGCATGTGGAGAGAAGTAAAAATCCACAAAGTGATAGCAATATTCCCTTTGTGTATATATTTATCTCCTGTAAAACTTAGTGCTCCATGAGAGGGTCCCAAGAACAACATGGAACTTCCTTGCAATTCTTCTGCATTAACAAAGTGAAATGGAGATAGAAATAGTTTCATCTAGATGCAAAATGCATTATATAATTTTAAGTTTTCAAAGAAACAAAATTTACTGTCCAAGTAATATTTCCCTTGAGCTTGGAATGGTGGCACATACCTGTGATCCCAGCACTTGGGAAGCTTCCAGAGCAGATAGTCTTACAAAGTAAGCTCAAGCCTAGCCTAAACTGCACAGCAAGACCCTGTCTCAAAAAGCCAAAAATCTTTGGAAAGACATAAAAATTAATGTACTCATCAGGAAGTAGAAAATAAAACAATAGGAGACTAGCCTGGGTGGTTTTCAACTAGGGGCAAGCTTGTCTCCCAGCAACATTTGGCAGTGTCTGGAGACATTTTTGATTGTCACTACAGGAAGTAAAGAGTGCTACTGGATCTAGCGGACAGAGGACAGGGATGCTGGCACATATCCCACAGTGCCCAGGATAGCCCCCTTCTCCCCGCCAAAGAGGTTTCCAGCCCCAAATATCAACAGTGCTAAGGCTGAGGAAGCCTATGCTAGAGACAGTGAACAGAGTATATAAAAAAAAAAAACAAAAAAAAAACTCTGGTCATACAGCTGTGGTCAATTAAGGATTCCACTTCACTAGGTGACAAAAATCTATTTTGGAGCAAGAACATAGTAGTATTCTTCTTCCACATACTCTACCACAAGGATTCAGTCTTTAATGTGAGCAAAAAGCACTGGAGGTTTCTGGAATAATGTGCCCTGCAGACTCTTTATGGACAAGCCTTTGATGTCATTACATTATCTGTTATTAGGATACACTGACTTCTTGGCACCTATTTCAATATTTCACATTCTGGGCCCACATACTGACTAAAGGCACCCCCCCAAAAATGATTCCACCTCTGTGCCACAATCTTCACACACTGTTCATGTGTTTTTCTTCACCAGATATTCTTCCTGACATGTGACTGAAGAAGTTTGCTAAAACCCATTAGCATATCATGCTCTCTCACAGAAGTGTGTAGATTCTGCTCCAGGAGCTGAGCTGTCCCGGAAGAGCATGTAATTACCACACATTCCCTGCTGCTGGACTCAGTCACAAAGACTTCGCTCCAGCTGAGGCTGGAGGCAGGCAAGCTCTCCTGCAGCTAACCCCGCAGAGTATGAAAGTAACTAAGCCAGCAAATCAACTTTTCCAGGAAGGAACAGTGGGGCAGAGAGGCAGCAAAGTGGACCAGTGTCCTTCTGAACAGGTTTAACACGAAGCAGAAACATGTCTTGATGACATTGTTAGAATTATGCTCTTTTAGACCTAAAGGGCTTCCCTCTCTGTGCTAAAGCCACGTGTGAACAACACAATTAGAAAACCTGGAACAGAGGCTGGTAGTACTGAAGGCTCATCACTCTGCTGTGAAAGAATGTGTGGTAGGTAAATTTTTCTTGCTTGTGCATTTACCAAAGAATTCTGTTTAAACCTGTTTTTTTACCCTCTCAGCGAAAGCCTGCCCATCCACCCATCCATCCACTCAAATCATAGGCACTAGAGTCGAGCTCTGTTCTAAAGCACTAACACTCTTCCTATGGAGTTTATAACATTTTTGTCAACTTTGAGCTCTTTTAAGCAGGATTCAAACACTGTGCAAGTAAAACAACTTTATAGAAAGTGCAAGTGTATGCTAGAAGTTCAATGACAAGTACCAGGATAACTGCCACGTCACTTGTAACTGCAATTTTTGAGGCTTGGTTTTTTTATATGGCTAAGTTTTAATGTGGTGTTGTTAATATTCATAACTCTTCATAACTCCTTTTGGCTTAACTCTTCAGATTTCCTCTCATGTGTGATTTCATTCTACTTTTTTAATCCTACCTGCATTACATAGTGGGAATGCCACAAAAGGAATGCTGATCTAAGGCAGGTGCAACTTTCACACTGAGAAACAGATCTGTTTCCTAAACCTCTAAATATTTATTAAGAAACTGCCATGTTGCAAACACTGCTAGGTTCTAAGCAAAACAGACTTGGAGCCTGTTTGGGTAGAACAACTGAAAAACTATATAGGAGACAGCAGTGGCCACACAAAGAAACAGCAACTGTACTAAGTGCCCTGGAGGAAAAACACGGCTGTGGTGCTGGGACCAAGCAGGGGGCCCCTGGGCAAAGGGTGTGGGAAGTGCTCCTAGGAGCCCTAGATGAGGCCTGTGCTGGGCAGCCTGGGGGGAACATGGGATGATGAATGGTGAAAATACTAGGCAAGGAAACAGCATATAGGAAACCTGCCACTTTTAGGTGCCAAAAAGAGAGACTTAAGGTGAAGCAGAGAGCGGCTCGAGCCCCAAGCCTGCAGGGCCCAGACAGTGGTGTTTTTGGTACTTAAGTGCACTGGGAAGGCACTGATGTGCTTTAAACAAAGGTGCGAAATGATGAGATTTCTGCTCTGGTTACATGTGGGAACACGTTCTAAATTCTCTTCCACTTCCTCTATTAGATTTTCCATGAAGTTTTTTCTCTGTATCACAGACTCCTTTGCAACATGCAAGTGTCATCTACAAAGAGACCTAAGTGCAGGCCTTAAACCGTCCAGACTTAGACACTGCTTGTGTCTGGGCCCCAGTGCATAGGAGGAAGACGAGAAGCCTAACAAATTTCACCTAATCTGGGCTGAGCTGGAGACCAAGAGCAGGGCTCTGATTTGTCTTCTGGCACTCCATCTGTTATCATTCTGCTGCTAAGTAGGAAAATATTTCTTTTTCTTACTCACTGCAGAGGAAAAATGATAGGATTTCCTTTTCTATTAAAGTACAACAAATCAAAAATGTAGGAAGGGCAGATATGACATGAGTAATCTTAGGAATAAAGCAGAGAGGCCATCTTAGGGAACTGAGGTTCTGCTTTGGCACACCGGGGCAAGGAATATAGACTTGCCCTATGAGCGAGACTCTAAGATAGGACTATAGGCAAGGACCATAAGGACTATAAGGCAAAGACAACACTTTGAAAGTTTGGCCAGGGAACGTCTCTGTGGTATTTATGTAAGCATTATAAAGTAGCATGACTTTTTCTAACCCCTGTGGACTTCCCCACCTGAATCTGCTCAGAAACCCAACAGGAAAGCTAACCACAGGGAACATGGTCTAGGAGAACTTTTACAATATACCCTGAGAAATTATACCTGTCGCTGATCTCTGCAAGCTGAATCTTAGGCTGGTTCGTTTTTAGCATCTTCATTATCACTATCTGCCTGCATGATAAGACTCTTGCTACAGGAAATCCAGTTTGCCTGAAGTGATAAAACTCATTGCCATTATAATGCTTAAGTGTTGGCACATACCATACTTATTTCAAACCAATGTCAGGGGCCTAGTTAGCTCAGAAACCCTTTTGGACTCCTATTACTCAAATCTTAGATAGCTTGAGCATCAAAATCTAAATAATAATAGTAAGAGATAAATAAATTGAATGAACTGGGTATTTGTGAGTCCACAATGCATAAGCACAGGGGTTTGCTAGCATACCTAAGTCAGTGACATGCCAGCTAATGAATATAGAGGGATTATGAACATAGAAAATCACCACCACAGTGGCTGACTCAGCAGAACTCATCATGGATGCTAATGTTACTGGAGAAACTATTTCTCACTAAAGACTAAGATACTGCTGTGGTCTTAAGAAAAATCTACCACTAAACAGACTATCAATCATACAGGGAAAACAATGGTTTCCAAGTGAAAAAAAAAAAAATCAATGACCAACCCGCTGGACCAAGGCTGACACCACTCCCCCGTACAATGCACCACCAAGAGCACATCACCTCTTGGGCGCCCTGCCAAGAAGGTACGGCCTTGCTCTAGAAACAAGGAGAGCCCCACGTGATGGATCTCCTACAGAGTAAAAACGCTCTTTTGTAAAACTGTGGCTCTTTTGTAAAACTGTCAAAGTCATGAAAGAAAGAAATCCATTTCAGACTGAAGCAGAGTGGAGAGACACGATAATTGTGCGTGTTTACGATACACATGCGCGAACACTTAATACACACACACACACACATACACACAGGAGGTGGAGAAAATGTGATAAAGCATTAACCAGTAGTGAAATCTGAACCTGGGTAAGGGAGGTGAGATTTCCTTACGAATTTTCTATAAGCTTGAAACTGCTTATAAATAATTTTCATCCCCCTCTTCCTTTCTGTCCCTGTGCTTGATGTTTACGACACATGAACACAGAAGGTCAGTTACCAAGGGACACAGCCAAAACTCAGTGCTGCCCATTTTGCAAATTAAGCAGGCTATGGAGTGGACATTCTTGCTGTCTTATATAATTCTTTTTTTTTTTTTAAGAGAAAAAAAAAACATGTAAAGGTTAGAGATAATACAGAATTTAAAAAAAAGATAAACAGTAAGAAATCACTAGTTGATAAATTACATATTGTCCTCTTAGAAATAGTTGTTCAAGTTACAAAATTAAGGCATACAAAGTAGACATTCAAACAGTGAGTCTGTAAACAGCTACGCATGCATGAGTCTCTACATGTATTTCTATCCTTTCTGTATTAGAGGAAAAAATAAAACATAGCAAGACAAAACAAAACAAATTCCTATAAAAACATGAAACCAAAAAGTCATATAAAACCACAGGACAAGGTGATCTACAATGATTACTGTGTTGTTTCTTATTATCTTCAACAGAATTGTCTATATCATCAGGCATAACTGAATATAGCAATATAACTGAACATATAGCAGTACATAACAATATTAGTAAAAATAAAACATTGTAGACAGTATAAAACTTCAAAGGCAGGTAATAAACTAGAGTGGATATTCTAATGAATCTTGTCATCTTCAATGCAGTTGCCTATACTCTCAGACTTGATACTATCAATCATAACAGCTTTGAATAAAATCTATCAATACAAAACAGCAACCTAACAAACCAGATTCGATTACAATCAGTCATGGTAAAACAGTGTAGGTTATACAGAGCTTTAGATTAAGTTAATAGGAAATTAAGGATGATTACTGTACTATATCCTGCTATTTTCAGGATAACTGTCTGTGCCCTCAAATCTAGTACAAGTAGAATGACTGGAACAGAATATAATACATTTAAGCATAGTAGTGTGAGTAATGTGGGTTTTAAATCCTGGCACACTATTAACAATATAGTGTATCAAGGCCATCTAGTTAGACAGTCTAGCCATCCTTCTCTGCCTCATTTTTGCAATGCTATTTTTCTGCCTTTGTTTGTCTAGTTTTCTCCTTCATTCTACTGACTGCCCCACTCATTGAGGCCTTTCTGCCACTGTTAATAAAATCCTGGTTTTTTTTTTCTCTCTCTTTAGAATGTCCTTCAGTATTCTCTATAGGGTTGGATTGGTGGTCACAAATTCCCCCAGTTCCTCTTTGTCATGGAAGCATATTGTTTCTCCATTTATTTCTAGTGACAGTTTTGCAGGGTACATCAATCTGGGCTAGAGGTTATTTTCTTTCAGGGCTTGGAATATTCACTCCAAGCTCTTTTTGATCTGATGGTCTGTGTTGAGAAGTCAGCCGTGATCCTGATGGGCTTACCTTTATAGGTAATCTGTTTCTTTTCTCTGACAGCTTTTAATACTGCTTTTAAATTGAATTTCTGGTATCTTGATTATTATATGTCTGGGTGTAGCTCTGTTTTGGTTGTAGGTGGCTGGAGTTCTGTATGCCTCACACAACTGAAAGTCATTTTCTTTTAACATGCTTGGGAAGTTTTCCCTAATTATTTCCATGAATAGCCTTTGTAATTCACCTGTTTGTATTCCTGCTTCTTCATTCACATTTTTTATTCTTAAATTATAGATTCTCTTGTTGTCTTCTAGCCTTTGTATTGTTTCTGCCTGTTTCCTTGTTATTTTTAAGAGATCTTTCCTTTCATGATCACACATTGCAAACTTGTCTTCAAGTTTTGATGGTCTATCCTTAGTTTCTTTTAAGGCGTTTTGCCAGCTTTTAAAAGAGTTTTAAATTTTTCTTTGAATCTGCTTCATGTATTCTATATTTTCTTTATATTCTTTATTGAATGTTTCTCTCCTTCTTTTGTGTTCCTCCCTTCTTTATGTCTTCTTGGGAGATGCTTAGCATTTCTTTTATTACTCTACTCATATCTTGCTTTACCTGATTTAATATTTCAGTTTTGAGCTTGCCTACAAGGTCTCGAATATATCTCTTAATGTCCATTGAAGCCATGTCTCATGTTGCGTGTTTGCTGCCCTCAGTCTCCCTTGTTTTTCCCTCTGCTGGATCAGTGCTCTCAGGGTTCTGGGCTGGGGGCCTCCTCTTGCCTCTCTCTCCTGTCACGGTCCTGGTCTCCTCCACACAGGTTACAGTGCAGGTCCCAGTCCCCTTCCCTGTCGGCCACGGTTCCTCAGAAGCATGCGCTGGTGAGGGACCTCCACCCTCTCCTGTTTGTTCTTGTCACTGAGGTGTAAGCAGGGACTGTGTATGCCGGCCCCTCCCCACAGGGCCAGCCAAATTTCAGGGGCCTTCACCAGGTTAGTGTGTGCTAGGCACAGGGAATCGATTTGGGATGGCTCATTGGGTCCCCGCCAGGGGCATGACCCAGTCCAAGCAAATCCCACGAACCTGCTCTGAAGAGGGAGCAACCAGCTGAAGTTACTGTTGCTCCCAGTTCAGGTTCCTCCTGCCAGATTCCAACATGTTCCCCATTTGGTCGCACCTTTCCCATGTGGGGGGTCTTATTCCCAGCACTGACCATGGATTAATGAAGGTCCCTTCGGCGGGCTCACCAACCCCCAACTTCAACGCGGCTGTGGCTCCTGTGAGTGGCGGGAGAACGAGTTTGGGCAGCTCTGCCAGCTGGCACGGATTCAGGCCAGCACAAACTTGGCGGGTCACAGAGAAAACACCATGCCTGTTAATTTTAGCTGTTCCAATTGTAGCCCCAAGACTGTGTGTTTGATGAGCCTTTTTTATGTTTTAATTGTTTCCTATGTCAAGAGGATCCATCTATCTCCCTCTGTCTGGATCTCTCCAGGATGTTTTATTCTGGCATATGAGTTGTTTCTCCTGGTAGGCTTTGTATTTTGTTGCTTACTGATTGGCCATTTTTAGCTCCTCTCTTATATAATTCTTAAAGACTTTTACCTTTGTTTTAGGTATCATTTAAAAATTGTATACCTTCTCAATCTTGCTGTGTGCAGAGCGCCATTAGAGAAAAGCTCTGAAGCGCCTTTACATGGTATTGAAAATCTTTAGCAATTTACCCCAAATCACCACTCCCTACCTAAACTGCAACATCCCAAGCAACTGTCACACCAATCTGCCTTCGCTCACTCTGCTCCCTTAACAGCAGGCCCTTCCCCAGCCTCTCCCAAAGGCAACATCAGTGGTGCAGTCCTAAATGGCTCAAGTCAAGGGTCCCATCGGTGTAAAGCCTCACCCTTGGCGGCTGTGTTCTGGAAAGAACTGTTCAACTTCCCTCCCTCTCCTGAAACTCCGTGTCCATGTGTACGGGACTGTATTAGGGTGACCTGGCATGAGCTCATCTTTCCCACCAGACTATAAGTGTTTTGGGGAGACAGGAATCAAGCAGTATGTATGTATGCATTTATCTTTTTTTTTTTTTTTTTAAAGTCACAGTCTTGCTCTGTAGTCTAGGCTGGGCTTGAATTCACTGTGCAGCCCAGGCTGACCTCAAACTCATAGCACTCCTCCTGCCTCAGCCTCCCAAGTGCTGGGATTACAGGTGTGCATCACCACACCCAAGTTAAGCAGTATTTATTTTTACACCCCTCAGTGCCTTGTGTTACCACGCACATGGCATGCTTAACATCTGCTAGAATTAAAAATCCTAACATTTAGACATATCATAATGAAAAGTACAGGGGAGGAAGTGATTAAAATCATGTACTCTGGGGTTGGGGATATAGCTGAGCAGCACAGTGCCTGCCTGGCAAGCACAAGGTCTTGGGTTCAATTACTGGTACAAACAAACAAACAAATCTCAGGCTCTCTAGGGCCAGCCTGCCTGTGCCACTTTCCAGCTATTAGCAAGTTAGACCAGGTGTTTCCAGTTGAGGAAATTCCAGTACCTGCAGCACTGTGCTGTTGTCAGGCACTCAAAGCAATGCAGGGGTCAGTGTTACTATTACTGGGCCACTCTGCTGCTTGGTGGGGTGCACAGCTCTGGCATCCTATCAGTGACCCAGAACTCTTCCCTTATACTCTGTCCCCTTCCCTATAAAGCCAGGGTTAGAGGTGTCTGTAATTCTTGTATCAGAACCAAGTGAGTCTGCTAAAATCCTTTGGGCTACACTGGTGGCGGGTGTGTGTGCGCGGAGTCTGGAGGTGGGGGTGGCTCTCAGTCCTGGCCCCACACCAATTAGGTACAGGAAGGAAGTAAAACAAAAGTGGACAAACATTCACACTCGACAGTTAAAAGCATATTTGGGCAAGTTAAAATATTTCCTTCTCACAGTAAGAGGACAATGGTGTGTACTCCATGGGAGCACACTCACTGTGCGCCTCTGGGAGGTGCTCAGACCGGGGGACTGACTGCTCAGCTGGCCCTGCAGAGACCGTGCCTGAGATCTGGTGTCTGCCTGGCTGGGGAACAGGAGTAACTGTCTCTTCACAGGGCAGAAACAGAAGCTACAGGTGTGTTCTAGCTCATGGGCAGCAACGGGCACCTGGGGCCTGGCCCATGCAATGCAGTAATAAGTGTTGTACACATAAAACCAGGTGGGTCTGTAACTTCCAAAGCTGCTCTGGATTATGACTGTTGACTACACTGACATGAAGTTTTTTAATAGAGCTAGCTATGGACCAGGTAAAGCAGAAGAAGATCGTCCTTTGTTATAGATCATTTCTACTCTGGACATGACTTCTAAGGCCAGGAGCAAAGCACCAGATGAGAGGTGGGGAACGAACGTGGAAAGGGTCACTAAGCTTGGAACAGAAAGGCCTGTCTTGGCACCGTAGATCAGGGAGGTGCATGACAGGAGGAAGAGCTTCATGGTTTGCACTGCTGCATTCTCCAGCGTTCAGGGCCCACACACCACAGCAGCTCTTCACCCCAAGCCTATGTGGAAATAGGCATCTAAGAGCTCCTCAGTATGTGTTGCTCCCCAGTCTGGCCACATCACTCTCTCATGCCAGCTGCCTAATACTAAGCATTTTTACTGAAATGCAGCACAATTCACCTCCATGGAAGAGAACGAGCTCAGGAACTAACTGCTGCTATCTTCAAACTCTTCAAAACTGACATGTTGTTCTCAGGGTCACTAAGAAATATGCCCATCAAAGGGTAACTAATTCTGTGAAAAGCTGAGAAGGTGCACCAATGAAGACCTTGGGGAGGAAAGCTTTTCTAACACAACAGGACATTTTCTGAGGACGGGGTGCAGGGAATGGAGTAAAAGGCTACATAGCATTTATGTGAGATTCAGCCCTTACTATTTTGTAGTGTTCATATAAGAAGCTGAACCAGCTCTTACCGTACACTGAACAACTCCCTACTAGAAAAACAGAGCTGAAAACAAATGACCAAAGATGGATTTAACAACAAGAAAGAAAAATTCTGGAATTTAAGTAAACCATAAACTCAAAACTCAAATCTCAGCAAAACTTTAAAACCTTTCAGTTCTATAACAATAGCATCTTTATGTTAAAGCTAAAAGTTTGCTAAACCAAAAGCCAAGTACTGAATTATCCTTTCTAGCCTATAGTAAAAGTAAATATTTTTCATAACATACTGAGCTTTACTTTGTATTTCACCAACCCCCACCCAAGTGTCCTTCTACCTTCTCTCTTTCTTTTTCGGGCTCTCTTACTTACCCACCCAGGAACAAAATAACTGTGATTTGCAGCAAGCAGGAAGCCAGTCTCAGGCACACTTCCCTCGGCATTAAAGGGACTACTCACATTGGCAGGCACAGAGCCCAGGAGTGGTTGCCGAGAACTTATTTATACCCAATTGGAATTTCCTGGCCAACTAACAGCCTACTGACCATGGGGTTTAATTCCAGAGGACACTTGGCGTCAGTCAGACAGCAGAAATGACCCATGCACAAAGCTGCTAGCAAGGCTCCTAATGACGACAACACCAACAAAACAAGTCAAAGGCACCACTTTCCTATAACCCTTCCACTTTTTTGAACAGTCCTCTGTTGACACATGAAACACTGACCTAGAAATGCAGTTATAAATCTGTTATTCTAGAAAGATTCTGAAGAGAAAGGCAGCAAATGTTCCTTCATTCTTCCTGCCAACTTAATTCCTTCTCCCTCCACCCCTCCCATGTCCAGAAAGGCTTCGGTTTATTATCTGAGCTCCTGCATAGCAGCTGACTGAAGAACGTGCTTCTGTCTCATGCCGACCCCTGGCTGGGCTGCAGGTGAGTGGATTTTCTTGTGGGTTTATTATTATTTAATGCAACACGTAATCTAAAAAAAATGCTCACTATGTAGCTATAAACCAGACTCACCTCTCCATCCCCCCTAAAGGTTTTAGCCAAGTTAGATCACGTGACTTTCAAAACCACAGATTTAATTACCAAACAAGGGCATTCTGCTTTTGGTGATGTCACTGAGCAACTTTCTGTTTCTAAAAGTTAACAAGCATTACATGCCCCTTAAATGGTTTAAATCTGTCATTGAAAAAGAAAAATTATTTTAAAATGTCTGCTTCACCTGTACCCAAATACAGGAGGCAAATTTGGTCTCAGTAGATCTAGATTTGCCCAATTCTGTCACATAATAAACAAGCAAAGCAAATTCTAAACAATACAACTGAGATCAAGATTAGGAGGATTCTACAAGCCTGCTTGGTAAAATTCAAAATAGGACAGCTTCATGGGTAGAGGCAACACTTTAGAAGAATGCACCAGATTTATCCAGTGTCACTGGGTTATCACCCTGTACACACACCATACCTCACTCCATCCACCATTTCCATCCATCATCTCTCTTCCCTCAAGTCAGTCAGACAGGGCTAGGGCCTCAGAGGAATCAGCACAGGGCCATGACAACTGTGGGTGGAGGCACATTCCTTAAAGGCCAGACCTCCACACAGAAGACAGAATGAGCGCACCTACATACCTCCCCCAGAGAAAATAGCAGTGACTGATTCTAAATAGGTATCTATCACCTTGAGTGGAGGCTAAAACTTAGTTTTCAGCAAAAGTTCTCAAAGGGTCCAGCACACTTGATTGCTACCAGCAACTTGCTTGCCCATTTGATTCCGTTACCTAAGTGATTATACTCGTAATCTTACTGGTTGACCACAGTTTTGTCCCACCTTGTACCCACCTTGTGATTTCCCATTGTATCAATGTTACCCAAGTGATTATACTTGTAATCTCATTAGTTGATTGTAGTTTTTCCCACTTTAGACCCACCACACTTCATGGTTTTGCTCTATAATTCTCCCTTGAAAAGCAGGGTCCCTGGTCATCCACTTAGGATCCCTTCTGTCTTCCTTAGGAGCTTTTCTTCCTCTCAATAAATATTTCACTTAACCTCCATTGTTCTTAGAATTCATTCTGCGACTTTGGAGGACATAAACTCCTATCAGACCTCTAGCAGGTTGGAAGTTATATTTCCCTTATTTTATTTGGCAGTCCTATATCATCCCCATATTAGATGGATACTGGTCGTCTTGGGGACATTTTTTCCTGAGTGATTCACACAGACTGAACTTTCTACAACCAAGAACATGGCACCTGTTGGGCTTGTTTTATACCAAATAAACCAACTGATCAAAAAGAAACACTGTAAATTGAGAAGTTTTGAGTGTCACAGAATTTGAAATATCAAGTCCCATTAACTCCAAATTACTTCAGCTCATAACAGTCTTTTAGCAAAGAGATTTGAGTTGGCCCTAGTTTTTCCTCCCAGTTTTCAGACTTAAAGAAAGAAAGAAAGAAAGAAAGAAAGAAAGAAAGAAAGAAAGAAAGAAAGAAAGAAAGAAAGTTGAGCTATAATTTACACAGCACAAAGTTCACTCATTTAATTGTAGCTTATGAGTTTTAGTAAATACAATTATGTATCTATCAGGTTTACAATATGTACATCACCCTAAAAGAAAACATTTATCATTTTTTAAAAACATACTGGTATTATATAGTCACCTTATTACACTCAAAACTAAAGATAAATAGCAAAACAAAACAAAAAACAAAATGCTTAAGAATTAAACTGAGGTAAAAAATCTGAATGTATTTCTGATTCTATCAAAACTCTCTACTAAATTTTTATTCGTAAGTGTGGTGTCTGGTGAGCACAGAGTTTACAAAACAACTGAAGGTCACTGTTTTGCTAAGGTGGCTTATATCTGATCTTGTGTGTGTTTGTCTGTGCACTTCCACAGAAGTGATGTCACCTGGGCAAAAGTAATTGCATGCAAATAAATGTTTAATGGTTTATTAGAGGATGACAAGTGTTGGGAAGGGAAACAATTGAAAATATGAGGTCCCTCTGCCTGGAAACCATCAGTCACAAAGTTTCCCACTGTAGCCAGACAGTCACGCCTATCTGGCCCCACCTCTCTTAATAGGGGTACAAAGAAAGAAGACAAAGGAGCTGTGGGGAGATAAGGACTTGAGAAGGTTTTTTCCTGTGATAGGCAGGGAGTAGCCAGAGAAGGAAGTGACAGCAGAGAGAAGGCCTCAGGGATGAGGCTCACTGAGAACACACCAGCCGGGTTTCTGAGTGGTTGCAGAACTTGGGACTGCAAGGAAGCGCATCTGAACACACATTTGCGACACTCAACAGGATTAATGCAGCGAGGTTCCCCCCATAGCCCGCCCCCTTGTCTAAAGACAAGACAGAAGTGACTGTTAAGAAGTGAGCCAGTGACCTGGATTACACTGTGGACAGCTCAGAGATGTGTGTCTCCTGAAGTACCCTCCTGAAGTAACCTCCTCCCTCTGCGTTCCTCCCCTAGTTATGGAGTTTACAGGGCCTTCCCAGCCCCACCCTACAGCACACATGCATGGAGTTAGTCTCACAGCAGCCTGGCGCATGCCGTGCTTTCCCAGCTCCTCCCACCACCCACTGTGCACAGTGATTCTGGGATCGTTCGTCTCTATGACGTGCTTGAACAGTACACTCATTCGATCTTCATAACAACCTCATGAAGCACATATGATCACTTGGGCATTTTACAGATGTACTTATGTCACCCATAAGCTTACTACCATTCCACTGCCACATTGCTGTGAAAAGCCATCAGTTAGTGATAGTCTCTCTTTTAGTCCCTGGAGGGCAAAGCAAAATGGGAAAGGGAAGGGACTGGTATTTCATGAGGAGAAAAGTACTCTACTGTTTCAGTGATTTGCTTATACTTTTCCTTCCCTCTCTGAGATGTCCCAATCTTCTTAGGCAAAACCTTCTACTTTGCAAGGACCAGCTATGACACAGGCTTCAAAGCTGGCCTTTGTGTTTCCATCATCTACCTCTCCCCACCTGCACACATCTCACAGCTCCTACAAAGAGGACAAAATGTCCTCTTCATCTCAGCCAGGGCTGCATCCCAGAACTTCAGAAGTCCAGGATATAGCCAAATGCACTGCTTCCCTAGGAGCCAAACTCTGAGTGTTTGTTTTCTTTTAAAGAGCTCTGCGAGCACACCCAAAAACTGAGCCCACACCCTCAGCTTACAGGCAGACTGGACTCTGGGCACAGAGAGAGGCCAGTACAGACTTCAGCTCTGCCATTCAAGAAGAGAGTGCCAGGTTCAGAAGCTTCCATAGCAGGCACCTTCCGGCAGAAGTTCTCCACACTGCTGTACTGACAAACTGCCTCGGGCTGTTTGTAAAACTGCTACCTCCATGCCCACCCATGAAGCAGAATCTTCTCAAGTGGAGCAGGGGTGTATTTTTAAAAAGCTCCCTACATCATTCTATCTTGCATCCAGGGATGAGATCCAGAGTTTTAACCTACACAAAGTTTCCAACTCAGAATGTGTTGTTTGGTTTCTAGAAGTTAAAGTCAAATTGGTGTGTAATTCAAGCATACAGAAGGTCCCCAGTGCAAGTTCAGATACCTTCAGGGTCAGGGCAGTCACTGAAAGAGTCATGAGAGAGTCGGGAGCCTGAGAACACCTGTGCTTTCTACATGACTACGGCCATAGGAGGTTCAGAGCCAGGGATGTCAGAACTTCTGATCTGTCACCCCAGAAAGCTGAAGAAATTGGTATTTTTAATATGAGATTAATTTTAAAATCTTGCCTTTTTAATTCAAATTACCATAAGACACTGGATTAATCAATAGAACACGTCATCAGGCCACCAACCAACTCCACCAAGGACTTTCTGATATCCTTTTATCTTTCAGTTTTATTCTTATTCCTATTTCTTTCCTTTCTGTGTTTTTTCTTGTTGGCCAACTTTTGCTTTCTTGTTTAAGTTCATTTTGTCTTATAAGATTTTGGTGGAGAAGAGAATGAAGTATAACACTAATTAGAAAAACCATTTTAACTCTCCTGCATATTAATTTGATTATTTCATGTTTAAACTTTGCTGTTTAACTAATGAGGCTTTTAAAAACAAAATAAAGACCAAAAAAAAAAAAAAACAAAAAACACCAAAACAACATCCTGGCCACCCTACCACAATTTCTCTCTCAGAGAGGCATACCTTGCAAAAATTCTACCTATGCATACTCATAAGAGACAGGTTGAAAGCAAAATGCTTGACTATCCTCTGAAGGTCTACATTATTTCTATGAGGGAAACTCCTCCCAAGCCCTAAAGATTTCAAACACCTTACTGTATGCTACTTACACCTGGCCTCTCCCCACAGACTGTGACGGGATACAGGGTCAAAAGCTGGACGTCATAGGAGTCAGAGGTGGGCACAGTTCCTTCTACAGCACCAAGGCTCTTTTCCACCCATCTCCATACAGACTCAGGGGTGCCAGATCTGGCAGGGAACTGAAAGAACAATTCCTACAAGGGCTCTGTGCTTTCTCCTCTTGTTAGGTGTATACCATGCACTGCATTGGGTATTGGGAGAGGACTCCAATGCTTGCTTGGGTGAGCAGAATCTGTTCACAAGATTTAACAGAAAGGAGATTTTTCTCCTGGAGAGGCTACCCTACATTCAAGAGGAGGAGGGTATGCCCTGGAGGAAGGGTGAGATTCCTATCAGGAGACTGACACAGAGAAGAGGTCACTACCCCAGGTCCCAGGCTTACCCTGCCTTCATTATTCCTGACTCCCTGTGGTGCCTCTTCCTAAACACAACTGAGTTCTACACATTAGGCTTTCTTTACAATCTGGGTTTCCACTGGGGATTTAGCTCAGTGGCTTAAGTGCCTGCCTAGCAAGCGTGAGGTCATGAATTCAATCCCTGGTACGAAATAAAACAAACCAATCTGGGTTTCCTCACCCAGATATAGGGGAATGAAACTCACTCCTTTGAGAAGGATCTAGCTCTGTCTCACTGCCTATAATATTTCTAACTAATTCAGTTGCCTGCAACACTACTGTCTCCATCAAATTTAAAGAAGAGATTTTCTCATTGTGTATATATATATATATATATATTTTCTTTTTTTGACTTTTTGAAACAGGGTCTCATTAGGCAGTTCAGGCTGGCCTTGAGCTCACTTTGTAGCCCAGGCTGGTCTCGAACTTCCAACGATCCTCCAGCCTCAGCCTCCTGAGTGATGGGATTACAGGTGTGAACCACCACACCTGGCTTTTCAAATACATTTTCATCCAAAATTCAAAGCCAACATTTAAAGAAACCAACTGACAAAATGACATTGTGATGGGGAGGGCTACATAAGAGAATGAAAACCTTCAGTTAGATTATCACGATGCTTATATGTGCTACAAATAAGGCATAATAAGGACTGTTTATTTCTTCACATTTTGAAAGAGGTGATGAGTCCATAAAGACTTTCACAAGAAAAATGCTGTGAAAGGGAAGACCACCTGGCCACCCTCCCAGATGTCACCTGCTCAGATCCTTCTCTGTAATTCCAACCAGTCCATCAAACTGGACTAGATAATAACTTTGGGGCAAAAGGAACAGATTGGAGCCCTACCTCCTGCCTCACAATGGGCTTGCTAATCAACAGCGGACAGGAGCAAAGAAAGAGGCCATGTAGCTAGAAAGAACTTTGCAAATGGCCTCTGACAATAACCTTCATGGACAACCACATTATTCCTGGTCACTCTCTGGAACCTAAAGCGCTGACAAAGAGTACCATTTTAACCTTGCCTTACAGCAAATGATGCAGAGTGCAGATACTGTTATTACTTGTACAAGAAAGTGGGAGAATGTGTGAGACACAATGAGAGCCACTTATTTACTCAAGAAATTTCCTGGGTGAATTATCAGAGCATGAGTTAACACAGTATTCAACTGGGGATTTAGAACAGGCTGGAAGAAAATGACAAAGAACCAGAATGTCATCAGACTGGTAAATGGCAGGGCTCAATTCAATCCCACAAATTCTTAAGCAGGCACTGGGCCTGCTGTTTGCTCTTGTGTTACATGTCTAGTATTGGCCAGCACAGCATGCAGGCTCTGTGGATTTGCTTGAAATGGAGGCTTGTGACTCTACAGTGTCCTAAGCAACTCACGATGGGCTCAAAAAGAAGATGACATTATTTTTATCTCTTAAAATCTTGACATTTATAGATTCATGAGGCACACAGCCAAATTCTTAACTGCAAGCAAATGATGAAGACTATTTAATAGAAATGTATTCTAGGAATAAAGAGGAAGCGATGCATCCCATTGGGAGTATCTGAGAACCCTGTTGGGAGAAAGAGGAGAACAGCAGTAATTGAGAACTTCTATTAATATACACAAGAAAGCCATCCTGGCCCAGAGATGACTTCTTTGAGGAGAGCCATGAGGTGGGGAATAGAACAGTGTGGGACTGGGCAACAACAGCTGGGCTGTAGCAAAATGCCCCTAGGTCTTACACAAACAACACATCCAACACAGCCAGCCTGTCACTGCCTATAGCCAAAAAGGGATGGGAGGGGCACCATGAATTTTGCAGGCATTAAAACTGATGAAAACAGAAAAGCCAGATTTCTGCCAAAACAAAGGTTCATAGTTAAGAGAATAGTTATCAAGTTTATTAAAGCATAAGTATTTGGGGAGACAGAAAAAAATAAAAGAAAACAAAACTCAATCATCCTTAATCTTGCCAGCCATCCTTAACAAAACAAAATCACAAAATAGTGAGAAAAAGCAAAGAAAGAGCAACTTTTACAGGGGACTGGCCCATTACACAAAGAAGGGATACAGCTGCCTTGCAGCCAAATAAACCTCTGTGTGGTCATTTTAAAGTGAGCTGCTGAATGAATGAACTTCCTGAATTCAAGGATTTCTGCTGAGTTTCCTATTATTCCTCTCAGTAGTCTTCAAACCAGATCTGTTTAAATTCACCATTCTTTGGAAAGTTGTCTTTCTCATCATTGAAGTGCCCAAGAGACAAAACACCAAAGAGGAAAAACCCCCAGCTCAAAGCCCCCTTTACCTTTCTGAAATATGCTGTCTCAGGAGCCTGCATTTGCAATCAGGAAGAGTAGTAAATTCCAGCTGCTGGTTTCTAACTTGCAGGTAAAGTCCTAGCACCCATCCTCAGAGAACAGACAGTTCCAGCAAGCATGTGTGATGCCCAGGAGGACAGGAGGCAATGCTCAGGCCTGCAGTCTTCTTACAGTTCAGGCTGATAGGTAAGTAGCCACAAACTAGGATGTGATGTGGCCGATTCCTCACACAGCCCAAATCAGCTGTTCCTGAAGCTGACTGGGAAGCAGGGTAGAGCACAGTGCTAATGGAAAAATGTGGTGGCACAGGGCTTTGGTGTTTTGTAATTTTTTCCTGTAAGCTACACTGTTGAATGGGTTGACATGCAAGGCACCGCTCCTCCCCCGCTGGCTTACAGACTTCCAGGTCTCCACCCTAATGTGCTGTAAATCTCCGTGTACCATCAGGCTGATTCATCAGTTGGGGTACATGCTACATAAACCCGGCAGGTACTTCTGCCTCCTCTGCCAGGCCATGGGAAGACAAATCAGCCTCTGTCCTCACAGCTGGAGGGGAACACACCAAATGGGCTGTTCCAAAAACATGTCCCTGATCTAACTTAAAGCACCTCAGCCAATCAATCCAAAATTCAGACAGAGAAGAAAGAACGCAGTCGAACCGTAGTGGTATATGAACTTAGGTAAGGAGGATAAAGAGAGCAGAGGAAGAAATAACTTTTTTGGATTTCAGTTAGAACAAAGTAGGATCTGATACACATGACAGTGGTTACAGGTTACAAAGTCAAGAAGCACTGGGCTTAGGAGGTACTGGAAATGCCCCATTATCCTTCCCGGTCATATTTCTAGTTTAGAATACTCTTCTCTTTTCTAGCTGCAGACAATGAACTGGACCTGCATTACAGGAACACTTACAATGCCTTGGCTTGATACACAGTTCATGCAAGGGGAAATGATATCAAGAAAAGAGGGCAGTGAGGGGAAAGGTTGGCAGGATGAACTCAAGGTTTACACACACACACACACACACACAATTTGTTTTGCAAAGCTGATGGGATTTATCAACTAAAATGAATACTGTGAAAATAAATTCAGAAAACCCCAAGTTATTATCTTTTGATTCTACCTTAAAAAGATCAAATACAAAATACGAAAAGTTTCTTCTTGGAGAGGAAACTTCTTCTAATTAAATAAAATCACAGAGAACTGTGACTATCTGTAGCAAACTGCTTCCATCAGTACTCTAGTCCCATCTCCTTCAAATAAAAGTTTATGCAGAACAACAGTGATCAGGGCCACCCCCTCTGAATAGGCAGGGAGAGACGAGAGGGAAACACAGCTGGCTAGCCAGCAAAGAGATGGAAAGCAAATCTCACAAAACCAACAACTCACTCCTTGGCAGAGCTCTCTCGTGTCCAGAGCTCTACATTCTCTCTGTTGATTAAAAAGCCCTTCTGAATATTACTTAATCTGAATTTCGGCTGTGGCTTGTTCTAAGAGCTGCTAAGATGAGGGCTCTGGTCACTGTATTTAAAAAATCCCCAAAATAGCAACACATTTATTTTTAAGTGGTGAGCTCACTTGTCTGTATAGAACTACCAGCTGAGATCACTAATTCTGAGGCACAAATGGGGAGCTTATTTTTAAACTTCTCCTGTTTTCAAACATTATAATGAACTGCAGCCCAAAAGAAGAACTCAACTTGGCTTCTAAACATGAACATATTTTTCCAAAAGCATATGGAAATGAGCAAATCAGTTAACAGCTCACTCTAAACACACCCATCAGAGAAATCAAAAAAGCAAAAGAAAATAATTTTCAGTCCAATTTTATTTGTACTAAGAATTTCTTCTACAGTAGTTTAAATGAATCTCAAAATCTGATTTCCTGCTTACACCTTGATGTTTTAAAGAAGTCTGTTTAATAAATACTTTTTAAACATTGTCAGAACAGAATAAGAATTTATTGCTTCTGTGAATTTGAGACCTATGCTAAGATTTTTCAAGCCAGAACAAATCAAACAGCCTTTTATAGCAAAGGATCCAAAAGCAGAGACTAGAAGCTTTAGATATTCATTTTTTTCTCCAATCCCATACAAACCTCTCTCAGAATCAGTTCAAAGGATATAAACTGAAATTGCCCAAGACACAGGAAAAAGGAAAAGTCTGGAAAAGGAACCAAATGAACCACATTTATGATGGCATCCGTGAGCCCAGCCAAGATCTTTAAGAAAGAGGGTGAGTACATAATCAGAAATAAAGGGCAATACTCACAATGGGAAGTCTGGGTGGCAACATGGGAATCCAGTAGGAGGGCGAAGGGCTCTTTTGTTCCTTCCTGACTACCCGGTCTCTTGGAGTAACAGCAAGTTCTTAACACAGTGACTTTTCTGGGTTAGGTTTTTTTTTTTTTAATTAATTAATTAATTAATTAATTTTGGTTTCTTGTTGGCACCTACAGTGCATCTAGGCAGGGATCTCTAACTGAAGGGTTTTTTTGTTTTTGTTTTTAATTTGTTTTTGTTTTTACCCTGCAGCACCTGGATAGAAGGAGCCCCGGAGTCTATGCTTCCTACACTCACATAGGCTGGTACTCACTAGAAGGCAAATCATCCTTTCTCAGACAGCTTAGCTGGAGAGCTAATGGCCTGGCTGAAATCCGATGCTTAACCCATTATGACTCGCTCAGGGTTTGGCACAAGTTTGTAAGGTGAAGCTGACTATGCCTTAAAACCAAAGCCTTAAGAGTCTGTAAAACAGACATGTCCTGACTGAGAACTCTGAGAACCTCTCCAGGGGTTGATGAATTCTGGGGTTCTAAAAACTACACCGGGCAACACTCCAAAACCAGGGTCTCACATTTATGGGTACTCTTGGCATTTTAACAGTTATAAAATTCAAATGCAACTACTTTATACTTAAAAAATAATAATCTCAAGACCATAACTATAAGAAAATAAATTGGTTCATTTATCATTTTCAGAGTGACACTGGCCTTCAAAATACTATTAACACTGTCATTTAAAGTCAAAATGTACAACTTGGTTAAATCTACATAATGAGCACTAATGCTAGAATGAAACTGCATGATGCAATAAGCCACACATTGAGAAAGGTTTATTAATTTGGCTTCATCAAGAAAAAAGTAACCTAAGATCAAAAGCCCTGGGCAGGAGGACATTTTTTTACCCATCCTACTTTCAGGTTTTATGTCATTTTCTGAAATATATACTTTTCTTTTGATCTGTTAATCAGATCTTTTGATTTTTAATGTTAACACACTGCCCTGAACGAAGGAAAAAGTTCCTCCATATCCAGCTACTGCTTTAGTCATTAACTTGTTGCGTGAACTGGGCAAGTTGTGTTTTGTCATTTGCGTGTGGGGAAGGGAAGTTGGACAACTGAAAATGAAATCCACCCCCAGCTCCACACCCTCGACTCTAGTTCTTCCCTGTTTTTATGTTAGACATCTTTGTTTTACTCTCTCAGCTCTTCTGATAAGACATACTTACTTAGGTGAGAATACAAAGCACAACTAACAATACATATTTTAATTCTGCTGTACTAGGAAGTCACAGAAAACATCCAGGAATGAAAGCAGCCTTTTCTAATCAGTTCATGCTCTGCCTTTCCAGTAAGGGCAAGCAGATGACAGGTCAAAAACTCACCACCTCTGCCCTCCTCTGTGCCTCCCCTTACCAGTGGTCTTAAAACACCTGCTTGGTTCCAGCCAGACCAGTCAGGGCAAAGCAGCCTAGGTTGGCACACAGTTCCTGCTGGCAGGCTCACTGCAGGGGGCTCAGGGTTCTGTTTGAGAAATGCTCCTGCCCAGAAACAATATTTACTCAACCAAGTGGGCTGCACAGCCCTGGATCTGCCTGTCCTGCAGGAGTCTGTGCAGGTGGTGATTGACCCCACCTTATCAGTGGCCTTTGTACCTCATTTGAGATCAGCACAGAGACAAAACCTAGATCCAAATAACTGGTCAGAGCAACATGACTCAAGCCCACAACAGTTACTAACGCCATAAAAGAATTGTGCTCTTTCATCCAATTGTGCTCTTTCTGTGAAACTATGCTCAGGAAGTAATCAAAAAGGAGGAGAAAAATGACCAGGCAAGAGGATTTTCCCTGCATCATTATCTAAATGAGGAAAGCATGGAATCCTTCAGTTCAAACAGCCGAAAGAAAAAGGAGGAGTAACTCAGCTGTAAGGCACACTGTAAAGAACATTATATAGTAGTTGAAAATATTAATTTGAAAACTATTTTCCATGAAGACTTGGAAAAAAGAAGATTAAACCCAAGGATTCAATACCAAAATGTATGAAGGCTTATTGAGACTGTGTTTATTCATTCATCTGACAAGGATGAAAAGGA
Organism: Hydrochoerus hydrochaeris; assembly: GCA_004027455.1. Classification (NCBI taxonomy): domain Eukaryota; kingdom Metazoa; phylum Chordata; class Mammalia; order Rodentia; family Hydrochaeridae; genus Hydrochoerus; species Hydrochoerus hydrochaeris. Next base: position 686,384 of record PVLA01000016.1, on the reverse strand, counting down.
AATATTGAAAATAAGACCTTCTGTGCTTTTCAGTGATTTGTCTTGTATTATCCAAATTTATTAATGGTATATTGATATAAATAAACTAAAATTTTAATATATTTTTGAAGTTCTGAGTGAAAATCACCAAATTCGAGCCCACTCTGGGTAACTTAGTGAGAGCCTAACTCAAAATAAACAATAAACAAAGGGAAAAAGGAGGCTGGGGATCTAGTTCAGTGTGGAGGCCTTGTGTTCAACCCCTAGCAAGGGAGTAGGTGTGTTTTTATAGCTATTGTTTTATTTTTTCCTTGCAATTTTCTTGGGAAGAAGATAGAACAGGTGTTATTACCTTCATCTGACATATACAACTGGTTATTTGGCTGCCGAAAGAATTCTAAGCTCTAATTAAAGTTTTGCAACATTAATTAGTATTTAGAGAGTTATCAATCGGTATATCTAGTTCATCAACAAGATTCAGGAACCTGGGTAAAAGCAAACCTTTCTTCACCCACAAGAAACCCACTACAGCCATTTTCCTAACCAAGGATCCCCCCCTTACTCCCTAGCTAGCTGTAAGAGAAGGGTCAAGAGCAATTTAGGGTCTTCCTATTTCACCACACTAACAAAAGACAGTGCGGTATTATTAGTATTACCATTTAGTAAAAATTAAAATGTTTAAAAATAACAAATACAAAATTGTACCAGTCAACAGAAGATTAAGCTCTGGTGAAGAAATAATACTCACACAAACAGTTGGTATCCCTGTTGGGGAAAAGGGGTGAATGTGGGTACAATCCTGCAGGCTACATGAGCGAGACTACCAAGTGTAACAGTTAAAGTATAACATCCAGTTAACTCTGAATTTCAGGTGAACAAGCAATGCTCCTTTCATGGAAGCCTGTTCTCTCTTTTATCAGGCCACTGTTACATCAGCAACCCCAACATCCACTAGAATGTACACTTCTGAAGGGCGGGGGTTTCTGCTTGTGTTGTTCCCTGCTATCTCTCTGGTATCAAGCAGTGCCTGGCACAGAGTAGGCTCTCAATCTGCTGTGTACTAGTGCTAGTATTTTATTTCTTAAGCTAAGTGGTGTACTAGGTACTTGTCATACAACCTTTATACACTTTTATGTCAGAAATCTATCATGATAAATTTTATAAGTAGTATTAACAGCCCTTTAAAGTTAGTGTCCCTAGTGAATCTAACTGAAGGACTCAATGGGAAAGTCAGATTGCAAGGACTTGTGAATCATCCCTTATCCAGTTTTCATCCTAAACAATGCCACCAGCGTGAGATGATAGTCGTCACTTGGGTCTTACAGCTGAGAGAAGCTACAGTTTTGTCTTATAATACTTTTCTTGGCTGTTTTTATTTGGTTTCTATTTTATTCCAAAGACCATGCAAAGTCTTTCTTTCCCTTACTACTGTCCTGACTCCTCCTCTGCCTGAAATTTCTACTCAAGTTCTGTGAATTCCAAAGCAGTGATTTTTGGGGAACGTACAGGGGAACCTTTTGTGGGCCCAGCATATCTAGGAGAAGTACAGGCAAATATAATACTTTATCCCTAAAAAATGAAAAAATTCATATAATTTACTTCACATGTAAAACTTCCAAAGGACCCAGATAATTTATCTTTTTCTCATAGGAAAGTTGAGTAACTGGTCCTCATTAGGTGCCACAAAGTCTGCTTTATCTTATCATCTTGGTGGGGCCTGAAAATGTTATATTAATTACATTTTAAAATAGCATATTTATAACCTACATACACTTTTCTATTCATTAGTTTTTTGACAACTCTAGACAGGAATGACCACTGGACACGCTGTTTGGACAACATGTCATCTCCGCCACATCCCATCTCTTAGGAAGATGTTTTCTCTATTTGTTCTATGCATTTCTCTCAAATCTTACACAGCGATGTAAGTTATGTAAACTATACAGATCTTTAATATAACCAAAGAAGAATTAGAATACAAGTCTTTACGATTCAAAATACCGGTTTATTGCCTATTTTCCCCTGGGAGTCACTTTATAGAATATACACATCTCTTCCCTCCTTTCTCTCTGGTTAGCATCATCAAATAAAAGCTACCAGAAATTGAATTTCAACATCCAAACCCATTTCTTCTCTTCTCATTTGATCCCTCAGGAAAAAAAAGCAAGAGGAGTATGTTATACTTGTATCAGCAGTCAGGATTTTGCATTTCTCTTTTAATATTTCAAGAGAATTCACTTAGTAATTTATCTGATTTCAGTACCTAAAGATTCTAAAGATAAAAGCAATTTTTTCTAACAGATTAAATCAACAAAACTTCAATTGAAAGAAAACTGCTTTGAAATCTTATCTAGGCAACTTGCTATTAACCAGCCATTAAAAAAAGAAATAAAAATTAGTTTTAGCAAAGACAGACCAGATCCCCCACTCCACCCCATCTCAGTTACCTGAGGCGCAGCCGTTAACCTTTGCGGTGTGAGCCATGCTGGCTTGAACCCAAGGACAGACCCGGAAAGGAGGGAGGAGGCATACAAATTTTATGCATCAAGTTCCCAAAGGGATTCAACCTGAAACAATAAACAGAGCACCATCAACAAGGGTCATTCAAAAATATGTACAACACTGAATCTTAAAGAGTTCTGTTTACAAACATGACTGCTAATAAAGAAAGCAAATTGGAATTGTGTGACATGACTGAGGTCCCCAAGGGGAGGCTGGGCTGGCCACTCAGTATAAAGATGGAGCACAGGCCTTGGGGTGGACCTATCAGGACTGAAAGTTCTCAAAACACAGCGCTCTGGTTTTTTGGGTTTTTTTTAACGCTCTTACAGAAAATTCAGAAATGATTACATTAAAAGGGTGGTCTTCAAATGCATCATTATATAGCACCCCCAAACTATTCTGGTTTTCAAGTTCATCCTCCTTTTCAAATATTCATTTCTTCAACTGTAATTTCAAAGTGATTCTTAGCCCCAAAGGTACACATTTCTTAAAAAAATTAACGTTGTGCAAATTCTTCTGAGTTATCTTGAGTCTTTCCCACAACCTCATCTTTCCTCCATGCAGTCACCTTTCTGGTTTTTTTGTTGTTTTTTTTGCTGCACCTGGGATGGAACTCACGCACTCACGTTTACCAGGGTGGGCTCTTAGCCACCTAAGCTAAACTCCAAAGCACGTAGTCACCTTTCTAAATAAAACACATGTGTGATCCAGTCAGACATCTCTTAAAAATATAAACAAATTTCAGTATCTTCCACTGTCTTGTTGAATAAACTAAATTACTGACAGAGCACACAGTTTGAAAACATTAAACACCATTTGGGCTACAAAATTCTTATTTTACATTTTCTATTTTGAAGTTACCTCAGGTTACTATAATGAGACATGTTATCACAAAATTTAAAATAAATAAAAAATAAGCTAGGAAAAAAGTACTGCTCTAACATTTACTGTGTGAAAATGCCTTTGGAAAAATGATGACAAAGAAAGCAAACAACAGTACACACAGAAATATTCCATCTCTATTGTGCCTACACTATCAACTCTAGACCCATCAAACCAGAAGAGTGTGACCTAAATAAATCCCAAGCTGAAAATTAAAGTTTTAATTGAGAACCCCACATGACATCCCAATAACATGAGGATGCTAAATTGATAACACAAACATATATTGGATTCTCATGTGGTCACCAAAATCATGTAAGTTTCAAGTAATCTGATAAAATACTGAAAGTATGTTAATCAAAGAAAAACTAAGATCATCACACTGATGATAGCACTGCCATCAGCTTACAGTCAATCTACTGCTATTAAAATCTAAAATGTCGCCTACTTTCAGGTGCACCATTATTTTAAGTACTACTGATTTTAAAGATGCTATCAATTAAATCGTATGCCAAATTTTGTTAAAAATATGTATGTGTATATTTAAATGCTCAATTAAAACAGTCCCAGGTGAAGCAATGATGATTTCAGCTCTTTTATTACTTTTGTGATAACAATTATTAAAAAGAAACATCTCTACTCATATTGTTAATTTGATTTTATCTGCTCTAAAAATCATCATAGAAAGGAAAAAGTATTTTAAAATGCTGCACAAAAGGAAACTACCAGTCTCTACACCTGGAGATGACAAGAAGTTGAGAACATTTATAAATAAAAAGGAAAGGGTGGAGAGGGGCTGGTGGCTTTGATTACACTGGGTAAGAACTTGGTGCTGAGCTAGAGACACTCCTCATTCCTCAAATCAGTTTATACCATAATTCAATGCTAACTACTATGGAAGCAGCTTAGTGACTCCCCCCAACACACCCACCAAAGGCTGCTTCTGCCAAGCATCCCTTGCAGCAGGTTTTTCCAGTCACAGCAACCAGCGCTGGGCCCACACACTCCCATGACCAGGTCCTAAGCCTGCTGGTCCCAGCTTCTGGCTGGCAGCAGACCAGGACAGGATCGCTCTGATCTCTTTGACTAAGAAGCAATCACCTAACATCTCCAGGGAACAGAAGCACTAGTTCAGGTTCAGGGCCTTGAACTTGGAGAGCAATAACCTTTGTGTAAAGTCTGAACTAAAAGGCAGAAAGAGAACAAAGAATTGTCTTTTAGGAAGAGGAATGAATGGCTATCAGTGTCTGACAAATGCAATTTTACAAACACCACTGTGAGGAACTGGGAAGAGTACAAGGGGAGGAAATGAAACATAAAGGAAAGAACGTCCAGATTTTATATTATTCAACAAATTACACTGCTAAATGCCAACACTGACAGTAACCTAATCCCTAATCCTGTTTACTGGCCCTTGGTAGCCTTCTGTGTTCATATTCTTGCTTCATAGAGGCTTGTAAACACTGCCATTCAAGATCTGCAGGGCATAGAGCAGGCGAGAAGAGACAAGCTGCGTGTGTTATGGGTGAATGAAGTACACACATCAAGGGATCTAGATGGAGATGTGCCCGGAATCTTCCTAGCCAACCTTCATAAACTTTGGCCCAAGTTTCTCTCCTATTATTGAACCTCCTTTACCAGGCCTAAGATATTTATCTCAGATCCAAATTAGTCTCTCCTGTCCTCCCTAGGACTGAATAATAAAATCAAAAGGAGGGGGAAGCCCAAAATTAGGCACTACAAGCACAGCACTTGTACAATAACAAGACACCCGTCACTGGGTCTGGATGCCGGCAGTGGCTGTGTGAAGAGAACAGTTGTATATTGTGCATCCATTTCGCCCAGTTATTGTTCATGTCTGACAGGTGGCCTTAAATTGTGTGGACTTGTTCTTCTTGATGACATGCAGATTCTTATGTCAGTGCATTGTATAAACCAGAAAAGGTTTGGCCACAGTTCAATCCTTTGTTGAAGATCAATAAACTGCCTCTTCTCTCTCTTGGAAGAAAGAGCAAACCAGTAAATCTAGAATGGTACAATGGTGGCTTAGTTCTGCTAGCTGAGAGAAAGAAATACTTCTTTCAAGGGATTTAGAAAAACATATCAATAGAGAAAATAAAGAATTTGTCTTCTCTATTTTTTTCAACAGACTGAATGTTGAAGAACACTTTAGTAGCTCCCTAAGAATGGTACAGTGGATAATCTAAACTCTGCATGAATTGATCCACAGTTTACATTAGCTGAAAGGAAACAAATTCTGGAAAGCAGCTCACTAGATTGTTTTTAAGCACACATCAGTGAAAGCAAGTACATGAAACTGAGATGTGATACACACTCCGGCACAGATGAACAATCGAATGTCACATATAGGCTGGAACCATGAGAACAATGGTCACACTGAGCATACCGCTGATGCCTGCTGACATTAACTGATCACTGTTATGATTAGTTACTGAAATCTAAAACTCAAAGGTACACCACTGTTTTAAGAACCATTGATTTTTTAAAATGTCACCCATTGAATGATGACAAAATGATTATTTAAAAGTTAGATTGGGGATGGGGATGCAGCTTGATAGTGGAAATGCTTAGCCCTGAGTCCAACCCTTAGCATGAAAAAAAAAATTACATTACCTGTAAGACACATTCTCATTTCACAAATGTTGAAATCTGAAAAATGTGCATCTTAGAATTGATAAGATTGTATTTTAACCAAGGAACTTAACAGTTTTTACCTTGTTAAACCTCATGACAATACTACAAAATACTACCATCCCTTCTCCCATTTTAAAACTTGGGAACCAAGGCATAAAATGAAGAACGTCATGTAATTACTTTTGCCAAAAAGCTTCAATCTTGTAATCCTAACATAATCATTGTTAGAACTGCAAGCAATTTCTTTTCAATATTTTTTATGTGACTATATGAGTATTTTAATTGATTGCCCTTCTGTGACACCCTAGGATTTGACACCAGACACAATTTTGCTTGTCTTCTGGAAGCATAATGTAGATGAAGGCACTGTACCTGCCTCAGAGTCACACGTTCATGCTGAAAGAACACACAGACTCGGTCAATGGAGAAAACATTAGACAAGCAGTGCACACTGTGCAGTCTACAGTAAGGGTCCTTACTTTGCCCCAAAAGTGTGGTAATGGCCAGAAAAATGTACTCCTAGTAAGAGACCATTTGGCTCAGGTCTTAAAGAAAGGCAGACAGGCTGAGTGTGGTGGCCCACCCCTCAGCATTTGGGCGGCTGAGGAAGGACTGTCCTGAATTTGAGGCCAGCCTGTGATATATAGTGAGTCCAAGACTAGTGTGAACTACATAGCATGATCCCATCTCAAAAAACAAAAGAAGAATCCCAACCAATCAACCAACCAACCAACCAACCAAACAGAAATGGTAGCGTAACACCCTCTAGGACAGTGATGGCAAAACTTTTAGAGCTTTCAGTGGTAACAGCAGCTGAGGTATGCATGTCATAGGTTTATCACCACTGCTCTAGGAAGAAGGAAAGCCCCATGCAAAGACAAGAGCCAAGAACAGTGCACAGTGAGCAGCTCCTGAGGCTGGAGCATGGCATGCTTATGAAGGGCATGAAGGAAGCCAATGCCCAGGACAAAGATGACATAAGGAAACCAGTACTAAAGTGGAACTTAAAGGAAGTAGAATCCACAACCCAAAAACGAAATACACACAAATATCTGCACCCTAAAAAAAACAAACAAAAAACTCAGAGCCATTGTAGATGCAGCCCAGTGGCACAGCAATTGCCTAGCATGTCATTGGTTCTGGGTTCAGTCCCCAGCACAAGGCATACAAGACTAGACTCACAAAGAGAAAGCTCATTTATTTATTTAAATCAGTGAATCTTGCAACTAAGCAAGCAAGCAAGCATCCAAAACTTGGCTAATTTATTATACATCCAGTATGACTGTCCACATGTTGCTGTAGACCATGATGCAAAGGCAGTCAACAATTTAATTAAATGTAGGCAATAAAAGTTTGCTGGAAGGTAAAGTCTGGCTGCAGTTCATTATCTGATTACCTTCTGGTGATCTTTAATATTGATACCTACTATAATGAGAATGGGGATGGTGTTGATCAACTCTGGTTATTTTGTAGCCAAGTTACCTAATAAGACCCGATGCCATTTGGCTTCTTCAAATACAGCAGATAACTTCCTTGGTATTAGTAGGGTAATACTCAGTAAGAGAGCTCAAGTTTGGATCAATATCTAAATTAAAATCTTTCCTGAATATTGCTTTTATTTCTAATGTGATTTTTTTTTCTATTAGGAAAACTGTATGCTATGTTTTTCTGAACATCTATATTTGCAATTTTATTATTATTATTAATTTTTTTGGATTGTTTGGATCAATATCTAAATTAAAACCTTTCCTGAATATTGCTTTTATTTCTAATGTGATTTTTTTTTCTATTAGGAAAACTGTATGCTATGTTTGTCTGAACATCTATATTTGCAATTTTATTATTATTATTAATTTTTTTTGGTACTGGGAACTCAGGAAGTTCCAACTCAGGAACTTGTGCTTGCCAGGCAGGTGCTTACACAGTGGAGCCACCTTCCCTGCCCTGTATTTGTAATTTTTATCCCTTGGAGTAACATAGTTAAGAGAAACTAGAGAATGTATTTATATTACTGGAATAAATTAAAATACAGGCAATAAACAGAAAACAGAAGCAGCCATATTTGTTAATTCATGCATAAAGGAACATGCATTATGTGCCAGGCTCTGGTTCTGACACTCAGATACAGACATGAACAAAGCAGGTACCCGCCCAACCTCTCCTCTAAAACAAGCTAACTAGAGATCCGTGCTTTGGGCCAGAAGAGAATCTCGGTTCGCTGTGGGCTTCATAAAAGCCAATTCCTTCCTCACCTTTTTCTTCCTTAAAGAGTTCCCAGAATAAACCTTACTTACTGGTAAGTCCTGCCCTCTCACAGACCCCAGAGCTCCCACCCACCCACCTCGCATGGGGAAGGGTGCTGGTGTCTCCCAAAGTGCACAAGGGCTGTGTCACCAGCCCCGGGGCCTGGGAATTTTTCCGAGCCCCACACCAGCTCTGCTGTGGCCGGGTGCCTGAGAGCTGCAGGGCTTCCTGAACACATCGTGAAAAGCGATGCTAGCTAAGTTTCTTTCTGGGAACTTTCCTACGGTGAAAGTTTACCAGCTCACGACAATGTAGACTGAAAACCTCTGTTCTGATGGAAATGGCTGCAACAAAATAAGGAGCAATAGTGTGGGAAGGAAAATAACTATGAAAGTTAAAGTACCTTTGTCTTTTTTTTTTTTTTTCCAAGTTATTCCCTTCATGGTTTTTGTTGATTTGGGGGGAAAATAATTTCACGGTTTGGTAAGAGTGTGATGATATGTCTTATTTCACCTGTAATAGGTTTAGGGAAAACTGGCATTAGCAAAAATCTAACCTTGAGTTCATGAACCTGGACATATAAGTGAAATATATCAGGCGGGGGATTTAGCTCAGTGGCATAAATGCCTGCCTGGCAAGTGCGAGGTCATGAGTTTGATACCCAGTACCGCAAAAAAAAAAAAAAAAAAAGAAAAGAAAAGAAAAGAAAAGAAAAAAATCTATCACTGCTGGTGGAAGTTTATGAGTTCAAATATCAGTACTTTTGTCTATTCATACATTAAAGAACAATGTAACTATATAGATATAAGAGAATTACTCCACTGTATTTGCTTTTTTTTTTTTTTTTTTTTTGGTACTGAGAATCAAATTCAGGACCTTGCATTTGACAGACAGGTGCTGAGCCACTGAGCTATATCCCTTGGCCCCAGTTTACTATATTTGAAATACTTTAAAAATTTTCCTACTTGAGTTACTTAAAATGTACAGGTCTCATTTACATACTGTTTTTGTAGGAAAATTCCCTTTAACTTCTCTGACATTAGTCTTATGTGAATATTTTTTTCTTTTCTTTTTTTTTTTTGGTACCAGGGATTGAACTCGCGGCCTCACACTTGCCAGGCAGGCGCTTATGCTGCTGAGCTACATCCCAGGCCACCCCTTTTTATTTTAAAGAGAATAAAACCTAACAAAATAAAACAGAATAAAGTCAGTCAAAACAAAACAGTGAAAGTGGTACAGAACTTCAAAACAGGAAAATAGGAAATCAACAGTGGCTACCATAATATCTTATTATCTTCACAATAACTGTCCATACCATCAGACATGAATAAAACAAAACAGAATAAAACCAATCAAAACCGAACATTAAAACAAAAATAAATCAGAACAAAACTAAACAGTGAGAACAATATTGGATTGCAAAAACAAGACAGAAGAAAATCCCCATATTTACTATATTGCATACTGTTATCCTAATAGATGCTCAAACTAGTAGCCTTAGGCCTGCAAAGTCAACCAAACAATATGAGCATTTAGTTGTTTTTGAACCTCAACTGCTATGAACTCAGCCTCTCCTCCCAACCAGCTGGTTGCTTATAGGGGGTAGGGGTGGGGGAGTGTTTTCTTGATATTTAGCCCATGCCCCAGTGAGCTCACGGGAGGGATGAACTAGCTTCTCTCGTCCTGGCACCACATGTCTAGTGTGGCTCACAGGAAGGGCTAATTGGCTTCTTGTTGTACTCCTCCCAGACCCAGCATGGCTTCTGCTGACTCACAGGAGAGGTGAACTGGCTCTTCTCTTCCTGGGCCCTGCATGGTCTGCTGTGAATTTCTCTAACATTACTACTCTTAAATTGATCAACATTACTAGAACTGTCACTAAGTCAATGGAGACCTGTAACACTTGCTCGGACTCAACCTTAAAAATGGTAGTTCCCTCTGAGCCAGGTATCATGGTTCATGCCCCTATAATCTCAGCATTTGGGAAGTTGGGGCAGGAGGATTGCCACAAGTTTCAGGCCGGCGTGTACCAAATAGTGAGTTCAAAATCAGTAACACCAGAAGCAGCAGCGGCAGCACTGGCTCTTGAGATTGGGTAAGAAATACAAATTCTCAGACCATCTCAGATCTACTAAATCAGGTCCCGAGCAAGCTCAGTAATCTAAACTTTAACAGTGTTTTAGGTGACTCCGCTACATGATGGAAGTTTTCAAAATTCCTGCCTTTAAAAAACGTGTGAACTAGGAAAAAAAAAAAAAACTAATTTCTGTGATTTCAAAAGCCAGGAAAACTCTCTGATTTTAGGAAAATGATATCCAGGGATTTAGAAATATCCCTCAGGCACCCTAATTTTGTTTCATTCAGCTACGTGTTAAAAACTACTTAAACACAAAACATATAACAGTTTTGGGTACTCGAATGGTCAGCAAAATGAACTCAGTTCTTGGCCTCTGGAGTCTTATATGCCCTCAAAAGTGATATATTTCAAGAAGGGGTTATTCAAACCTCACTAACTGGATTTCACATTGAAGATACAACCCAATGTTCACTTTCACTTTCAAAAATAATTTCTGAAAACATCTGTTCAAGGCCAGGTGTGGTGGTACATGCCTGTCATCTCAGCACTTAGGAGGCTGAAGCAGGAAGATTGCCACAAGTTCAAAGCCAACCTGGGCCACAAAGTGAGTTCAAGGCCTTAACTGCATAACAAAACCCTGACTCTAAAAGACAAAAACAAACAAAGAAACCTCTGTTCATAGCAGAAATTCTTAGCAGTGCAAAACAGAAATTTCCTAGATTTGTGTTTTCCCAAGAACATATAAGTGCCTACTTATTTAAGGTATTCAAATGCCTATACCAGGAGATGCTTTGCAATTTGTTCCCTGACACAAGTTCTCACAATGATAAACTACATTACTAGAATAGCGTATGCACTTCCACTGAAAATGGCATGGGAAAAGCTGTAACCAGAGAATACAGAGATTTAAAAAGGTAGAACTAAATTAAAACTTCTTGCCCATTAGGATGGTCATGATCAAAAACCCAAGAGGATATCAAGTGTTGATAAACTGTGGAGAAACTGGAATGTTTATACTGCCTACGGGTTTGTAAAGTGGTGGTGCTGCATGGAAACAGGATGAGGGGGTTCTCATAATAAAAAATGGTGCTTCTGCATGATCCAGCAATCCTACTTCTGAGTATGTATCTAAAGGAACTGAAATAAAAACTTGAAGAGCTATTTGTATCCCCATTTTCATTACAGCAGTATTCACAGACACCAACATGTAAAAGTATAACCTAAATGTCCACTGACAGGTGAGCAGAGAAAATGTGGACAGAGCATACAGTGAGATGGTATGCAGCCTTCAGACAAGGAAATCCTGTCACACAGTAAGAAGCACATGTGAAGAAACCAGGTGTGTATGCTTGACAACATATGGCACAACATGGATAAACCTTGAGAAACTTATGCTAAAGTGGAAAAAAAATAATTGCAAAAACCAAATACTGAATGATGCCCTTTACATGGAGTATCTAAAGGAGTCAGGCTCAAAGAAGCAGAAGCCAGAAGAGTGGTACCAGGGGCTGGAGGGAGGCAGAAACAGGGAGTTATTCAATGTGTACAGTTTTCTGCACCACAAAAAAAGGATTCTGGAGATGAAAAGGATTCTAGAAACCTGTCATACAACAGTATGTACATAGTTAACAATTACATACTGCAATGTACACTTAAAAATGAAGTGAGTAGACTTACGTGTTATTTTAACTCAATGAAAGAGGGCAGGCTAGCATGCAGTGCGCCCAGGCACACCCCAGGTCAAACTGCTTCCCTGTGACTTACAAGCAGTTCAGCAAGTCTCAAATGCTGCTTTCCCTGAACTGAAATAAATCCCTTTTAAACTGTTCCTTTTTAATGCAGGTGACTCGGAACATTCTCTGCTGTTTGTCATGGGTTTTCTTGCTGCAACAAGCACAGTGCTCTCGGGTTCTTCAAGTTTCTGCAGTCAGCTGTCCACCCAACCTAAGCAGGAAAGTACTAGGGTACAGGGGGAAACTAAGGGAGAGGTGCAAGACCTACCATGCAGGTATCATTCAAAAACTGGAAATGGCTAGGTGGGTGTAGTGGCACATTTCTACAATCCCACTGCTCTGGGAGGGCAGAACCTGAAACTTTGGTCTCAGCCTGGGCAACCTGTATCAAAAGACGAGGAGGCTTGGGAATGTAACTCAGTGTGAAGGCCCTGAGTTCAATGCATAGTATTGAGAGAGAGAGAGAGAGAGAGAGAGAGAGAGAGAGAGACAGACAGACAGACAGACAGACACACACACACACACACACACACACACACACACAGACTGAGAATACAAATGACTGAAAACTCTTCCTGGCTCCCACGTGCTGAGGGATGCTTTAGAGAATAGTGGTATGAAGGCAATCTGAGCAAGGATGGGTGACACTCAGGAGAGAGACCCTGTCCCCTGCTCAGCAGAGAAAGTGCCACTAGGTCATCCTTGCCAATTTCTAAAGGACAGAGGCCAAGGTCCATCCAATTCAAATACCACCAACTACTTCTGCCCTGTTCAGCCAGGGAAATGGAACAAGTCAAGGAAGCAGACCCCACAGCTCCAACTTGAACCCTCTCCTCCCTATTGAGCCCCTGCCTCTTCCTTTCCCCCATATGAAAGGCTCTGGTGGCAGTATCTCCACCTAGCACAACAGGAAAAGTGCCGGAAGATGAGATTGCCAGAGAAAACTTCAGCTCTGACTCAGGAGGCAAAAACTGGGCTCCTGCCAGAAGCAGAGGCTGTGAGCACGTCTCCAGAAGGCCTGCTCTCCAGAGCCAGCAAGCTGACAGCACTGAAGAGTGGGGAGTCAGTCATTCACTCCTGAAATGGGGGCACCACAGTACTACAGAGCACTTGGGCTCCTGGGCAATAGCATTTAACAGGCTGGGTCTGGGACAAGGAGGAGGTCAGAAGGCAAGATCCCCAAACTCAGACAGTGAACCTTGGGATCAAGCTATAAGAAGAAAGGCCTATCAGTGTATGTATATCCTGCGAATGCGAGATTAATTCACAAACTTTTTAAAACTATGAATGGGTAGAGGAAAAAAAAAAAAACTCAAAAGTTCCTAGCTAGCAAAGAAGATGTTTACAAATAGTAAAATATCTATTATTTCTAGTTTAAGGTGTTGAAAATCTTGTTGTTACCATTTTTGTTCTATATTATCTGAAAAAAATACAACAATGGAAGTGTTGACAGCTATGTACATGGGTTGGTTGACACTTTAAGCCAGTTGCTACTGGAGTATGGACCTTCGGCCAACAGCATTGTTTATTTGTTAAAAGGCAGGATCTTGGGCCCCATTCCCACCCCAGGCCTATGGCATCAGAATCTATATTCTAACAAGCTCCCCCAAGGATGAGATAAACATAGCAGTATGAGAAATGACAGCTTGGCCCTTGCGGTACATTCTATCCTGGGGTTCCAACCTTGGATGATTCTTGGAATTTTTCTCGGGGATGCCATTACGGGCAAATTAAACTACTCTCTGGAAGTGAAACTCAAACACAAGTATTTTTTAAATGCTCTCCTAGGAGATTACAATTGTTATGCTTGAAAGTATTTATTCTTTTTAGTGGTTCTTAAAGGATGATCCCTGAACCAGTAGCATGATCACCAAAGAACTTAACTAGAAATGTACATTTCTTTTCCTACCTCCCTCCTTCAGCCTGTCTGTTCAACTGTCTCTGTTTTTCTTTCTGTCATACACACATACATTGAGAAAGAGAGGGAAAGGAAGAGAGACAGGGAGAGGGAGAGGGGGAAAGGGAGAGAGGGAGAGAAAGGGAGTGAAGGAGTGAGGGAGGGAGATAATAGGAATGACTATGCTTATGAAAAGGGAACTCAGCAAAACAGGAAGTTCTCAGAAAGCAGGCATTCTGGTATTTCTTTGCACAACACATTTGCATCTGAAATACAAATACTAATTTTTTAGATATACTTAAAATACACTTTAAAAAACAAGAATCCACCAGGGGATATGATTTTCTGGGGGCTGAGGCAAGGTCAAGAGTCAAAACAATGATAAGGAAAACTGTAGCCTGGAAGAAAATTCTGTCCCACAGATGACTTACAAACAAACAATGCTCCCTTAAGGCCTAACCAATAGCAACATTATCCCCCAACTCTGATAGGAGAGAGCAGCATGGGGCAGTAATTTACACTTTTAACACATAACCCAAGAGATTGTTACCAGAGAGGCTTAACCAGTATAGCACCTGCTGGTAGGATGCTTTTCTCTAGTCTACTGTTTCTCAAAGTTTGGTTCTCAAAGTCTTGTCAGATCACCTTGGAACTTACTAGAATGCAATGGTGGCAAGTCCCTCAGGGGATCTGGAAAACCACTGCACAAGGCCATTCTCAAAACACTTACACCTCTTCAGTGGAAGCTCCCTCCTGTCATTCAGACACCTTAGTTTTAGTTTTCAGCACAAAGAAATACTGGTCTGGCCTCATGTTGCACCTTGACCTATGTCTACCACGTGAAGAACGCCCTGTTTCACAGAGGATGGAGGGTGTGTGTGATGAAAACGGTCTTGGAAACAGAGTGGAGCACAGTGCAAGTTCTGACAGCACCATCCAATGGAAGGAAAGCTAAGAGCAAGTCCAGAAAACCCCACATGACTAAAGGGATAAGCCTTGTTCTCCTGAGAAGCACTCATCCTCCTTTCCTTCTCTTTCCAGACTATGGTTTGGGCATGAAAATGTTTACCATACAGCTACTTGAGGCTGTGGAGAATGTAGACAAAGCACAGAACAGTATCAAGACACCTTTACAGGGCTCCTGGAACTTCTAAGCTCACATGTCAATGTGTGGACTTCAGCAAACAAGCATGGTTCAGGGAGGGGCTCACAGCCTTTGTCAGCTACCCAAGACTGCCGGAGGTTACCAAACCCAGCCGCCTCTGAACTCCACCTACTACTTTGCACACAGATCGGATGGAAGGCCTAACAATTTAAGGTGCTAAGATAGGAAAGAAAGATCATCCTCTTACCTGGAACCTTCTTTGGGGCCTTGTAAGCCTCTATGAGCCTGGGGTTCACCCCCCACAGCAGAGGTTGGGGACAGGTGGGGTGGCAGCACTAGGCATCCAGGCAGCTGAGAACCCTATTTGCCCCTCACTTTGGCCTGGAATCACCGCCAGGGCTCTGGGAAAGTTTCTCAAATTGTGCTCTCCTAAATCCTGGGCCAGAGAATGCAGAGCTCCCTTGGGTCAATGTTGCCTAATAAAGTAAGAGCACATAGGATGCTGGGTATGGGTCAGCGGGACATGGGTCTTGCTCCCAGAGGGTCCCCACACACAGCAGAGACTAGAAACAGAACTCCTGCTAGCCAGTGCCAGAGACACGGAAACACACAAGCCTTGTTTTTCCTCCGGCTCTGCTCTCAGACAGGCTGGGGGTTTTTTCCCCTCCCCTTTCAAAGTTTTTTGTTCTCCCCCAACCACATGTGTGGTGTCACTGACTACTCAACAGTAAAGTGTAAGAGGAAAAAGTAAAAATAAAAATAAAAAATCAGTTATAATTTCATTGCTATCACGATTTAGTGTTGGGGATGTATCTCAGTGGTAGAGTACTTGGCCAGCATGTATGGGGCTCTGGGTTCCATTCCGAGTAACACACACACACACACATACACACGCATGCACGCACAAAATACATAGTGTCTCAATTGTTCCCTGTGCTTATATGTTTGCTTATTTTCAAATATGTTTCTTATAACTTTTAATGTGCTGTTTTAGCCATCTTTGAAGACCATGTTTTTTGCATAATATTCCCTTTCATATTCATTCCACATTTTATTTGAGCTTCTTTATTATCAAATATTTAGATTGTTATCAAATTTTTCACATTGTAATATTTTGGTGAATTGACTCTTAGAGGTAGTTTGTATACTTTTCCAGTAATTTCTTATGGTCAAATTGCAAGAAGAAAAGATGGCATCTAGACACATCAGACAATATGGCTAATGGCAGGCTGTCCTCCAGAAAGAAGGCAGTTTATCTCCTCATCAAAACCTTACGTGAGGGACAAGGAAACTGGGGTCCATTCCCAAGTTTTTTGCTTTGAATGCCATTAGGTGCATCCCTTAAAAAAATGTAACTAAAATCTCTCTACATAAAGTATTTTCATTAATTTTCGTAACTTCAGATGTTAAATGTGGAATTCTATGTTTACTTCTCATCCTTAGCTCAGAGCAATTTATATTTTATAAAACTCAACCCTTGCATGCATTATGAACAGTGTTTCTGAGGGCAAATTTATAGATACAAGGATGCCCCAGTTGTCCAACTCGATTTGTTCCAAATTTCTGTTTAACAGCAAAGAGTTCTGGAACCCAACTTTTTTTTCCTATAAGAAATACTGGAAAATCAAGTAATTAGTTCTAGGACCCAAAAAGTATCCTTATGAATTCATTTTTCCAGAACTTTAACAAATTTCATGATTTCTTTTTTACACTCAATCATAGCTCTCAATTTTTCTCTTACCTTCCCTGCTGGTATCATTAACTTTCTTTGGAGCCACTGTTACAATAATTTGTGCAAATAAAACAGCACAAGATTGAATGCTCCAACGCAGGAACACAAGAACTGTGTGCTGTCTGGGGGAGGGCTCGCTTGCTCCTAGCGTGGCCCCTTCATGTCTACAGAGAGACGTAAAGCTAGCGTGATTCGCTCTCTGCCTGTACAGGTTTTTTTTAAGTCAAATTTTCAGTTGATGATGGAGCAAAGTTATGAACACTGAGCAGAATTTTTTTTTAACTCTGCTATTTGAGTAGTGGAAAGTTCATACATCTCCAGTCCTTTTTATCAGTTTTAATTCTCTCACCCACCAGTTAAGGATCATAGCCTTGACTTAGAATGCTTCATTATCACTGCATTATACAGGCTGGATATGCAACCATCGGAACAGATGTATGAATAAACTCCCGACTTTTGTCCCAAGACTGGAAGTCAGCACCAAAAGAACACACTTACTCCAGAGCACTCACTATTGGACTCATGGAATCTTTTGTCTCTGCTAATAGAGGAAGTAAGTAATGCATGATACTAACACCCCCCCCAAACACTGGATGGCTTAAGGAAAAAGTTCATAAAGCATGGAAGAAACTTCTAGCTATTGCTGCCACCATAAGGTCAGATTTCAGTGTCATGGAAGCAGAAATTAAAACAGTTAAATACAGGTAATATAAAAAGAAAAATTTCTAGCACATTTGAAATCATGAAATAAAAACTTAAAAAAAAAAAGAAAGAAAGAGATCAAGTAACATAAGGAAAGATAAAATGTATATGTATTGCACTTATTTTGGAGTCGGCTTTACTGAAATAAAACTACTTCTGTCCCCAGTACAGAGGATTGAACTTACAGAGCTCTATTGCTGAGCTACATCCCCAATTCTACATTCTTCACGTAAACATATGTCTTACGTATAATGTTGTACGATTATAAACTTATTTGCACGCTTTCATAATCAAAGGAGCTCAGAGAACTAACTAAATCCAAATTATCGCTTTTGTAGATGATGATGTTTTGTGAAATCAGAGGTTAGACAGTCAGAATACAGTCACACAAACTAGTTAGTAGGCGCCGCTGCTTTATCAAGAGGTGGAAGGAGAGGGCGACACGTCACTGTGTTATTCTTCCTAAGGTGGAAGAACACAGAAGGAAACACAATGTCCCCCCTACTTCCTATTACTCCCTTAGTCTCCTGCCCCTCTTTCTCCATTTCTGTCTTCATAGCTTTTAATAGACCCGCAAGCAGCCAGTTACTGGAATCCCAATTCTGATTCTTTTCAAGAGCAGGATAGTGGGCTTCTGTCAGGGATGTTTGAAGACTGTTTTTAGAGACTGGGGGAGACATTTAAGCTCCAGCTTTCTGTGCAGTCTCTCTCAGGCTCCCATGTTGACCTCCAAGGATATCACGGCCACTCCTGACAGCCAGGGGTCCCACCTGTACCACTCCAACTTGCCCATGGTACAAGAGTGACATCTCCAGTTAGAGCCAGTTGAAGTATTCACTTCCTGACAACCTGGTCCTTCAGCTGCGTGGCATGGGGTGAGGGTCTGACAGCTGAATTTTAGGCTCTCATTCTAGACTACTGGGTCAGAATCTGCATTTCAGTACGCATTCACTACCAAATGAGAAGCACTGCTTTAATAGGCAGCTTTATATCATGCCACTTTAACCTTGCTGGACAGTAAAATGAAGACACAATGAAATGTCCCATTTTGTTGATTTTTTTTCTTTTTTCACATTTATTTAGGGCACATAAGCAGAGAGACCAACACTAAACTCCAGTATAGCTGTCAACAGAGAAAAACGGAGTTATGCATTTGATTTTAATCAAACACAATCTGTCTTGAACTTTTTGTTGAACTGCGCTGCCATTTAAAGGCTGAGAGCACATAAAGTAGCAAAGCATCCCTTTGATCTTTATGTAAATTTTACGTGAATGCCAACAGCGAGGGACAATTCCATTCCATTATACTGAGGACTGCCGACAGTTGCACAAAGCAGCACCCTTCCTTTCGCTGTGAAAAATACAGGACTGCAGAATTTTTTCTGTAAGCTTTTGGACCTTCTCATTCTGGGGGGAGTGGGGAGCAGGAAGCAGGTAGCAGACATACTGCAACACAGGGCCACCCCTCCAACGACAACCTCTCTCTCCCCTTGGCTCACACCAAGGAGCTGAACAGCTAGAGGGGGAGTGACAGGTCCTCTTGGTTGGCTGACAGGGGTGAATGACGCTCAGAAAGGGATCAATACAGTTGTAATGCATATACTCACACTGAAGGCAAACTCTGTCAGGCTTTCGGAAGGAATGTCGGCCTTCAAGTTGCAACAAGCCAGGCTATAGTGAAAACTGCTGAAGGTGTCAAAGCTATTGGTCTGGGCCAGGAAGAACAAACACATGCTTTAGTCTTAACAGTTCATTAGGAAGCCTGCTGTGATGTGTGGCTATAACTGGACACTACAGACTTAAATCTATAAGCTACACTCCAGGATATTGCTAGGACAGATCTGCACTTTGTACATCAGTTCAGTGGTAAGTCAGTTATCATAGATCTTTTATAATTCCACTAATTTGCTGAGTCCTCCTCTAATTTTCTTCTATGCCTTGAGCCAGGGTGATCAGATCACTTAAGGTCCAAACTGGGATGCTTTTTAGAGAATGACATGTAAAGCAGAAGCAATGCTGGACAATAGGGGTAAACAAGGATCATCCTGAGCATATAGGGGATTTAATTTCCCTACCTTTGAAGAACTAAAAGATAAAAAAGGAGGTAAAGGGGAGTTACAAGTAGGAAAATTTGGTGACTCCCATAAGGATACTCTAGAAACCAGTATAAGACAAGAAGCATCTTACATGTATCCCTAGGCCATGAGATGCAACCCGTTCTTATTAGTGAGGCAGAGTAAAAACACACTGTGGATGTCCATAATGTGTGATTTCAAATAAAACTGTGGAGCTTCCCTGAGTCACCACCCCATCTACTAATATAAATGCCCACAAACGACTGGAATGAGAGGCTCCCGTGGACACACGCTCAATCACCCTCCCGGGAAAGCGCGCTCTCCACTGCACGCTAGGCTCGTGGGTGATCTGCAAGGTTTTGTGGTAACGGTTCTCCCGGGTTCTATTTTAAATTAAACATGACAATATACATGTCTTCAGCTTTAAAATTCTACAGGGTTTTCATACACATCATTTTAAGATTTAAAACAGTTTTGAGAGATTTTTTTCCTTGGAACTGATAGGAAACAAGTCCAGGGAAGCAAGATCTGCTTGGTGTGAACGGTGCTCACCATTCTGTACTTTTGATTCTACCGCACAGCCCTTTCTACTGGGTGCTAAGCTTTCACGGGGCAATGATTACACCATTTCAGTTTCTCAGTACCTTGAACTCATGGACTAAGACAGCCAGTGCTTCAAAGTATTTTTACTTTGTTTGTTTCTGAGACAGCCTCACTATATAGTTCATGCTATCCCTGAACTCACTATATGGCCCAGTTTGGCCTCAAACTCATGATCTTCCTGAGTCAGCCTCTCAAGTGCCATGACTATAGGTGTGTGCCACCAGGCCCAGCTATCAAAGAATTTTAACTCAGTCTCATTAAAAATTATAGTTTAAGGACAGAAGCCATGCTGAGTCTGGGAGGGGTACAACAAGAAGCCGATTTGTTCTTCCAATAAGCTTCACAAGCCACGCGGGGCCCGGGAAGAGAGAAGCCACTCTGCCCCTCCTATGAGCTAACCAGTGTGTGGGTTGGGAATCAAGACCACCACCCCTGCCCCAGCAAAGGGCTCGTTTGGAGGACGGGATGAGTTGGTAACAACTGAGGTGCAAAAACAATTAAATGCTTGTATTGTTTGATTGACTTCCTTTTGTCTTGTTTTTGAAATCCAATATTGTTTAGTTTTGTTCCGATTTAATGTTTTGTTTTATTGTTTTGATTGATTTTGTTCTGTTTTGTCTTGATTTTACTGTGACTGATGGTATGGACAACTACCGTAAAGACAGTAAGAGTTATTATGGTAGCCATGTAGGTTTCCCTGTTTTGAAGTTCTGTACCACTTTCACTGTTTTGTTTTGATTGGCTGTATTCTGTTTTATTTTGTTAGGTTTTATTCTCTTTAAAATTAAAAAAATATATAGTTTGAATGAGTGGCTATATTCCATAAGAAAAGGAACTGGTTCATTTCTTTTTCTGTTCTCACTTTATGCTCCAGGGAATATCTTTAAAAACAATACTGAGATAATCTCATTAAAGGAAAATAGCAAAGAATTTGCTAGTACATATTACTACTATTTAATAGAAAAAGAATATCCAGAGAGGTAGTCTTGAACTGTAGGTTAGTGGTGAGTCAGACCCATATAAAAGCAGAAAGGTGTAATGACCTGAATCAAACAGATCCTTTAGTTTTCTATGGGATTTCCTTGAAATTCAACATCATCTCAAAAAAAAAAAAAAAAAAAGTTTTCCCAAACTACCTACAGAAAGGATTATAGATTGGAGCTGATACATTATATCTCTGCTATATATAACTGTGGGACAGAGGAAGAGCAGGGTTGTTCAGTACTTTAGTGCTTGCTGATCTGAGTCAACAAGGAAAAAATATCTTGGAACAGCTCACAGGATTTCAGTGAAACCTGCTGCTCCCCACAAGTCTCACAGAGCTGCCCCTCATTTGATACTGTGGGGGCAAATGATCACAATGAATTTCTCTTCATGACCACTATCTTAAGACAAGCTAGAATGATTTATTTTAACCAAATTTAGATTAAATGTGTATTTGTAAACTAAAAAGATAACAACACTAAAAAGCCGTGCTTGCTTTAGCAGTTTCCATTAGTTTGGGACCTGCTCACGGATAAGTAGCTATAATGGACAGTTACTGTTTCGTAGAAAAAGTAAAGAAAGAAACCCAAGGGCCAGGAAATGATAAAGTCTACTTAAGCTGAATTTTTTGCTTACTGTGTATCTCTCACATTTTATAAATATAAAAAATAATAGATCTGTTTCTTATTTATACTGCCAAGAAACACTATTAAGATAGCATTACACAATAGTGACAAATCTTACCTGGAACTTGGCTGCCATTCTACAACATTTCAATCACGAATGAGAAAAGTAACAGTAACAACAAAATATAGTATCTATGAATTTAGCTTCCATAGAAGGTCTCCCAGGCCAATTCACACACAATCTTCTTTACTTTGGTGTTGTTTACAGAAAGGTTCCTAACATATTTAATGTAAAACCACAAATTCACACAGTGATAGCATGCATCAAAAAAATCTTCCAGACTATCAACACTTACCCTCACCAACACGTCAACACTGGCTCTACTGAGGGAGACAACAGCCAAGAAAAGGCATAAAAATAAAACTCTCAAAATACTAAAAGGAGACACTAACTTCCTTCCATCTACAGAAGGAACTAGATGCGGTGAAAATAAAAAAGGGGCAGGCACTAATTTACTACAAGGAACATGGACAGAAATTAACTTGCCTCTAGAAATTAAAAAAAAAAAATCCAGTGCCACAAAAGTTCTTGTCTGGTTTAAATTTTTCTCCCACAAAGACAGGGAATTTTATCAATTGGCAACTAGAAAAATGCAAACTCGCGCTTCATTCTGGGGACTGAGTGTGTCAGAGAAGCAAGATTCTGTGCAGGAAATTTATAAATAAGCTTACGTGCTACCAAGATTATTGAAACCCAATACTTGTGCAAAACCAGGCCTGTCTATGAAGCTCCACTCATCTCTCTGCAGTTTTTATTTGATCAAGGGTATATCAATTTAGAAAAGCTGCTATGAAAACGCCTATTTTTTAAAGATTAGAAAAGATAAAAGAAATGGCTCTTTCTTATGTGACCCTGGAAGAGAAAGACTGTTCCTTCCCACTATCTTAGTTAGTAAAACACTAATTAGGGTCAATTAACTGTGAAGTTTTCTGCAGATCTATTTATTCCAGGACTTTTATGACACTATGCTACAGAGGTAACAAGTCAGGAGACACAATGAGAAAAGAGCTAACTAACTGCTCCATCAGAAGTGAGTAGCTTTAAACCACTGAGAAATCCATGCCAACAACTCATCTCAGTTCAACCTTCCAGACCAGTGATGATGAACCTTTTAGAGCTATCAATGGCAACAAACAGCCTGCCGTGGCACACATGCCATGGGTTCACTGTCCCAGACTGTAGGTATCAAATCCTTAATGAAACACTCTACTCAGAGACAGCTGATTATTGGCTGCCTAAGGCTAGTGGATGGTGGGGTAGCCTAGGAGGAAATGGCTTATGACCACAATGGGTATGAATTTTCCTTCTGGAATGACGGAATTATTCTAATATTATTGTACAATTAGATATTTACTACAAATGTGAATTTACTCCAGGAAAACTATTTAAAAAATAATAAATATCTGAATTTCCTTGATCATTAAGATTAGCATGAGCTGACAGAGGAAGGCTAAAAGGTACTAGAAAAAAAGGCAAAAGAATAAAACGAAAGGTAGGTACTATCACAGATCTTTTCTCCATCGCCCACCTCAGGACAGGCCATGGGGAAGACTCTGTTCCAAGTTCCTACGCAGAGTGCATGTGCTTTAAAATTTTTTGGAATCTCAATGCTCAGCACAAACCCTGAGCTCTGCAAGCAGTTCCATTTATGTGTTGTTGATGGTAACAGAGATAAACTTCCCAGTCATTTTTTAAAACAAATTCAACTCCTGGAAAGGGTACACAGCTGACTAAGAAATACAAAGGATTACCAAGATGGATATTCTACTTTACTCCCCTGACCAAAGCGCACACCTGAGAAGGAGAATTCTAACACAGGAAACAACAATTAGGTGAAAGACTTTCTTTTGTTTATCTGATAGAGACAGAGAACACACAGAGAAGCCCGCCCAGACTACCTTCCAACATGATGAACACCCGTAACTGCAATCACTGTCACTTCCACTCAGACACTGGCTTGTTACAGCTGAAGTTCCCCTGTTCATGGAGGTCTCAACAGAGAACTACATTTTTCAAGCTTGAAATTTCATTGATGGTAAGTGGAAATTGGTGTGTCTATCAACATGGCTCTTGGCAATGATGTTAAAAACTGACATTAAAATTTAGCACTGCTTTTTAAAATTTCATTATAACACAGGCACACTTTTTAAATGCTGATGTGTGCTCAAAAAATGAGTTTCCAATTCAGCATGAGATGGCCTAACTAGGATGAGAGTGAACAGCCAAGAATCGTCCTTTTCACGAAGCAGAGAAAGACAAGAGACGAGGGCTTTTGGGTCCCCAACTCAGGTGTGGCGTTATCCTGACAAGAGGCTGTGAACAGCAAAATATGGGAGACTGGCGAGGTCTGAACGGTTATGCCCCACCCCTCAGAGATGCATATGTTAAAACTTATCTTCCAAGGTGACAGTATGAAGAACAGATCTGAGCCTCTAATGCCACTGTGGGATATGAAAGAAGTTTGATCTCAACCTGGGCAATTCAGTGACTTAGCAAGACCCTGTCTAAATAAGGGGAAGAGGGATTGAGAAAACAGCCCCATGCACAGAACTAGATTCAACACCCAATGCTGTTTAAAAAAAAAAAAAAAAGACCTGTGAGAGGTGATCAAGTCATACAGGAGTCTGCCTTCATGAATGGGATCAAGTCTTTGTAGAATGGCTTGAGACAGAAGGGTGACTTCTTCTGTCTTTCCACCTGTGAAGACAGAAAATGCACTATCCATTAGGAACACGAAAGGCCTCACCACATGGTGAATTTGGTGTTGCCTTTATCTTGGATTTACCTCCCAGTCTCTTTACCCAGTCAATGGGATTTTTGTTATAGCAGCCCAAAATAAGCATCGAATTTAGAGCCTGAGACACACAGAGAGGGCAGAAAGGTGCGGTACTATTTGGGAAACCACCCAAGATCAAAATTACAGGTGGAAGAAAGTGGGCTTTTGATATGCTGGTTACTACCAAGAGTAATAAAGAGAGAAAATTAAAGGGAAGGTTTATACTTAAGTGAAATAGGGTAGAATGTAATCCTAGCTAATGTAAAATGACAACTTTGAAGAGACCTGTTGAATGAAGCAGTGCTTATCATCAGATTTGTGGAGAAAAGCATGTTTTAAGGTGTTTTTATGAGGTTCCTGCAGGAATGTAAGACTTACATTAAGAGTATGTGTGTTTTTGTATTATGTGTTTTATATAAAGCTTCTAAATCACTAACTTTCTTTAAGTGGCTGTACCAAAATACAAAAATAAATGTATTCAAATCCAATTGTGATGATTTAGATTAACTGTGAAGATTTAGATTAACAATTGTAAATGGTCAGTAAATTGTGAACAAGGTTGATGTCCCCTTCATCTGTCTGTTCCTGGCAATAACTCGGTGAATCCCTCTGTGCAGGAGTCAGAAAGGAAGTTTAAAAGCTTGGAGTGCTAGCTTCTAGAGAAGATGATTATAAGGAATCAAGTGCTTCTTCAGAAAAAATCAAAATTAACAAGTTTATGAAAGACAAAAGTCACTCTACCTCAAAAAAATGGGGAATTCAAGGTTTGGCCAAAACCTGGGAGCAAAAACCCAATACATTCTTTGCCAAATACTCTGCCTCTGACAGTACCACTGAGATACTTTCTAGAGCTGGAGTCCCATTCCCAACTGTAATCCCATGCCCAAGGAACAGATTTATCAGAAACTCTATGCATATGGTTATTATGAATTGAACCAGAATATCCCTGACCCAGCAGAGGAGAAAAAGTTACAGAATTCCATCATGAAAGGCAAGATGATGACCATCTGAACAAAACCTCAGAGAAGGAAAAGGAAGAGGAGAAAGCAGGAAGTAGTGAGCGTGGTTCAAGTGAGACTTCAGTCAGCAGGCTTTGTTGGCTCCCTGAGGCAGGAATGCAGGAGGAACAGGGAATCCAAGTCAGTGAACCACTGTCTAGTCACATTAAGCTGACTCCTGTTTGAAACTAGCCTCTGACACAAATGGTGAGCCCATCTGCTATTTCATGAAGCCATGCTGGACTAGCTACAGCATTCTAGACAGTGACAGAAGCAGCTTACTGGGCTAATGAGGAAAAAAAAAAAAATCCTTGGAACTAAAAGGTTCTATGATGTACCCTGAACGTATTAAGATGTTTAAAAGAGAAGTCAAGATGGCCAATCAGTGAGCAACAAAATACAGAGCCTCCCAGGAGAAACAACTCATGTGCCAGAATAAAACACCTTGGAGAGACCCAGACAGAGGTAGATGGATCCTAGAGACACAGGAAGAAATTAAAATGTAAAAAAGCTCGTCAAATACATTGGGACTACAACTGAAACACTAAAACTTATGGGACACAGCATTTTCGTGGCAACCCGCCAAGTTTGCTCCAGCTTGAATTTGCACCAGCTTGAATCCACGCCAGCCGGCAGAGTCGCCCAAACTGGTTCCCACCACCACTCACAGGAAGCACAGCAGTGCTGAAGTCAGGGGTTGGTGAGCCCAATGGGGAGCAGAGCTGGTGAAGGGACCTTCGTTAATCCATGGTCAGTATTGGGAATGAGACCCCCTGCCACGGGAAGGGCGCGACCAAATGGGCGACATGTGGGAATCTGGCAGGAGGAGACTAAACTGGGAGCAACAGTGACTTTAGTTGGTTGCTCCCTCCCCAGAGCAGATTCATGGGATTTGCTTGGACTGGGTTGTGCCCCTGGTGGGGACCCAATAAGCGGTCCCAAATTCATTCGCTGCGCCTAGCATGCACTAACCTGGTGAAGGCAACTGAAGTTTGGCTGGCCCAGTGGGGAGGGGCCGGCATACGCAGTCCCTGCTTACACCTCAGTGACAAGAGCAGGCAGGAGAGGGCAGAGGTCCCTCGTCAGCGTGCTTTGGAAGAAACATGGCCAACAGGGAAGGGGGTTGGGACCTGTACTGTAACCTGTGTGGAGGAGGCCAGGACCATGACAGGGGAGAGAGGCAGAAGGAGGCCCCCAGCCCAGAACCCTGAGAGCCCTGATCCAGGAGAGGGACAAACAAGGGAGACTGAGGGCCACAAAAATGCAACATCAGACATGGCTTCAATGGACATTAAGAGATATATTCGGGACCTTGTAGACGAGCTCAAAACTGAAATATTAAATCAGGTAAAGCAGGATATGAGTAGAGTAATAAAAGAAATGCTCTCAGCAAGCATCTCTCAGGAAGATAGAGATGGAAGAAGGGAGGAACACAAAAAAAGGAGAGAAACATTCGATAAAGAATATAAAGAAAATATAGAATACATGAAGCAGATTCAAAGAGACTACTAGGAAATTAAAAACTCCATTGAAAGCTGGCAAAATGCCTTAAAAGAAACTAAGGATAGACCATCAAAACTTGAAGACAAGTTTGTAATGTGTGATCATGAAAGAAAAGAGCTCTTAAAAATAATAAGGAAACAGGCAGTAACAATACAAAGGCTAGAAGATGACAAGAGAATCTACAATTTAAGAATAAGAAATGTGAATGAAGAAGCAGGAATACAAACAGGTGAATTACAAAGGCTATTCATGGGAATAATTAAGGAAAACTTCCCAAGCATGGGAAAAGAAAATGACATTTGGTTGTGTGAGGCATATAGAACTCCAGCCACCTACAACCAAAACAGAGCTATACCCAGACATATAATAATCAAGATACCAGAAATTCAATGTAAAAACAGTATTAAAAGCTGTCAGAGAAAAGAAACAGATTACCTATAAAGGTAAGCCCATCAGGATCACAGCTGACTTCTCAACACAGACCATCAGATCAAGAAGAGCTTGGAGCGAACTATTCCAAGCCCTGAAAGAAAATAACCTCTAGCCCAGATTGATGTACCCTGCAAAACTGTCACTAGAAATAAATGGAGAAACAAGATGCTTCAATGACAAAGAGAAACTGGGGGAATTTGTGACCACCAATCCAACCCTATAGAGAATACTGAAGGACATTCTAGAGAGAGAGAAAAAAAAAAATACCAGGATTTTAGTAACAGTGGCAGAAAGGTCTCAATGAGTGGGGCAGGCAGTAGAATGAAGGAGAAAACTAGACAAACAAAGGCAGAAAAATAGCATAGCAGAAATGAGGCAGAGAAGGATAACTAGCATCTGTAACATAGATGGCCTTAATACACTATATTGTTAATAGTGCACCAAGATTTAAAACCCACATTACTCACACTACTCTGCTTAGATGTATTATATTCTGTTCCAGTCATTCTACCTGTCCTAGATTTGAGGGCACAGACAGCAATCCTGAAAATAACAGGATATAGTACAGTAATCATCCTTAATTTCCTATTAACTTAATCTAAAGCTCTGTATAACCTACACTGTTTTACCATGACTGATAGTAATTGAATCTGGTTTGTTAGATTGCTGTTTTGTATTGATAGATTTTATTCAAAGCTGTTATGATTGATAGTATCAAGTCTGAGAGTATAGGCAACTACATTGAAGATGACAAGATTCACCAGAATATCCACTACGGTTTGATTATTACCTGCCTTTGAGATTTTATACTGTCTACAATGTTTTATTTTTACTATTATTGTTATGTACTGCTATATTCAATTATACCACTATATTCAATTATGCTTGATGATATAGACAATTCTATTGAAGATAATAAGAAACAACACAGTAATCATTGTAGATCACCTTGTACTGTGGTTTTGTATGACTTTTTGGTTTCATGTTTTTATAGGAATTTGTTTTGTTGTCTTGCTAAGTTTTGTTTTTCCCTCTAATACAGAAAGGATAGAAATACATGTAGAGATTCATGCATGCGTAGCTGTTTACAGTCTCACTGTTTGAATATCTACTTTGTATGCTTTAATTTTGTAACTTGAACAACTATTTATTTCTAAGAGGACGATATGTAATTTATCAACTAGTGATTTCTTACTGTTTATCTTTTTTTTTGAAATTCTGTATTATCTCTACCCTTTACACGCTTTTTTTTTCTCTTTAAATAAAAAAAGATGTTTAAAAAGTTGATGCAAAACTTCGAACATTTATGGAGCAGGTGGAGAAAGAACCATGAGAGTGCTCCTCTTGGATAAGCAGTGTCCAAACTTACACTAGTCATGGAGAATGCCCCAATAAATTAACTTCTATCTCAATGACTGCTTAGAACTTCAGTACCGGGGCTGAGGAGTTAGCTCAGTGGCATAAGCGCCTGCCTGGCAAGCACGAGGTCATGTTTGATCCCTGGTTCCAAAAGAAAAAGAAAAAGAAGAAAAAAAGAACTTCAATACCATTAATAGTTGCTAAAACTACATAAAGTATGACACTGAAAAAAGGGTAACTGGATGTGATAATCAGCACTTCTGCAGCCATTTTGCCACCATAGAGAGCTAATCTGAGGATACCCATGCACAGGCGCATGGCAGGGTGAAAGTAATAACTTGGGTTAGTGACATCACTGGCATCACTTAATCAAACCAACCCCAAAACTTGCTTTCTGGATTTCTGTCATTAAAAAATACACATTTCTCATGCTTTCTGGATTTCTGTCATTAAAAAATACACATTTCTCATGCTTTCTGGATTTCTGTCATTAAAAAATACACATTTCTCATGCTTTCTGGATTTCTGTCATTAAAAAATACACATTTCTCATGCTGACGGCAATTTCCCATCTGCCTTAACTTAAAGAATTCCTTTTAAAATCTGTGATATATTGTGGATATCACATGAAAAACTCTCAGTATTACAATTCGGAAAAGTATCTGAAAAGTTTCTAAATATATTAACATTAAATATTTAACTAACAAAAAAAAACCCCACACTCATCCCTGGGTTGTTTCTCAGTTCAAGAGGACAGTGCTTCTACAAGTGTGGTCACCAGATACACAGCATCATCATGACCAGAGAACATTGATTCCCAGGCCTCACCCAGATCTGGTGAGTCAGAAGCTCCTGGGGGTAGGACCCAGCAATTTGTGTTTGAACAAACACGGAGGGATTGTGAAGCCTGCTGCAGCATAAGAACCTCTCCTTCAAGAAACTCATGTATGACACCAGAGAGCAGTCATCATTAGTCACCCGCATGAATTAATGGTGAGCTCTACGAAATGGGCCACCTAAGTACCGCCCTGCCCTCCAGCTCTTAAGCCAAGTATAGTCAGAGATGATGAAAAGCCAGGGAAAATAATGAGCACTCAACAAACGCTCACACAAAAACTTTCACATCATTACTGTGAACAGATAACAAGAGTATTTGGCAGTATCTAAAGGAAACAGCAGAATTGGCAGTAACAACATGGAAAAATAACGGGGTCCAGAAAAGGACAACTCTTCCAGTGAACCTGGAAGCTTTCTTCATACAGCTGAAGTGAAAGAGATGTTGGAGAAGTGGAATGAAGACAAAACTGCAGGGGGTGGGGTGGAATGGGGTGTGATGGGGTGAAACAATGCAATGCAAGACCGTATCCTGAAAGGTGCACAGGTCTGGGCAAAGGACCAGATGAGGGGCAGCAAGCTCTAAAGCTGCTGGTAAAAGGCTCAGGGAGGAGCAGGAGGAGGCTGGCCTTCTGGACACAAAGAATGCTGTGTAAAGGTATTCAGAACAGCATGCCCAGCAAACATCATGTTGACAAATCATGTTCAGGATCTGGGCAATAACTGCCCTGCAGATGGGAATTGACTGAGGCTCGGGGATCTTTCACATGTTATTGAGAGAAGAAATGTTTGATGTTTACAATCCATGGAAGGGAAGGTGGGTAGTTAGCTATCAAGCTCATAAGCTGTCAGTACCTTTCATGAGCAGATGTACCAAAGATGAGAAACTGATAAGGTAACTGCTGTACACAAATACTGAAAAATCTGTAACGATTCTGATAATTCCACGTAAAAAGGGTTTTACCCATGGAAAGCTAAGAGCAGAGCTCTCAATCAGGCTGCCTGTCAGAAAGGCTTGGGGAACTTAAGTGAATATAGATTGGGTCTTTCTCCAGAGCAACCAACACTGAGGCCTGCAGCGACGTTTACCTTAGCGTATTTCAGAAAACACCTCCCAATAATCTTGGTGAATAAATATTTATGAGATTACCAGTGAAAGTTTAGAAAATCTAGCGCCTGCATGTCCAGGGTAGAAACTGAGTTCATGATATTTTAGAAAGGGATAAAAAGGGATATAAGTAGGCAGATAAAGAAAGAATGTGAATTAAGAATACCACACTTCCTCTTTCTTGTTGCATTAGTATGGAATTCTTAGTATTCTAATAATAGAAAGGGATCATTATTATCCTATTTCATGAACTAGAATGGATTCAGAAGATCTTATCCTGAATAGAATGTAAGAACATTTCCTTCTGCAGCTTATATTAGTCTTAATATTTTGGAGAAAAATTTTGCACAAAGACAGCCAGGGTTCTCTGAAAAGTGAACAAGCAAAGAGAAAAAACATAGAAATACCATGAAAGACCTTACAATGTATTGAGAAGGTGTGAACTTCATACTAGTGCCAGATTATAGAATAGCTGACAAGGAAAGACCCACGGAGTAGAGGCTACTGGAGTTAGGATTTGGGAGGTGCCCGGGGTACATGGGACAGAATGGAGGCTGGTGACAGGTAGGCACAAGACACTGCAGGGCATCCAGAGGAGACTATGATGGCTGGTTACCATAGTAACCTCATTCCTTTTCTCAGTGCTAGTTTAAGAAAGAACAGATGACTCAATTCTGGTCAATGAGGTATAAGAAGATGTCCTTAATTTGAGAAATGCTTCTAAGGAAGGTCTCCTCACACCTAAAAAGAAATACCAAATGCCCACCCTCAGGTGACACCTGTTACTTTTCCTGCCATTCTGCCTCTATGCAGAGCCCCTCTGAGGACACACCAGCACTGCAGGATGGCAAAGTGGAGAGACAGTATCTGACGGTGTCAGGAGTCACTGAACCAATTAACCTCAAAGCCTCTCTCTGCACTTCATTTAAGAAAAACACTAATTTTCTTTATTGTGTAAGGCAATTTGCGGTAACAATTTCTTAGATTTTTACTTGTATTTAAAACATTCAAATAATAAAACTGGAAAATGAGTCTGAATTTGTGAGCACCTAAAAGGCTAGATTCAGGAATCTAGATTTGGTATTACAGAGAAACAGATTTTATAAAGCAGGAATCAGTAAGGAGGATTACTGTTACTGGAAATAACTTGAACAGCATGAAAAAAAAAAAGGGTTGAGGATTTATTAACAGTCCATGAGAAGTTTTATTTCGTAATCTTATGGGAGACAAAATGTGCAGTGCGGAAAAATACAGACTGGGCACAAAATGGTAACATCTCCTGCAGTGTAGAGGAAGAGCTCCGCTCTGCCTTTGCACTTTGCTAAAACACCCACATCCACTCTCAGGTGAGGCGCCAGGCCCTTTCCTCCTGGTAATCAATTAGAATCCTCAGAGTAGCTTAGTGGAATGGAAATGCCCTACCCTCTGCTTACACAGAGGCCAAGATGCAGCTACGTCATTAATTTTAAAAGCCCCATCAAGGGAAAGGCCTAGGCTTGAAGGTTGCTAAACCTACATACGACAGAAGTTGTAAAAAACAAAAATGACAAGGCCGCTTTATTTTGCATGAAATGTCCATCTGCACCAGTTACAGTAATTAAAAAATTATCCTTTCCATGCTCTCAATAATTATCTTCTCTAACCAGTTTTTAAAAGTAGTTTCCATTCAACTTTCATTTTAAGATTAACAATATAATTACCAAACCATTTATTCCTTTAACCTCTTAGGGCTCCAAGGTGGAGCCTAATTATCAAGACAAATAATTATATGGCCTAGATGTATCATTCCAAAGATTAAAACTTCAGTAATATTTCTGGCCAAAAGTCTAGAAATGCTGACCGTCAATATCTGATATTAAAAAAAAAAATGAATTCTAACTTTAACAGGAGATTTTTGCAACTGTCTACCAACATCTAATCATATTTAAACTGAAGATCGAATGTTACTTCCTTTGCATTCGAACTTTTATTAAGTGACTGTAGTTCTAGACAGGGTGCACACCCTAGGCTATGGAGACAGAACTACTCAGACAGCCTCTGTACTCATGGAGCTCTCAGGATGAGAAGGAAGTGATCAGACACACTGTAATTCAACTGTGTGTTAAGTACTCACTCTACTGGCATGAGCTGAAAGCTCCTGAACCACAGAGGTGCAGCAGAGAACCCAGCCAGGGATGTGGGGATAGATCCTGCAAAGACAACACCCCTGAAGGGAGCTTTAAAGATGAGGAAGCTGGCCCTGGAGGGGAAGCACAGTCTCCAAAGAGGGTAGGAGCAGAGCAGAGACCAGAGGCTGGGGTGTGTGTCAGGGAGTTATGGGAAATTAAATATACAAGGGCTAGATGACTAAGGCCTTGTATGCCAATCTAAGGAATTTGCATTTGATTTTTTTTTTTTTTTTTTGTACCAGAAATGGAACTCAGGACCCTGTGCTTGCCAGGCAGGTGCTTGTGCGCCACTGAGCTATATCCCTGGTCCTGCATTTTATTTTGAAAACATAAGGAGACACTGAAAGATTGCTAAGCTCAGGGTTGGGTTAGTTCTTAGAAATTATGACTCTGGCTGCAATGAGGAAAATGACTTGCACCAAGGAAAGAGCACAGCGACCCTTGGAGGTTGGTCTAGTTTGAGCGGACAGAGCAACAATGGTGTGGGGAGGGAGGTCCCCACTGGGGATTCAAGCAAAGGGAGGACCAAGCCTGACGGTACAGCTGCTGGTCCTCCAGGAGTGGAAGAAGTCTTGAGTCTTAGGTTGAGAAAACTTAGAGGCCATACATCTAGAGAGGAAGCCCAGCAAGGCTTGGGTGCTAATGAATTCACACAGCATCCATCTCTGTGGACCCCTTCACTAGCACAGATAACTGTTTGCTGGGCACAGACTGTAGTTACAGCTCAACTTATAAGTTCACGCTCTTTGTCAAAGGCAAAGATATCTGTAGATGGGTGGGATGCGAAACATTACCATTGAACAGAAATAATCGTAACAACGAAAGATACGTATCACTCCTAGACCTCCTCATACCAAGACATTTCTTCCTACCAACTGGTAATAACTTCACTTTGTCATTTTGTTGATTTTTCAACAGCCAGGTATTTTTTAGGTGGGGGAGTATTATTAGGGTTTCAACTCAGGGTCTTCTCACTGGGCTGCATCCCCATTCCTTTTTAAAATTTTTTTCTTTTGAGAAAGGGCCTAGCTAAATCACTAAGCGGCCTGGGCTGGGCTTGAACTTTGATTCTCCTGCTTCAGCTTCCCAGGTGCTAGAATTATCGGTGTGCATGACCACACCAGGCAGGCAAACAGATTTTGACTAAGTTTTCCATAACCTCTCTTACTTTCTACCTAAACTGCAGCTATATTTTTATATTTTATTCTTATCATTATTCCTTTGTTCTTAAGCTAAACGCTTAGATTCAGATGAGTTCATACATGCAAAGTGCCTGACAAAGTACCTGACCTATAGGTACTCGGTAAGTTAAGTTGTTATTTCCAGCTACACTTTGTAGTATTCATTCTCCTGCTACAGGTATGTGAGGTGTTATTTTCCCTCAGGTTTGCACAACAGATTTCCACTATGAAGCTATGGAATTGAGTTTGTGGTTCTCAAGTGGAGAAGAGAAAATCAGTTATCACCTGTTATATAAATTTGCTTCAGAGACCAATATTTTCCTCTTAGGATCTGTGCTTGGATGTTTGTAATGTGGTTTGCATATCATGTTGCAAGGAGGCTCGAGAATAGTTAAGTTACTGAATCAGAAAATGTCACCACTTTTCCTGGTAAGTCATCTGAGCAGATGGCAAATGACTATTTTTACAGCTTGTTCCTCCATTACATGTAAAAATATTTATTAACATTGTTTATTTCTGTTGTGTGTGTACAACCAAGAAGAAACCAAGCAAGGCAGCTTGCCTCTGGAACTGGGGAAAGGGTGAACGAATGTGAAATCACTCTGGCTTTTGTCTTGGCAGGTAAACAAGCCCCATCTCCACCTGTAGGAAGGGTAGCCAGGAAGACTCATTAATGCAAAGTGATAAGCTAGTAATGCTGGGAGAGGTCAGGATCAACTCAGCAGACAGAACTACATTTTGTCAGATTTATTAAACTATCCTGAGCTCGATTCTTAGTGCCCACCCTCCCCCCATCAGAAAGCGATCAACACAGAAACCAAAGTCCAAACATCAGGACAGGACCCAAAAGGTAACCCACACAAGGCCACAAAAGGACCTGCGAGACAGGCAGAGCCATCAAGGCCTCCGCAGCCAGGAGCAAGTCAGAGACAAGAAGATTGGTCCTGGGTTATAGTTCTGATCTCTCTTTGACTGATTAAGGGTCAGGAGAAAAGCATCCCCTGCTTCAGTTCCTCACCAGTAAAGTGGAGAAAATATCTTCTCTAGGCTTCCTGATGAAATGAAACAAGTAACTATAAAGTGTTTTGTATACTGAAAGAGCACTGTCCCAAAGATATACTTACATTATTATACTTATTCTTGCTAGAGATATTCTGAATGCTCCTTTAGTCTGGTTATTTGTTTTCCAATTTCTTAATTTTCACTTACAAGAGGTCTATAAATCAAGCCCTTCATAAATCCCTATGACATAACTAAATAAATACTGCCAACATCTAGCATCTGCCCTATTTGGTCCCAAATTCCTAAGAACTGGTTGCCACTGTTGCTGAAAATAGAAAGTGGAGAAAAAGACACAAACAAAATCCATCAGTCCAGGACAAGATGTCTTTGTGCTTTAAAAAAGTACACAGTGCTCACATGTCTACTCTTAGCCTCCCTGAAACTCACAACAACAAAACCAAAATGTAAGTGACACAGATGTTTTCACAGCAGACTGAGATGGGCTGCAGGAAGCAACGTTACAATGGGATCCGACAGGGTACAAGACCAACAGCTTCTAAATGAGAGGGCTGTTTATTGCTGGCAAAAAGGACTGAGAGCAGCAAGAAGCAGCACAGCTGGGAGACGAGACGCATTTCCAGGTTGCCTGGAACACCTTGGGATCTGCTGGTCGAGCTTACTAGCAGGGATAGATGGGAAAGGAGGTCATGGCCAAGCACAGCACTGGAAATGAAAGAGGACAGAAGGCACGTGGCTGGGCACTGGGCATGGGACTTCCACTGCAAGCCTGGAGTAGCCATGACTACACCAAAGGGAGAAGAGCAGGAGGGAATGGAGCCTTGGATTCCTGCAGGCTCTGCCCTCCTCTATCACAGGGGTGGATCTAAGGATGAAACACACAATACGGCAGGAAGCTCTAAGGCACAGTCCCTACCTCACACTTCATCATTCCAGGTATTTATGGGCAGAAATGTTTAAGGAACAGTGCTCAGTGCTGTCTATTCTAGGTTGCTCACCCTGCATGTTTAGTTGGAAAACAAAGGAGGCTATGGAAAGGAGAAATCAGGTAAACGCGCATTAATAAAGGCAAAAACTGCAGCACAGAACAGCAAAAGTAAGCTGGGAAAGGAGACTAAGAAGCAATGTGTACACCTGAAATGCAAGAGACAGGTCACCAGAAAGGTGAATCGGATGTGGGATTTCTGAATTACCGATCCTTTGGTGTAGTGGAGACCAGTTAAAACCAGAGGAGCTGAGGCGGGGAGGGGAGTCCAAAGCGGGACCTAATCTGTCAGTCTTACCAGTACGCAGCATCTCCCCCAACCAAAACACTGTGAGAATGAGCATTCTACTGCCCAGGTCAATCCTTGACTGAGGTGGACTGAAAATACATGCCATTCATTTCATGCTAAGTATTTGTTTGAGTAACTCTATTTCTACAGGGGCTGTTTCAGTTAACAAACACGGCAAGGAATAAACTGGTCCCCAGCACTAATTATAAAAAGTGACCCCAAGTTCTGGATGTTTACAGACAGTCCTTGCACAGTGAAGACTGCAGAAATACACAATTTCTAAAAGTGATAACCAGCAGGAGACCCAGCCCACACATTTTTCATGGATTAAAGAGCAAACAAAAACAAACACACCAGAGGTCTGAAGTTTGCTTGCTTATATACAGCATTTCTGGAAAACCCAGACACAAGGTTTATTTTACCCCAGGCAGGCTGTTGGCCAGCATTTTTGTTGGACTTGAATTCTTAAAGATTTCAATGTTTCCTATTCTCAATCTTTGGCTTACAGCTAAATACTAATGGTTCTTATCTGGAGGCCCTATGTGATAAGGATTTAGGAAAATACACCCAAAAAAGGTGCTTTTGGCAAATCTCTCTCACTGAGCAGTCCTTTCCTCCATGAGAAAACCTGGCCCCTTGAGCTACTCTGCAGTAAATGTGCCACCAGAGATGACTGCACGGGCTTTAGGGTCCGCTCTGGACACTAAAGACTCCAGGTGCCACATGCCTGTGGAACACCTCACAGGTCTAGAGCATTTTATAAGCACCATTTTGTGTTAGATGCCACCCCCATTGTATAATTTAGAAATCAAGGAACTAAAATGTCAAATAGATTGCCTAGGGGCATACAGTAAACTCACTGGAAGGTTTAAGCTTTAAACTGAAGTCTGTCTGTCTGCAAACCCTTTGCCCTCACTCACAGATGAGCTTTCACTGGTGCTATGATGAGGAAACTGTGTTGTACATTACTTTTTAGAAGGGATACTGGTTTACTGTAATACTTTCTTAAAACAAATTTTAAGATGCCTGTTTTTCTCCAACCCTAGCAGTTAACATGATATACACACACACACACACAGTACACAAAGTGATGATCGAGGTAGAGTACTTGTCATCACACTCAAACTAAGCAGCACATCCATCATCACTACGCAGTTACAGTGTGTGCACGCACACCTGCTTGTGTCTGTACACCGAGGAGAGCGTGTTAAGGACACTTAAGATCTACTCTCTTGGCAAATTTCACATACACAGTATTAACAATCATAGTCACTCTGCTGTACAACAGATCTCCAGAACTTACTCATCTTGTAACTGAAAGTTTGTATCCTTTGACTAACAACTTATTTCTACTAAGTCCCAGGCCTTGCTAATCACCTTTATATTCTGTCTCTCAGTTTGTCTTTTCTAGATTTTGTATGTGAGAAAAATCACTCAGCATTTGTCTTTTTGTGTCTGGTTTATTTCATTTAATATAATGCCCTTCAGATTTGACCACCTTGTCTGAAAAGGCAGGATTTCTTTTCTTTTTTATGGTTGAAAACTACCCTCCTCCTTTGCTTTTCATGCAAGGAAATATTTGTTGCACATCTTGGTTCACCAAGTCAGGTTTCACTTGGTAGGTGATTAAAGAGTTACTGTCCCATTCCAAGACAGGGCGGGAAGGGAATGAGAAGTGGTTAATGACACTGAGTAATAGAGAGGAGGAACATTTTGGAAAACACCCATGTGCCTGAACTAAGATGTTTGGCCTGCCTAGACCTGAGCTAGACAGGTATACAAAAAAAAAAAAAAATGACAAAAAAAAAAAAAGTTAGGCCAGCTAAATATACACGGAGAGAACAATGCCACCTAAATGAAAGTATACTTAATGTATTTTTGAAATTACAGCAAATTCTTAATGCTTCAACAACTTTCAACATTTTAATGTAGGAATATGTTGCATATGAAATCCTTAAAATATACAGTAAGGCTGATCTGAGAAAAATCTGTGTTTTGTGGTTTGGTAAAGTAAAATTACTAACAGATCATCACATATTTTTATTCCTTACTGAATATTGCAAAGCTATTATGATTGCAGTAGCTCAGCTGATTTTAAAGGAATGACAGATATGTTCTAAACTAATGTCAGTTCTTTCTATAAAATCTATGCACTTTCAAAATTTAAAGCAATTAAGCCCAACCAAATCTAATGACATGTAAAGAGACAATCGTGCAAAGTACCTGTCTCAAGTGGCACACAGCTATAAAAATCAACCTGTCCTTTATGATGCAGCCTTGATTTAATCTTATTCTCTTCTCTCTCTCTTCTCTTGTGTTCTCCCCACCCTGCTAGATAAATACTGTGAGGTTTTTCAGTAACATATGGCTTGAAAGGTAATCACACCAACTAATCTTAAGGCATGGATAAGAGGTCTCCTAAAAATTCAAAAGCACCATAAATCTTTCCCACTCTTTTGAGACAATTATTGACTCTTAAAACTACAAGGCAGCTCTGATCTGGAGACCCTGTCAAAACCCCCAAAAGAATACTATATTTTTTTAATGTTGTGTTCCTCCTAAAGATGGTGTGGATTTTCACTAACAGGCAGTGAATTTAAATTCAGAAAATGTTAAACCCAAATAGACAAAGTTTGGGCAATAATTATCTACTTCTTTCTTTGACAAGTTTGATCTCAGTTTTAAGGTAACAAACTACCAAATGCAGTCGATTGTATCTGGGACAACACAGAGGAGGCAGTCATGTCACAGGACAGACACTGGACGCCGGGAGCGGGAGGAAAGGCAGCCTCCCCAGTCACCCACCGTGCAGGACCTTTCTTACTGAACTCAGCAGATGGCCAGCTGGAACACTGTGGCTACAGATTTTCTTTTTAAACTGAGCAAGTTCTATCACTCATTGTCATACCAAAAAATTACTGGGTATTATTGTAAAAAAT
Organism: Hydrochoerus hydrochaeris; assembly: GCA_004027455.1. NCBI lineage: Eukaryota > Metazoa > Chordata > Mammalia > Rodentia > Hydrochaeridae > Hydrochoerus > Hydrochoerus hydrochaeris. The sequence goes on along the minus strand of PVLA01000016.1, from coordinate 646,935 downwards.
CATTGAAGCCTCTTGTGCATATGAAACAGCAAACTAGGCACCTAGGAGTGACTTTTTAAGAATGCTTTTTTGTTTGTTTTGGTTTTTTGAGACAAGGTTGCCCCTGAGTTTACTAGGTACCCCAGATTTGTCCTTGAACTTGCAGCAATCCTCCTGCCTCAGGCTTCTGAGCGCTGGGATTATAGGCATGTGCCACTGTGCCAGGCTCATTTTTACTTTAAAAGAACTATGTATTGGTAAATATTCTGACTAAGAGATGATACTTATTTCTTGATTATTTTTAAAGAAAAATTTTTAATGTGCTCTCAATCTCAGAACACTACTTTTTTCTCAATAAGTGCAGTTTATATTACATGGAGTCTAATCTCTGTATTTTATTCCTAGAAATGCAGGTGTTTGCCCAGAGAAAGCTGCATTCCATGGGTAGAATGGAATTAGAAATGATCTTCAGGACGATGTCTGACGGACAGAGTGGATTACTGCGGGAGGCAAGAAGGGGTCACACATTTCTTGGATAACTGCCCACAGGAGCTCAGCATCCAGAGGGCGGTTCCTTCAATACTGGTGACTGACAAGAGCCAGGATTCATTTCATTCTCCGCTCTGCCCACATCTTTTTTCCATAAGATATTCCATTCTATAAATATGCGCTTTCTTCTTTAGGAAAGTGATACGTCTTCCATGGAGCCTAGCGCCATGAGAAACACGAGCAGGGAAGAGGAAAGCCATCGAAGTGCGGTTATGAGCCTGTCAGGAACTGGCCTGTGACTCGCGTCTCTGCCAAAGAAGATAGGCACCGGATACCAGCCCGAGTTGGCAGCGGGAAAACACGTATTAGCCCAGGAAGAAATGACTCCTGCCGGACCATTTTGCTTGTGTCTCCCCTCACAGAAAGGTGAAAGACGTGCAGCGAGGTCCTTATCATCATCAAGCAGCTGGCGGGCCTCTGCCTGCTGGGCTGGCTTCAAGATGAACAGAGTCCCCCAACTTCCTTGACCAAAGAGTAAAAATAAACACTTCTCAAACTGGAGAGATAAAGGCTGGTGAATAAGGGCTGATATTTTTGAGAAAATTAACAAAGGAATCAAAACCTAGACTATTAGACCTTTACCATCTTTCTTCTTCTATATCCTTCCAATTCCATTTGTCTGTTGAAGACAAAAGAAAGGTCTGAAAAAATACAGGCCAACAAGTGTGAGCTGTAGAACACAAACTGGTAACAACTGACATGGTAAAATAACTTTAAGGACAGCTTAAATATATGATTAATTTTTTACTAGAAATTTTAGCCAATGTGTCCTGTATCGTTCCAGGAGGAAGCTTAAAGGGCAAGTGGAAACTTAAACCTCACTCTTTTTGCCTCTGCCACTAGGCAATGATGTACACACGTGCTCTCCATTGACCAATGAGAGGTTAACAGCCAGCAGAGCTGTAGCTGACCCATGGTCTAAGTGGGAAATTTTGGTGTGTTACAAAGGACACGCAGTGTAAGTGGGAAATTTTGGTCTGCTGTTGAAAGCTACTGAGATTTGCAGTCATACAGAATAATCACTATCTTGATTGATACTGGATGTTTACACAGGGCACTTAATAAAGTTTGGATGGATGGATAACTGGAAGTACAGTGATATCTGGTGTTCATGAATGCTTAAACGATCTGGTTCGAAAAAGGAAGCATTTGGCAAAACTTGTTTTTGCTTGTGAACTCTGCATTGGGTGTTGAACATGATTCATGGCTATCTCCCCAGGAACACGAATGTAGATGTCTTTTCCAGAATTATGGAGTAAATTAAATTCATGAATCAAAGTAGCACTGTATTGTATTCAGAAATTCCAATCCTGAAGTAAATATCAACGAAATTTCTTTATAGGATGTGGAGACAAGAAGACTATAGATTAAATGACGACTTAGAGAAGTGACAAACAAAATAAAGATTCTGTAAGTTAAAATAAAGATTTGAGCTATACAGTTTGATAGTAATTTAGGCAGGTGTTTAAAATGTCTGTTCCACTGATCAGCAGCACAGTGCCTGCCATCTTATTTCCAGACACAAACTCAGAGTATCAATCAACTAAATCCAAAGATATCCCTAAACGACCAGAGAAAATGGATCACTTTAGTTCTCACGGTATATCTTACAAGCAGGTAGTTATAGGAGTTGGGTGAAAATTAAAAGTGTAACAGCCTAGACAATTCCCTAAGCTTACTAAAGATTCCATCTTGTTGACTGATTTATTTTAGAATTAAACAACATTTCTTTATGGAGTGTCAGGCTGATGGTTGGTAGGAAGATAACACTGGTGTGATGGTTGCAGAAATCCCTGCTGCTCCTTCATATAAGAGACAATCCTAGGCTTATCTGAAGAGCATCTGCTCCGGTAGACAGCGGATATAAGCACTCGGGAGGCTGAGGGAGGAGGATTGCCACAGGATTGCCACAGGTTGAGGGCAGCCTGGCAGAAAGGAAAAGGAAAGAAAAAGAAAAGGGGAAAAAAAAGAAAAAGAAAAAAATGTGCATATAAGTTGCCTTTGGAATTTGGCATACCAAGGGCCAGAAATAGGCAGCACTTCTTACCTAAATTAAGCAATTGTTTTCCCCATTTCTTTTTTATTCCTCTTTTATTCTTTAGTTAGGCAGGTGCATTTTACATCTCCTCTGCCACTACCTTCTATGTCCAGGCATCAAATGGAATATGTACCATCTGTTTCTGATGTGGACCTACTCTATAGTGACCTCACCTATATGTAGAAGTTAAAGCTAATTGCACAAATGCAAAGACCAAACTGGGAAAATAAATTGAGAAGGCACCAATTATAGAATTAAGTTTTTACCTGAACGATGTAGTATTATGGAACTGGCCCTGTGCTGAATACCATGAGAACAAATAGAAATCCTAAATTCTAGCCCTTAAGTTATGGGGATTTTTTTCGGTTAGTGAGAAAAGACAGTGAGAGAAGAAACAAGAGTATTCCTCTCCTTGCCGAGCATAATGAAGAAATGAACAGGAGGTGAATATACAAGCCTTCCTAGGTAAAGTATCTCTTTCCTGTTATCTTTTATGGGGGAAAAGCATACAATGCCGCATAGACTAAAGAGGCAAAGACTATAATTCTAGCCCTAAACAATTCCAGTTAAAATGTACTAACAGTCTTTATAAAACTCAAGAAAATGACAGTAAAATTCATACAAGAAAAAATGATTATAACTTTCAAAGAACATCATTCTAAAGGGAGGAGGGGAGACAGGGAGAAAGAACCACCCTGACAAGATTCACCAGCTAAGTAAACAGTAAACAGATGGAAAAGTACATGCCATGGTCAAATAAAAAGTATAGCATAAAATTATATGTGTACAATTTTGCACTACGTAAAAATTGGATCTATATAGAATTAACCAGAATCAGAATACATAATACAGATGAATAAAAGTTTAAGGTGAGAGGTTTTAGTTGTGAGGTTTAAAAAAAATTATATATATATATATATATATATATATATATATATGGACACACTTTTTTAAAAATACTATTCCCACTAAATTCCAGGGCTCCATTATTCACTCTACAACCACTGGTCCATGCAATGCCCCTCCCTGACGGCACATGGAAAAGTGTGCTCTGTTACTGGTTAATCATGGCTAATGGCACTTCTGGCATTTTAATGGGTAAGAGATGGGGTACAGAAATGACACACAAATTGGCCCCATGCAAAGACAGACAGACTGTCCTGTTAAAAGCACCATCAGCACTACTGCAAGAAACTGCCACTAGGAGTTGGTCATAGATTAATTTTTTCCAGGACTTTTCCAGTGCTAACCGAGACACACTCTAAAAAATCCTAAAATTCAATCAAATACCATTAATGCCATCCTGTTATGATTTAAAAATAATGAATATGGAGAGTGGAAATGGGTGAAAGAGTTTACATGAACAGAGAAAACCACCTCGTTTCCCAGTAGGTCACACTGCTTTAATGCTAGAGGTGATAAGGTAGCAAACACTGAGGGTCTAAAACTTATCACCACTTACTCAAGCATGAGTATCAATACACCATTATCCCACACTTGGTTCCTGAATGATTGCAACTCTTGCCCTGACCTGAAAATTCCCTAGCACGGCAGCCCCACAGCCCCTGGAGAAGCTGAGGACACAGGCTGGTAGATTCGCTCCTGGCCAGTAACAGGATGTTTAGCACCTCCTCCCTGGCCTCCAACAAAAGCAAAGGCAGGGATGGAAAAAATACCCTCATGGAGAGTGTGGAAAAGAAAAGCCTGTCGGCTCCGTTAAATGGTTTCCCACCTTTTATGCATTTTCAGGACACTGGAGATCAAGATCATAACAAACTTCCCAAAAGGCTGTGGGTGCTGCCATCTAGTGAACATAATCCTTTTTACAACAGAAAGTCACAAGAGCTCAACAGGCTCAAGGAAAGTCTAAGCGCCCGGTTTTCAATCTCACTTGAAATATCACACGCCGTATACCAAGAAGAAAAAAGTAACAAGGTTTGCAGTCTGTGTCTTAGTCCGTTTAGGAATTAGCAAAACTTAATAAGCACAAGGGGGCCTCCAGTCCATTATGCTTCCCCATAACGGGGTGAAGCTCTGCTCGTCTCACAGTGGCTGTTCCAGCTGTCCGTACTCTGGGTGCACCACTGACGGCTGGGCCTGCTTGCCCTGTCTAGTGCGTGCGGGTCCCTTTCCTGAGTCAGTGGTTCATTTCATCTTAAAGACCCTGCAAACTGTGTATCCCGTCCCAATTCCTTGTTTGCCTAGGCCACCTGGGGATTAATCCCATCAGGTTTATAAATCCTTCCACAACACAGGCTGCCTCAATCTGCTCTTATTTCCTCTTTGTGTTATTTTTCCCTCTTTTTAAATCCCTATACAATTGCTTCCCCAATGTAAGACTGGGTGCATATAAATAAACCCCATTAGGATGCTTGCTGGGCGTACCATGCTCTTGGAGAACAGGATGCAAGTGTCAGGCAGTGGCAATTCCTCGCTTAGGGAACAGTAAGGTCTCCTTCCGGTTGTTCACTCTCCATCAGAGAAACTACTGAGGGTCTGAACTGGGCTCATACCAGAGATCACCCACTTAGAATTATTGCCCTCTCCAAGTTTCTGTGTGGCCTCCTAAGATGAATGGCTTAGATTTCTGCAGCTCCTTCAACTGACGGGGCTGCTGCTTTACTTCTCATCCCACAAACTCATTCTGCCTCACTTTCTTTGTTCTGTCCCATTCCTAGACATGTGACCCTCATATTCCACACCAGTAAGTCCTTATATATATATATTTTACTTGTTTAATCTAAAGACTGAAGGTGGAACATAATTTGCTTCCATAGGCATGAAAATGACAATCCTGAAACCCTGAACACTTACACAAACACACACACACACACACACAGAGAGAAGGTGGGCTACCTCACTGCTATTTTAGTACATACCACACTTATCTGAAGAGTGGGGTCTGCATATTGATTAACTTCTTTCAATCTGTGTTTAGATAATTTCTCCAAAACTGCCAAGAGCATAACACAGCTAAAAGTTTCAGGCAGAGTGGAAGGCACTCTGGGTGATCTGTGCGTTCTTCATGCAAATGAAAGCTATTTTTTTAAATGGAGTCTTGCTATGTCACTCGGACTGTCCTAAAACTTGCAATCCTCCTGCCTCACCCTCCACATTTTACTCAAAAACAGTGCCATTGTATACACAAGAATTAAATACTTAAGGTGACAAAGAGAATTGAAATATTGCTGGGAAGATGTTATGAAAAAGACTGAGAAACTGAACAACAGTATCATTTGAAGGTCAGGCAATTAACACCTAAGGCTCTGAATTCTTTACGTCTATTTAATAACATATATGCCTGGTTTTATTAAAAAGTGACATGAAATATAACTTCCTCCATGGCTTCTTTGTTTGGAATTCACTTTCTGTTCTGGTGGCAAGAGCTAAACTGTTTCTGAAAAGCATGGCAGACCGAGGACAAAGAGCCGGTGGTTTTTGTTCCAAGTGGAGCTATCACTTGAGCTGTCCACTTCTTCCTATAGTGTTCTAGACAGACTCTTAGTGGGAAAGTCTAGCCACCCAGTTTTACAAACCAGAAATCAGAGCATGGAGCCCAGGAGGGAAGAACTCACCCCAGTGAGCCAGCCTCAGTCCAGTGACAGTGACTTGTTACCTACTGAAAGGTTTCCAGTTTGCTGGTTTTTAGTAAAAAGCTATGTACTGGGCCTGAGACTGGTAAACAGAACTCTGGGGGCCGACAGCAACACCTCTGAGGGACAAAATCCACCACACATGTCAGGCCTACCTTCCTTCTGAACACAGGGATAGAGACAGGGCTGGCAGGTCGAGTGTTGCAGTCACCTAATGAGAATCAAGCCATAGCAACAAAGTGAGCATGGGGCCCAGCAGACCCTTCCCTCAGAGAGGGAGAATTTTAACAGTCACCAAGTGGGAGGACACCACTGCCGCTTCACTTTACGGCGTCGTGGAAGTTAGCAGTCTTAGGCTCTGACCCCTTGGCCTTTGCTCAGCTGTAAGTTCCCACCGCCAGCCCTGAGTGGAAAACGTCACTGAACTGATTTCCACCTGTGGGTCTGGACTATTAAAGCAAAGTCAAAGATATGCAGATCACAGACACAGAAAAATTGTCTCAGTTTTTAATTACAGCTTTCCAAGGCTGGTCAACCCTCCAGGGCCGGAAGCAGACAATTCCTCTTATCTATCAGGGCCGTTCAAGGATCCTTAAGCCCAGGAAAGTTGGGGCCCCAAGATTTCAGCCACTTCTCAAGGGGCCTGGACATCCACTTAACATATCTCAGCAGTAGACTGCATTTGGTCAAACCACATGCTCTAAAAGGCCACACTAGACATCTCGTCATGGTCTGCTTGGATTCCATTTTAAAAATCACACAGATAAACCAGCATTTTATATTATTTGTTAACTATGTAGTATGCCATCATCACGTCTATCAGAACCATCTTTTCTTAGTCTATAAAACATCTGCTTAAGGGTTCATCATGGTTCATTTTGGAGAGGAGGATTGAGGTCAGAAACATCTTTTATTTTTTAACCTTATCTATTTCTATATTAATTTATAGTTTAAAGATATGTTATTAATGATATTTCTGCATTAATTTATAGTTTAAAGATATGTTATTAATTGTTAATTAATTAATATGTTAATACAAAATGTTTAACAAAATCAAAACACATTCCTTCTTGTGACTTTATTATTCTTATGAACTTATCCCAAGGAAATAAATTATTATGATCTGAATATTTTACTGTAATGATATCTAAAGTAGCAAACAATCTACCAAAAGTAGGGTCCAGGTGTACATACACCCCTGTAATCCTAGCACTCACAAGGCTGAGTGAGGCAGGAGGACTGCTGCATGTTTGAGGCCAGCCTAAATGGCATAGCTAAACTCTTTCTCAAAACAACAACAATAACAACAACAAAACACACACTAACAGTAGGAAGGTGGTTTAAAGAATATGGTACATCAACGGGACTGAATACTTATAAAAGGTCTCATAAATGAGTGGAAAAGACTGATACCTCAAGTAAAAGTCATATTCCAGGTAAAAACTCAGCCACATAAGTAAAAATGTAAATTAAACATAAAAAGATTGAAACACTTGCTATATCAGAGTAAAAAATTTTATAGACAATTTGAAAATATTTCAATAATTTTATTTAACAAACAAAAAATCTATTAACCAGTGGTCTAAGTAAAATTCTGCCACAGTGCCAAACTACGACATTGATTAATCTAAGATAACTCTCCTTAGCCCTAACCATATTGGAATGTATAAACTCTAAATTTTAATTAAATCCATTAAAGGAAACAAAGTACCAGTGGATTAAAAGGCAAAAACATATGTTAGCAGAATCAATGTCTCCTGAATTTATTCATGATGAATTTGGGGTAGCTAGCAATTAAGTTTAAGAACTGCCCAAAGAATTCACGAAGTAATAAACTTATCAAATGCTTTCTACATTAAAATATTGTGGATTAGGTTTTTTTTTTTCCAGAAGTAAATGGCCTTTAATTCACACAGTATGTATTAGTACGTACATTTTTTAACACTAAGTGCACTTATTAGAAAAGAAAGTCATGAAATACCCTCATATCTTTCCTTAAGAAATTAAAAATAAAACCAAAAACAAATAGAAGAAAACAGTAAAGATCAGAAAACACAATGCCGTATCAAACTGCCAACGTCATTTTTCATAGATTAACATTTTGATTCTTACATTTCTGTAAAAATAGAAAAGACTCACAATAAATCGTCTAAACAACTTTGATAAAGGAACAAAATTGGAGCTCCAACTCACCCCAATCCCTCGACTTATCATAAAGTTACACCAATCATGACAAAATGGCTTTGATACCAAGATAGACAAACCACCAAGGTACCAATATGAAGTCCCAAAATAGATACTCACATAACAGACAATTGATTTCTGGCAAAGATGCAAAAGCAGTTAAGTGAAGAAAAGATTGTACTCTCAATAAATATATGGGAACAACTGGATATCCACATGCAAAAAACCCAAACTTTATAGCACATCAAAAATTTCTTAAGACATCCAAGTGTCAACTCAAAATGGCTCATGGTGAGTTAAAGTAAAGGCAGATGTGGCCTGAGTCGTTGCTTGGCTGAAGTCATTCTCTCTGGGACAAAATACATGTTTTTTCCATATCATACTAATGAAACAATACGATATTTATACATGTGTGACATATTTATTTCACTAATAAGTATGTTCTCAAGGCATATCCATTTACCTTAAAAATGTCCATTTTATCATTCTTTACGACTGAACAGTATTCTATTACATAGAAATACCACATCATTTTTATCCATTCCTCAGTCCATGGACTTTTAGGTTGTTTCCAAGATCTGGCTATTACAAACTGTGCTATAACACAGGTACACATACATCACTGTGGTATAATATTTTTAATTCTTTTGGGAAAATATTCAGAAGGGGTATAGCTGGGTTGAATGGGAACTCCAATCCTAGTTTTTTTGAGGAATCACCACACTGATTTTCACAGTGGCTGCATCAGTCTATACTCCCACCAACAGTGGAGAAGGGTTCCTTTTTCCTCACAGCCCCACTAGCATTTATTATTGGTTGATTTTTTAATACTAGCCATTCTTTCTGGGGTGAGGTAAAACCTCAGTGTTGTTTTAGTTTGCATCTCTCGAAAAACCAGTGCTATTGAACATTTTTTCAAGTATTTATTTGGTGTTTGTACCTCTTCATGTGAAAAGTGTGTGTTCATCTCAGATGCCCATTTTTGGATTGGGTATTTAAATCCCGGAAGACTGATTTTTTTTTTGAGTTCTTTATATGTTCTCGATAATAATCCTTTATCTGAGGAACAGTTGGCAAACACTTTCTCCCAAATAGTGAGTTATCTCTTCCCTCTGTTGGTGGTTTCTCTTGCTGTGCAAAAGTTTTTCAATAGGATGAGATTCCATTTGTTGATTCTTTGTGATAAATCCTGTGCAATCTGGGTTTTATTCATAAAGTCTTTGCCTATACCAATGTCTTCAAGAGTTTTACCTACTCTATCTTCCAGCAGATTTCTGTTTTCAGATCTTTAGTCCATTTTGATTTTAGGTTAGTATATAGTGAAAAATAGGGGTTCAGTTTTAATCTTTGGCATGTGGAAAGCCAGTTTTTCCAACACACTTATTAAAGCGACTATCTCTCTTCCAATGAATGTATTTGGCATCTTTGTCAAAGATAATATAGCTTAGTGTGTCTGCAGTTATTTCTGTATCTTCTAATCTATTCCATTGATCTTCAGGTCTGTTTTTCTTTTTGCCAGTACCATACTGTTTTTATCATAGTAGCTTTATAGTATAATTTCAAGTCAGGGATTGAGATGCCCCATCTTGTCTTTGTTGCCCAGAGGTGTCTTTGCTATTCTAGGTCTCTTTTGATTCCAGATGAATTTTAAGATTGTTTTCTCTAAGTCTGTAAGACATGCACTGAATCTGTATAACAATTTTGGATGTATGGCCATTTTCACTATATTGGTTCTTCCTACCCAAGAGCATGGGATATCTCTCCTTTTCTAATATTCTCATCAATCTTTTTCAGAGTACAATGTAGAGGTCTTTTACATCTTTCATTAGATTGATTCCTAGGTATTTCTTTTTTTTTTCTTTTCTTTTCTTTTTTTTTTTTTTTTTTTTTTTTTTTTTTTTTTTTTTTTTTTTTTTTTTTTGATGCTATTGTAAAAGGTATTGCTTCCCTGATTTTTCTCTCAGTGAGTTTATTTGTATACAAAAAGGCTATTGGTTTTTTAGTGTTGACTTTATAACCAGCTACATTACTAAATTACTTATTGAATCTGGAAGTCTTTTGGTAGAGTCCTTGGGGTCTTCCAAGTAGAGTATCATGTCATCTGCAAATAATGATAATTTAACTTCTTCCTTTCCTATCTTTATTCCTTTTATTCCTTTCTATTGTCTGTGGGCTTTTGTTTTGTTTTGTGGTACTGAGAATTGAACGCAAGGCCTTCATACTGAGCCACATTTCCAGCCCTTTTTATTTGTTATTTTGAGGCAGGATCTTGCTAAGTCACTTAACTGCCCTGGCTTGGATTGAACTTGTAATCTTCCTGCTTTAGCCTCCCAAAGTGCTGGGATTGTATGAATCAACAAGGTAGATTTTACTAGTCAAAGTGATTTCAGTCTCCATCTCTCCACCAGCTTTCAGAAGAGTTTTAGGTCACGGTTTCTTCCCTGTGTGCTCTCAGAACATGAGGATTTGCAATGGTCTTAGAAAGACCAAGGTACAGTGGACAGCAGGGTAAGGAAGAGAGTAGGAGGCCAACAGTGACCCTGCAGGCTAACAGGAGGCGTGAGTACATGCCCATGTGCTATTTCCCATGCTTCCATCCAAGAAAACGCTGTACTGAAGCGATGTGCATGAATGCATCTATTATGCATATCGCCACTGCCTGATCCCACTCAAAATTTTAACACTGACTCAGTTCACCTCCCTTGGATACAATCTGGACCATCAGCTTGGGTGGAGGCTCTTAAGTAACTTTATAAGTTGGCATCATCTAGGTGGCTCCTCAGGTGTGGGTTATCAGCCTCACCCTAATAACTGACAATCTTTGTGAACAAGTTTTCAATTCTGTTTATCCTGTTGGCTTATTGAAAGACAAACTGACCTAATCAGCTTGGATGATGACGATATTATTCCTGAAGTAGCGTTTTAGACATAGCTGCTGTTGTAAACTTCAACTATTATGACAGGGCCCACATGCAATGCTCTCAAATTAACCATCTTGGCTTCACATACTTTAAAGCAGTGACATTTTTCTATTTATAATACTGACCAATAGAGATGTTTAAAACTTACTTCTTTTAGATCTTTAATAGAACACACAATGCTGATAAAAGAGAACTGCTCTATTTTCATGTGGCAATGGTACATCTCAAATGAAATCATTATTGTTGTAATTCTCCAAGTTTTATATAGTCTTTCAAAAATCCCATGATATTAGATAGATTACACAAACACACAGAGATAATCACAAATAAAACATATAAAACAAATAATGCAGACGGCCAGCTTGGGTACCAGCAATCAGAGAAGGGGCTGTGAAGGTGCTTCCAGGAGAAGAAGGTAATTTCAACCCCGCCTCCTTTCTGGTGCTTTCTCTGCCTATAATCCTTGCCACTGCGTTGTAATGTTTCTCCTGGCACAGCATGGCAGGAGAGGAGGAAAGGGAGAAGTCTCAATGGCTCGGACAGCTCGGAGAGCATGTTTTCCTGGAACTGCACCTTAAATAAAGCTCTGTGAAAAGAACAGGGCTGGCCTCGGACTGCGCTCAGGCCTGCGCTCAGGAATGAGCAGCTGATCCGTGACTGTCGAAGCAAGAATCCGCACAAGAACCAACAGGCCCACGGCTGAGGTGCCAGTCTGACCTGTGTTTAACGGGCGTAGCCATCTGCTTTCAAGTGGACTGTGTTGTGCCGATGTTAACTACAGTGCGTCCTGAATGACCAAGAGCATACAGTGCAATCAAGGAGAGCAAAACAAGTGTCCCTATATAATTACCAGTGCAAGACCAAGTTTTAAAGAATGGCTCAGACAAATTCATAAAATTAGAACTCAAGTGCCTAAGGTTTCCCGTGGATACAAAACCCTAAAAAATAAAAATCGGAGTGGACCGCTACACCTTACCAGTTCCTTCTTGGTTTGTAAGCCAACTGAATAATAGCCAGCCTTATCAGATCCAAACCTGGTAGGACCCAAACTCCCCGAGTGCACACACTTTTCTGTTTTCCTCTGGCTTTTCTACAGAGCAGTGCCTGCCACACAGCAGATTCTTAATATGTATCCTCTGAGTGGATTAATATATTTAAAGAGCTTATTGATTTTGTCCTCTTTTTTTAAGCTGCAATTATCCTAGGACAACACTGACTTACACTGTACCTTTTAATGTTTTTTACTATTTTTTAACTTTTATATATTTAAATTCCAATTTGCTACTACAGTGGTACCTTGGATCACAAACATTTTTGTTTGCTAACAATCTGGTTCACAACAGAAATGTCTGGTAAAATTTTGTTTCCGCTTGCACTCTGCGTTGGATGATAAACACGACCACAGACACTGGACACTGTTCCTGCAGGAACGCAAACATGGCCATTCTTTTCCAAAATCGTAGAACAGATTAAATTCATGAAGTCAGTTACCACTGTATGCATTTATACAATTGGTTGAATGTTAAAACACAGAACCAGAATTTAGCATGAAACAGAGCTTACTACCAGCTACTCTGAGGAGAAGAGACACGGGGCCCCAGCCCAGCACTGCTCTTGAATGCCATCTAGTGTAGGGAGAGCAGGTGGTCCCATCACCAATTTTCTCTCCCATCCCAACCCAAGATAGAACCACTCTCACCAGGCCCACACCCACTCACAAACCGCACTACCAGGGGGAATAGAGGCTCTCCTGATGGAGCTGTTTGTTTCCCCATTGCCCAAAGCATGGAAAATGGCCTTCTTCAACTCCTCCCTTTCATCACTTTGAAATTATTCAGCACCTCTGTAAGATTGGTTTATACAGAACCACTGTTAGGGAAGAAAACTGGTAGATCAGGAAAGTTAAGCCTCTACACTTCCAGTACCTATGCATACAGCAGGATACTTTCTGATGAAATCGAGACTCTTTAGTAGACAGATCCTTTATACTTCAGGATCTGAAAGTGCTCTTTCTACTGCTTGGAGCTCAGTGCTCCCAGGTCTGCCCTTCCTACAATACCAGCACTCCCAGGTCTGCCCTTCCTTGAAGCTAGAATCAACTGCCACCCTCCCACACAGCCTTCCTTCATCAACAGACGGGAGGCAGCCCCAAGTCCTCCAGCTCCTGCACACTTCATCTATGTGTCAGGCACCAAGCACAGACACAGCCCATAGTACAAGCACCACAGATGTCAAACTGGCACAGCAGAGATGGTGCTATCTGCCTCTCACATTCACAATGGAGAAAAACTAGAAACAGATCAAACACCCAACACCAGGGGAAAGCTTACAAGAATTATGTGGTACATCAATAATACAGAAAGTTATATTCCTAAGAAAAGGGAGCTTTATATGATTTCAGCCCATTTAAAGAAACATTTAGACTAAATAATGTTGTGTAGAAAAATATACAAATAGTACAAGAGCCTCTAATTTTAAGATTTTTGGATGCACATTTACAAGGCAATTTTGGGTTTTATAAATGAATTCACATGAATTACCATAAAGTATTTTTGCATTTACAGTATTACACGGCACACATCTTCAACTGTCCTGCATTTATTATATAATCAGAGTACTCACTACTACCTCAGAAATCAAAAACATCCATGATGACCATTCCCAATGGCTGGAAATCTTCCTGGCTACTCTAATGTAACACTGTTATTTTAAACCCAAATTCTCAAAGACAACTTTAAGAGGTTTTACTAAATATTCCATAGCTGCCCTATCTGAAGCCATGAACCAGACCCATAAGCAGCCTATCTTAGGGCTGATGGCACAGTGGATTCAGTGAGTGAAAATACTAGGCCAGGCCATAGAATGCAAATAAACCAAAGAGGAAAGGATGACTCCCAAAAGGGATGCAGGGAGACAATGATTTCTACAATCTATCACTAAACATTTCCTGGGGCTTCTCTTTGCAGTACCTGTACTCAGCAAGAAGTAAGAACTCTCTCTCCTTCCACAAACACCTGAATTTCTCACTGCACCAGGGCCGCTAAAGTAAAATGTCCTAAAACTAAAGAACTCCAGTGATTAAGTGATAACTCTCATTTCCCCATCTTTACTGAAACAGAGTTCAACTTTAGTGAAACAGAGTCCAGTGTGTTCTACTACTGGGGACACAGCACCTGTCCTAGTCTCTCCTTGCCCTGCCTGCCTTGTGGGCAGGTTTTGGAAATGCAAAAGTCACCTTCCTCTTGGTCCATAAGATCAGCACCCAGGTGTGGGGATGGATCTTGGCTTGTTTCCTTTATGCTAAACTTGTCTGTTCTGCCACTGCTCCTTCACTGTTCGAGATGAAGCACCCTACTCACTCCTCTACGTTGACTAATAAAATGTTAGTTAGCTGGAGATTTGGGGTCTTTCGCTTCTAGAAAGCAACTGGTGGTCCCATATCCCTGCAATGCACCCCTCTGCTTTGTCTGTTGTTCTTTCCTTCCTTTTCCACCAGGCAGGAGACTGGAACCCACTGCAGGGGTCTCCACTAACTGGCACCATGGGCAGGGTAGCTAATATCCCATTAGGTTAACCTTCTCACATTTTTAAGTCTATAAGCAGCACATATTGAACACTAGCAACCCTTTCCTTGCTATTTTACTTTCTAGGTGTGATTTAAGCTACCAAGTGATAAGAAGACACTTTTCAACACTAACAAAAAACACAGGTCAGGACTAACTGTTCTTTACCAACAGATCTGTTTCTACAAAGACAAGAAGTGTCTCTGAAAGCTAAATTGTAAGTGGGTGGTTTTCTTACCAGCATCACAAATTTACACAGCAAGTACCAAACAATGCCAACCCATTTTCCAGCTCAGATTCTAAGCACTACTAACATGAAAGTCATGTGGTATTTTTATATTCAAATTCATTAGCCAAATAGCTTCTTTTTATATTTAAGTAATCTGTGATTCCTGCGTTCATTATCTCTATCTTTGGCTAAGAAGAGGACTTCCAGACTACATAAACAAGACAATTCCTTTAAGTCCTAAATCATTTATCAGACTAAAATCGTTTTATGGTTTAAATCCAACACCTATAACCCCACTTTTGTAGAACCTATATCACAGGTTTTTAATTATAGGCCAAATGAAAATCTACCCTTTTCCTCTTCTCAAAACCTCTTCCTTCTAAAAGAAGATGTCACCATCCATGAATCCTACGCAGTCCTCCATCGAGACTTGAGAAGGACAAATGGAGGGGGTGGCATGCTGGAGTTACAGCTTTGTATTTGTCCAAGTGAGTTCCCAACTACACCATTTTGTTGGGCTTTCCTGAATTCAAATGCTGTATGATGTTAACTAGAAATGGATTGAAGCAAGGTACACTCACACTAAAGTTCCAGGTAGTTAGAACTGATACCTGCTTACAGTCTACACACTGTCACACTTGGCACTTTACCTTCCCTGCCATTAGTACTCCACTGGGCCAAAGCTTGAAGTTTCAACTTGGCGGGGGGGGGGGGGGGG